>JAKSZT010053766.1:868381-932882 GCA_026826555.1 Tolypeutes matacus | reverse complement strand
TGTCTCAGTGCTCGTGCAAGTACTTCTAAGACAATGTTAAATAGGAGTGGTGATAGTGGGCATCCTTGTCTTGTTCCCGATCTCAGAGGGAAGGCTTTTAGGATTTCACCGTTGAAAATGATGTTAGCTTTGGGTTTTTCATATATACCCTTTATCATTTTCAGAAAGTTTCCATCTATTCCTATCTTTTGTAGTGTTTTTATGAGGAAAGAGTGCTGTATTTTGTCGAATGCTTTTTCTGCATCTATAGAGATGATCATGTGATTTTTTTCTTTCAGTTTGTTTATGTGGTGTATTACATTGATTGATTTTCTTATATTGAACCATCCTTGCATACCTGGGATGAAACCCACTTGGTCATGGTGTATAATCCTTTTGATATGTTGTTGAATGCGATTAGCAAGTATTTTGTTAAGGATTTTAGCATCTAGGTTCATTAGAGAAATTGGTCTGTAATTTTCCTTTCTTGTGGTATCTTTATTTGGTTTTGGTATTAGGGTAATGTTGGCATCATAGAATGAGTTAGGTAGTATTCCTTCTACTTCTATTTTTTGGAAGAGCTTAAGTAGAATTGGTGTTAGCTCTTTCCGGAATGTTTGGTAGAATTCAGCTGTGAAGCCATCTGGTCCTGGACTCTTCTTAGTTGGGAGGTTTTTAATGACTGAGTCTATCTCTTTACTTGTAATTGGGCTGTTGAGTTCATCTATTTCTTCTTTCATCAATGTCGGCTGTTTGTGGGTTTCTAGAAACTTGTCCATTTCCTCTAAATTGTCATTCTTGTTGGCATATAATTTTTCAAAGTATCCTCTTATGATACTCTTTATTTCTGTGGGGTCAGTAGTGATATCACCTTGCTCATTCCTTATTTTATGTATTTGCATCTGTTCTCTCTTTTTCTTTGTTAGTCTGGCTAAGGGTTTGTCAATTTTGTTGATATTCTCGAAGAACCAGCTTTTGGTTTTGTTTATTGTTTCCAGTGCTTTCTTATTCTCTATTTCATTTAGTTCTGCTCTAATCTTGGTTATTTCCTGTTTTCTACTTCCTTTAGGTTTAGTTTGTTGTTGTTTTTCCAATTCCTCCAAGTGTGTAGTTAGGTCTTCAATTTTAGCTCTTTCTTCTTTTTTAATATATGAATTTATGGCTATGAACTTCCCTCTCAGGACTGCTTTCGCTGCATCCCATAGGTTTTGATATGTTGTGTTGTTGTTTTCATTAGTTTCAAGGTAGTTACTGATTTCTTTTGAAATTTCCTCTTTGACCCACTGTTTGTCTAAGAGTGTGTTGTTTAACTTCCATATCCTTGTGCCTAACCTGTTTCTCTGGCCCTTATTGATTTCCAACTTCATTCCGTTGTGGTCAGAGAAATTACTTTGTATAATCTCAATCTTTCTGAATTCATTGAGTGTTGTTTTGGGGCCTAGCATGTGGTCTATTTTGGAGTATGTTCCATGTGCACTGGAGAAGAATGTAAATCCCGCTGTATTTGGGTGAAGTGTTCTGTATATGTCTATTAAGTCCAAATCTTCTAATGTATTGTTGAGTGCCTTCGTTTCTTTATTGATTCTCTGCCTAGATGTTCTGTCTAATGATGATAGTGGTGTGTTGAAGTCCCCTGCTATAATTGTAGAGGAATTTATTTCTCCTCTTAGTTTTTCCAGAGTTTGCCGCACGTATTTTGAGGCACCTCGATTAGGTGCATAAATGTTGATGATTGTTCTCTCTTCTTGAGAGATTACTCCTTTTACTAATATGTAGTGTCCATCTTTGTCTCTTACAATAGTTTTGCATTTAAAGTCTATTTTGTCTGATATTAGAATAGCTACTCCTGCCCTTTTTTGGCTATTGTTAGCTTGTAAAATGGTTTTCCAGCCATTCACTTTCAGCCTCCTTGAATCCCTGGGCCGAAGGTGGGTTTCTTGTAGACAGCATTTAGATGGATCATATTTTCTTATCCATTCTGCCAATCTGTGTCTTTTGATTGGTGAATTTAATCCATTAACATTCAGTGTTATTACTCGTAACGAATTTCTTACTTCAGTCATTTTTTCTTTGGGTTAATGTATGTCATATGATGTTTTGTTTCTCTTTTTGAGTTTTCAGTTGTTTTTAAACTCTCCTCCAACTCTGTCTCCTTTGTTTTCTCCTTTCAACTTGTAGAGATTCCTTTAGTATTTCTTGAAGTGCTGGTTTCTTCTTGACATACTCTCTTAATTGCTGTTTATCTGTGAATATTTTGAACTCTCCATCATTTTTGAATGCCAATTTTGCTGGGTAGAGAATTCGTGGGTGGAAGTTTTTTTCTTTTAGTGTTTTGACTATGTCATACCACTGTCTTCTTGCCTCCATGGTTTCAGCTGAGAAATCAGCACTTAATCTTATTGTGCTTCCCTTGTATGTGATGGTTCTCTTTTCTCTTGCTGCCTTGAGTATTTTCTCTTTGTCTTGAGCATTGGACAGTTTGACAAGTATATGTCTTGGAGTTGGCCTGTTGGGATTTATACTATTTGGGGTGCGCTGTGCTTCCTGGGTCTGCACATCCATCTCTCTCAATAGAGTTGGGAAGTTTTCAGCCATAACTTCCTTCAACACTCCTTCTGTTCCCTTTCCCTTCTCTTCTCCTTCTGGGATGCCCATAATGCGTATGTGTGTGCGTCTTGCATTATCGGTTAATTCCCTGAGACCATACTGGATTTTTTCTATCTTTTTGTCTATGTTTTCTACAATCTCTTTGATTTCAACTGTATTGTCTTCCATATCACTAATTCTTTCCTCTGCCTGTTCAATTCTGCTGCCATGTGAGTCCAGCGTCTTTTTCATTTCTTGACTTGTGTCTTTGTTCGCCATCATATCCATTACGTTTTTAGGTGTGTTAGTTATTTTTTCAGTATGTTCTCCCAGTGTCTTCTTTATATCCTTAATCTCTTCCTTCAGTTCTTTAAGTTGGTCCATGATATTTGTTTGGATAGCTTTGATTAGTTGTTCGATGTACTGCATTGCTTCCAGGTTTTCATTTTGTGCACTGGACTGGTCCATGTTTTCCAGTTTCTCAGAGTCATTTGTATTTTTCTGTTGCCCTCTGGTCATCATATTATCTTGATGGGTTTGTTCAGTTGATTAGCTTTTCTCTATGCTCTAGAATTTTATTTAGCTGTTGGTTCTGCGTGTGAGTTAAGTTTTCTCTTTGGCAGTTTTTCTTCTTATTTTATTTCTTTGCTTCTTTCTATGTTCCCTTGAAGGCAAAAGGTTAGGGCCAGAGGAATCAAAAGATGTAAGGAAGGCAGAAGGATAATAGAAATATTGATAAAATTTAGAAGAGGGGCAAAATGAGACTTAATGAGATGAATATTTAACTTGAGTAGGCAGTGTAGAGTACTAGGAAAAAATATGGAGTTCCTACAATGGACTGGGAAAACAAATGGAGGAATATATATATATATATAGTGATTTAGAAGGCTAGAATTATGAGGAGGGAGAGAAATAGTAGAGAAAGGTCTGAAAGGAAAAACTTAATACTAGTAAAAAAAAAAAGAAAAAAGAAGAAGAAGAAAACAAAATAGTTGGGATAGAAATTGACACCCTTAAGTTGTGGGCCTATGAAAAAAATGTTGTCTCTAAGAGCCACAACAGAAAACAGAAGGCAGAAAGATGCAGGAAGGATAAGCGATAGTTTGTAATACAGAATCAATATATACAGCGAGTGGGAAATTACTGAATAAGAAGCCCAGCAAATAAGCGACCAGCTGGCAGCACCTATTTAAAAAAAAAAAAAAAATAGAAGGAAAAAGGAAGGGGAGAGGAAAATGGGAATAATAGCAGTAGACCAGAAAGTAACAGAGAGAAACCAAAGATCCACACAGGCAAGCAGTCAAACAGAGCTAAGGGGGGTCAATGATTCCCCTAGGGTCCACGTGGATCCTTCCTGCCTACTTGTGTTTATCAATGAATTTCCCCACAGGGTTCTATATGCAGGTCCTGAAGCAGCTTTTAGCTATTAAACTAAATTAAAAAGAATTTATTTTTCAATTGTTGAGGTGACCTCACTTTTTTTTTTTTTTTTTTTTTTTAGCCAAATGCAGGACCCAAAATAATTCCTCCCCTAGACCAACCCCCTTACGGAAGGGACCCTAGCCGGGCCCGTGGAAATTAATCAAGCACGTCCCACTTTCCGGACTCCCCAGGTTAGCTGAAGCTCTGATGTTAGTGAGGAGTGCTAAAGATGGCGGATTCCGCCCCTTCTGGCGCCGAGCTCCAGCGTCACCGGGCTGCTCAGTAAATCAGTTTGAGTGCAGATTCGCGTCTGTTCTCAGCCTAATGCTGCTTCAGGTCGGCTTATCTGCTCCCCAAAGCTATGGGTGGTGCAGGCAGCCAGATCAATGTCTAAAAATATAAAATACCCTTCCCTGTCTTCCAACCGAACCCTCCCTTTTTTGGGAAGTGTCCCTTCCTCCTGGCTCCGCAGTGGCCCGGGTCTTATCCCTGGGTGGCTAGGGAAATCAGCTGCATTGCCCGACCAAAATCCCCCCTCCGGTTCACTGGGTGCTGATTAGCTCGTTTGCTCTGTTCACACAAGGTCCAAGGGGCACCAGGCAGCCAGATCCCCAGAAAATAAAACTTTTTCGCCTCGCCCGCGGCTCAAAATGGCTGTTTTATTTTTTTTTCCCTAACCGCGGGGCTCAGCCGCCTGTGCCAACCTCCACCGGCAGCCTCAAAACTCACGAATCTCCACCGTTCGGTCCACGCCGCCGATCCGCGCAGATAGATGTCCCAAGCTTCTCAGTCCATGCGTGCACAGCACAGACCCCCGGGCTTTTTTTTTTTTTTTTTTTTTTTTTACTATTTCTGCACATATTAAACCTCAGCTTTCCATTCTTTAACCACATTATATTCCCTGGTTAATTATATTCCAGAAATTAACTTCCTGAGTTTGCTCATTATATTTCGTTCATAATAGAGAAATCATACAATATTGTCCTTTTGTGTCTGGTTTGCTTCACTCAAAATACTGTCCTCTGGCTTCATCCATGTTGTCATATGCTTCATGACTTCATTTCTTCTTACAGGCTGAATACTATTCCATGATGTGTATATAACAGTTTGTTTATCTATTCATCAGTTGATGGACACATGGGTTGTTTCCATATTTTGGCAATTGTGAATAATGCCACTATGAACATTGATGTGCAGATGTCTGTTCATATACTTGCTCTCAGATCTTCTGGGTGTATACCTAGTAGTAGTATTATTGGGTCACATAACAGATCTCTATCTAACTTCCTTAGGAATCACCAAACATGCTTCCACAGTGACTGTACCATTCTACATCCCCACCAAGAGTGAATAAGCATTCCTATCTCTCCCCATCCTCTCTAAAACTTGTAGTTTCTGTTTTTTTTAATAGTGGCCATTCTAGTAGGTATGAAATGATATCTCATTGTAGCTTTGATTTGTATTACCCTAAAAGCCAGTGGTGTTGAACATTTTTCATGTGTTTTATCACCATTTGTATTTCTTCTTTAGAAAAAGACCTATTCAGTTATTTTATGCATTTTTAATTGGGTCATTTCAATTTTTATTGTTGAGTTGTAGGATCTCTTTATGTATCATGGATATTTGACCCTTGTTGGATGTGTGATCTCAAATATTTTAGCCAATTGTATTGGCTTCCTTCATACCTGCTTCACAAAGTCCTTTGAAGGGCTCAAGTATTTAATTTTGAGGAGGTCTCATTTAGCTATGTTTTCCTTTCATTGTTAGTGCTCTAAGGTTTAAGAGATCACCATGTAATACAACATATTGAAGATGTTTCCTTACACTACCTTCTAGGAGTTTTATGGTCCCAGCTTTTATGTTTAGGTCTTTGATCCATTTTGAGTTGATTCTTATATAGGGAGTTAGGGGTCTTCTTTCATTCATTTGGTTATGGGTATCCAGTTCTCCTTGCCCCATTTGTTAAAAAGACTGATCCGTCCCAGAAGAGTAGACTTGGTAGGCATATCAAAAATCAGTTGGCCATAGAGGTGAGGGTCTGTTTCGGACTCTCAATTCAATTCTATTGATCAATGTGTCCATTTCTATGTCACTATCATGCTGTCTTGACCACTCTAGCTTTATAACACACTTCAAGGTAAAGAAGCGTGAATTCTCTGACTTTGTTCTTTTTTAGGATGTTTTTGGCTATTCAGGACACCTTTCCTTTCCAACTAAATTTGGTAATTGACTTTTCTATTTCTGTAAAGTAGGTTGTTGGAATTTTGATTGGTATCACATTGAACCTATAAATCAGTTCGGGTAAGATTGACATCTTCATGATGTTTAGTCTTCCAATCCATGAACATGGAATGTCCTTCTATTTGTTTAGATCTTTGATTTCTTTTAGCAGTGTTTTGTAGTTTTCTGAATACAGATCTTTACATTCCTGATTAAATTAATTCCTAGATATGTGACTCTTTTTTTGCTATTGTAAACGGAATTTTTTCTTGATTTCCTCCTCAGCTTTCTCGTTACTAGTGTATAGAAACACGATTGATACTTGCCATTGATCTTGTATCCTCACACTTTGCTGAACACATTTATTATCTGTAATAGCTTTGTTATAAATATTTTGGAATTTTCTAAATATAGGATCATGTCATCTGCAAATAGTGAGAGTTTTACTTCCGCCTTTCCTATTTGGATGTCCTTCTTTTTTTCTTGCCTAATTGCTCTAGCTAATACTTCTAGCATAATGGTAAATAACAGTGATGATAATGGGTGTAGCAGTTTGGCATTATTTATGAATTCCAAAAGGAGATATTGGATTATGTTTGTAAACTGGCCTATTCCTCTGGACATATTAGATTGTATTGGTTTCAGAGGTTTCACTTTTACTTGATTAAATAATGAATAAGGCTTTGATTGGGCCATATCAGTAGTAAGTTGAGTCCCTGCTCCCTTGGTTGGTGGGGATTCACAGAGGAAACAACACAGCAGAGGAGTTATTTGGAGTTTTTGTATGCTGGAACCCCAGGAAGTAAACACACAGAAGAACACAGAGGAATAGAGATGACTCCATAGACACGGCAGAGGCCTGGGAAGAGAGAGAGCCTGATAGTCTGCAACTGACCTAGTGGAGCCATCAGACAGCTGAACCTGGAGAGAAATAAGCCCCAAGAGAGAGACAAGACTTACCCCAGCCTACAGCTGATATTGGAAGAAGCTGGGACCATGGAGCAGTAAGAGGAAGAGGAAGGCTGGAGCCTGGCAGATGTCAGCAACTATCTTGCTCCAGGATGTGGCAACAGACTTTGGTGAGGGCAGTAACTTACATTTTATGGCCCAACAACTGAAAGCTTCTACCTCAAATAAATACCCTTTATGAAAGCCAACAGATTTCTGATATTTTGCATCAGCACCCCTTTGGCTGACTAATACAGTGGGCATCCTTTCCTTGTTCCCTATCTTAGAGAGAAAGCTTTCAGCCTTGCCCCACTAGTACAATGCTGGCTGTGGGATTTCATATAACACTTTACCATGTAAAGGAACATTCCTTCCATTCCTATCTTTTGAAGTGTTTTTATTGAGAAAGAACTTTGGGTTATGTCAAATGCATTTTCTGCATCAATTGGGATGATCAGGTTTTTAAATTAATTAATTAATTAAATTTAAAGAAACTTTAGATTGCATAAATGTTACATAAAAAATACAGGGGATTCCCATATGCTCCACTCCCTCCCCCTCTCACATTTTCCCACATTAACAATATCCTTCTTTAGTGTGGCACATTTGTTAAAATTGATGAACACATATTAAAGCATTGCCACTAACCATGGATTATAGTTTACATTATAGTTTACACACTGTCCCATGCAATTTTGTAAGTTATGACAAAATGTATAATGGCTTGTATCCATCATGCAATGTCATGCAGGACAATTCCAATATGCTGAAAATGCCCCCAAATTATACCTATTTTTCCCTCTCCCTCCCCTCAGAACCTCTGGTGGCCACTGCCTCCACATCAATGATAAAAGTTCTTCCGATGTTAGAATAATAATAAGTCTATAGTAGAATAATAGCAAGTCTGCTTTAGTCCATTGTTCATTCACCAATCCTGAGGATTTTGAGATGGTGATGCCCACTCTGCCTAATTGAGAGGGGACTTAGATCCCATGGGGCAAAAGGATGGAATGATCTTCTTTACAGTTGCAGACTCGCTCTGTTCCTTGGGATGGGCATTGTCCATCATCACCACCTTGTTAGTTGTCCTGGGTGAGTCCAGTGAACTGGAGAGTAGGTGTTGCAACCCTGCCAAGATTCAGGGCCTAACTGACACATGGACGGACCAAAGATTTAAGTCTCTTGGACATACACCGATCAAGTATAGTACTAACTATAGGTTCAGATAGAAGGGACAGAAGACTCATGTGTAGGGAAAACACAAATGAGCCCAACTCTGTCACACTGGGGAGCATAAATTCCAAGGTAAGGTCCACAGGCAGGGCACTAAACTTCTGAGCTGTCTACCCTGCCTATAATGTCTGGATGTGTCTTGAGCCCTTAGGAGCCCCACTATTTGAGGCACTATTTACTGTGGCAATCAATGAGAACCTGCTGAGACGTGCATAGTGTAATCTCTGGAATGACCTCCCAACTCACTTTGAAGTCTCTTCACCATAAAAACTCATTTGTGTTTACCATTTCCCCCTTCTGGTCAAGGTCTTTTTCCAGGTGCATTGCTAGTTGGCACTTGGTAATTATTCCTTGGGTCCAGGAAGGGTCAATCCCAGGAGTCATGTCCCACACAGCAGGGAAGTTAATGCATTCATATGCTGAGTTGGGCTTAGAGAGAAGCCACATTTGACCAACAAAGAGGCCCTCAGGAGGTAACTCTTAGGCAACATATACTACTAGGCTAAGTTTCAATTTCATAAGGAAAGATTCATGAGTACATTCATCAATATCAAGGGACCAGCACAATGGTCCATTTTCCTTCACTAGGCACCACCGCTGTACTCAGGGTATTCTTGCTGTCCTATTAGAGAATGTAGCAGATCTTCCCAGGATGGGAATTTCATATTCTTTCAGTTATTGTGTGGATCACCACCCACCGTGACAATGCCCCATGAAAACATGAGCACATTCATCTGTCTTAGAGGCATGCCCCAGATGAACCACCTCCCATGCATTCCCCTAACACTGACACCCTGAACCAATGATCTGCCCCACCACAGTTGTGACTCTTCTGTGATCCAAAACTTCTCCAAAGATGAAACCAAGAAAATAACCAAACAAAAATAAGAAGAAAATGAAATAATAATAGTTTTAAAAATAACATATAAAATACCAAAAAATTTTTTAAAAATTTAAATAATAAAAAAATGTTTTAGACATTGTCTTTCATCACTGTAAGTACTGTTGTCTTGTATGTACAGTGACATTTTCTTCCATATATTCCCCCAGTGTCTTATCTTTTTTTCATTTTATTTTCAAAAAATCTTTAGGTTACAGAAAAGTCACATACAGAACAGGGGATTCCCATATACTCAGCACCTTCCCCCTTTTCCTCTCTCCACTATTAATAACATTTTACATGTAGATGGTACATTTGTTACACTTGATATATAAATATTGAAGCATTTCTACTAACCATGGTCAATGGTTTACTTTATGATTTACATTTTGGATCATACAATTTTATAATTTTTTTTAATTGCAAGATCATGCAGAACAATTCCAATGCCCCCAAAATGCCCTATGTTCCATCTATTCTATTTTTCCCTCCCCCACCCCTCAGGACCTATGGGAACCACTAAGTCTCACTTTTTGAAGAAAAAGATTCATATTTACATGCAATATTGAAGGCTTGACATATTGGTCTTTCTTTTATTAGGCACTGCCTATGTTCTCAAGAGACTCTTGTCTCTCTATTTGAGAGCATACATGACTCCCTAGGATGGGAGGTCAATATTTTCCTATTTATTGTGTGCGTCTCCACCCACTGATATAACACACTATGACAAGATGATCATTTACATATTCCATGGACGCCTGCCCCAGCTACACCCTGTCCTGTATGGCCTCCTCCTCCATATCCAACATTCTACACCAGTAATTCTCCCCTGCAATATTTGCTAAAAGAACATCCCAACATTGTAGTTTTAAGCAGGGAAATGCAAATCCCCAGAGTTCACATGGTCCTTCCACTGACCCTCTTCCCAGTTCTATGGATAGATCAATCCAATCCCCTCACCCTACCGCCCCCCCCCACACACACAGACCAGCACTGCCAAACTCAATAGCATCACTGCACCACTGTCATGCCCATCAACTTCACAACTGCACCTTTCCACCTTAACATAAATTTTGCCCATTTGGGCATTGGCTCACAACCCTCCACTCTCCTGTAAACCTGTCTTCCAGACTCTAGCTCTGTGAGTGTGCTCAATTTGCATAATTCATATCAGTGAGGTCATGTAATATATGTCCTTCAGTGCCTGGCTTACTTCACTCAACATAAGGTCTTCAAGATTCATCCATGTTATCCTGTGTGTTAACACTGCATTCCTTCTTAGAGCTGAGTAATATTCCATTGTATGTATGTATGTATGTATATATATATATATATATATATATACATACCACAATTTGTTTATCCATTCATCTGTTGATGGACATTTGAGTTGCTTCCAACTTTTGGCAATAGTGAATAATGCCACTATGAACATTGGCGTACATATATCTGTTCATGTCCCCGCTTTCAATTCTCCTGGATATATACCTGGGAGTGGGATTGCTGGATCTTATGGCAGTTCTACAGTTAGCTTCCTGAGGAACTGCCAAACTGTCCTCCACAATGACTGCACCATTCTATATTCCCTCCAGCAATGGATAAGTGTTCCCTTTCCTCCACATCCTCTCTAATACTTGTAGCTATCTGTTTTTTTAATTAGCCGTCAGTCTAATGGGTGTAAGATGATAGCTTATTGTAGTTTTGATTAGCATTTCCCTAATAGCTAGTGATGTTGAGCATCTTTTCATGTGCTTTTTAGCCATTTGTATTTCTTTTGGAGAAGTGTCTATTCAAATCACTTGCTTTTTATTTTTGAGTTGTAGGATTGCTTTATATATGCTGGATATTAGGCCCTTATCAGATAGATGGTTACCAAATATTTTCTCCCATTGAGTAGTTCCCTACATTACCTTCCAGGAGATTTATGGTCTAGGCTCTTATATTTAGATCTTTGATGCATCTTGAGTTAATTTTTGTATAGGGCACGAGATGGTGGACCTCTCTCATTCTTTCTTTTGGATATGGATATCCAGTTCTTCAAGCACCATTTGTTGAACAAGCCATTCTCTCCCAGTTGAGTGGGCTTGGTGGCCTTGTCAAATATCAGTTGACTGTATATACAAGGATCAATATCAGAACATTCAGTTCTATTCTATTGATCAGTATATCTATTTTTGTGCCAATACCATGCAGTTTTGACCACTAGAGCTTTGTAGTATGTTTTAAAGTCAGGTAGTGTAATTCCTCCAATTTCATTTTTCTTTTTCACTATGTTTTGATTATTCAGGGTCCCTTGTCCTTCCAAATAAATTTCATAAGTAGCTTTTCTAATTCAGGGAAAAAATGCTGTACTAATTTGTAATTAGTATTAAATCTGTAAATCAGTTTGGAGAGGGTAGGCATCTTAATGACGTTTAATATTCCTAACTATGGACAGGGAATATTCTTCCTTTTATTTAGATCTTCTTTGATTTCCTTTAACAATGTGTAGTTTTCTTTGTACAAATCCTTTACATCTTTAGTTAAGGTTATTACTAGATATTTGATTCTTTTAGTTGCTGTTGTAAGTAGAATTTTTTCCTTGATTTCTCATTATTTTTGTTCAGATTGCTCATTATTTTTGTTCAGAAATGTTACTGATTTTTGTGCATTGATCTTATATCCTGCCACTTCACTGAACTCATTTATAAGCTCTAGTAGCTTTGTTGTAGATTTCTCAGGGGTTTCTAAGTGTAGGATCATATCATCTGCAAATGTTGAAATTTTTACTTCTTCCTTTCCAATTTGGATGCCTTTTATATCTTTTCCTTGCCTAAGTGCTCCAGCAACTTTTTCTACCACAATGTTAAATAAGAACAGTGACAGTAAGCATCCTTGTCTTGTTCCAGATCTTAGAGGGAAAGCTTTTAGCATTTCACCATTGAATATGATGTTAGCTGTGGATTTTTCATGTATACCCTTTATCATACTGAGGAAGTTTCCTTCTATTCCTATCTTTTGAAGTGTTTTTATCAGGAAAGGGTGCTGTATTTTGTTGAATGCTTTTTCTGCATCAATAGAGATAATCATTTGCATTTTTTCTTTAGATCTGTTAATGTGGTGTATTACATTGATTGATTTTCTTATGTTGAACCATCTTTGCATACCAACGATGAAACTCACTTGGTCATCATGTATAATTCATTTGGTGTGTTGTTGAATATGGTTAGCAAGTATTTTGTTGAGGATTTTAGCTTCTAGCTTCATTAAAGAGATTGGTCTATAGTTTTCCTTTCTTGTGGCATCTTTGTTTGGCTTTGGTATTACGGTGATGTTGGTATCAGAGAATGAGTTTGGCAATGTTCTCTCCACTCCTATTTTTTGAAGAGTTCAAGTAGCATTGGTGTTAGTTCTTTCCAGAATGCTTGGTAGAATTCATCTTTGAAGCCGTCTGGTCCTGGGCTTTTCTTAGTTCAGAGGTTTTTGATGACTAATTCAATCTGGTTACTTTTGATTGGTCTGATGATTTCATCAATTTCTTCCTTCATCAATGTAGGCTGCTTCTGTGTTTCTAGGAATTTGTCCATTTCATCTAAGTTATCCATCTTGTTGGCATACAATTTTTCAAAATATTCTTTTATTATAATCTTTCTTTCTGTGGTGTCAGTGGTGATATCCCTTTCCATGTTTCTTATTTTACGTATTTGCACCTTCTTCCTTTTTTTCTTTGTTAGTCTAGCTAAGGGATTGTCAATTTTATTTAATTTTCTCAAAGAACCAGCTTTTGGTTTTGTTAATTTTTTCTAGTGCTTTCTTTTTTTTCAATTTAATTTAGCTCTGCTTTAATCTCTGTTATTTCCTTCTTTCTACATGCTTTGGGATTAGTCTGTTGTCCTTTTTCTAATTCCTCCAGGTGTGCAGTTAGGTCTTTGATTTTAGCTCTTTCTTCTTTTTTAATAAGGCATGTATGTCTATAAATTTCCCTCTTAGCATTGCCTTTGTCATATCCCATAAGTTGTGTTCACATTTTCATTCATCTTGAGATATACTATTTCTTTCCTATGTCATTTAATTGATAACTCTTCTTTTCTGTGATTGCTTGATATAATCATTTGATATAACCTGAAACTCATTTGACTGAATAAATCTGCTTTTGCATAGCATTTAGAGTTTCTGCCTCATCCTTAGCAAAACATACTGCCTTCTTGCCTCCGTGGTTTCTGAAGAGAATTCCCCACTAAGTCTTACAGGACTTTCTTTGTATATGATGTTTTGCTTCTCCCTTGTTGCTTTCAGAATTTTCTCTTTCTCTTTTGTATTTGGTGTTCTGCGTGTTATGCATCTTGCAGTGGGCCTTTTGGATTTATTCTGATTGGAGTATGCTGTGCTTTTGTGACATGTGTATTCATAGCTTTTGTGAAAGTTAGGAAATTTTTAGCCATTATATCACCAAATACTCTTTCTGCCTCTTCACCCTTCTTTTCTCCTTTTGGAACTCCTTTAACCCATAGGCTGTGTCCCTCCCTCTCACCTTTCCTGGTGTTTGAGGATCGCTGCAACCTCCTCAGTCCGTAGTCATCTGCCAGGGCCTGAATGATCCACTACTGTTTGCTTCAAGGGTGGGGGGATGCATGCCAGCAGCTACTGCTGCAGGCTTATTCATGGGATTTTTCCAGCCAGCAAAGGCTCCTTTCCTTTGCCCTTCTCTCTTCTGGGTGGTGTCTAGCTTTCTTCTGATGTCCTAAGCCCTAGAACAGTTTTCTGGACAGTTTCTACCTGTCCTCTTGCTATTTTTCTGGGAGAGAAGTGAGCTCTCTGCTTCTCTAATCCTCTATCTTCCTTGAAGTTGCATTCATCAATTTTAACAAATTTACCACACTAATGCAAAGTGCTAATAACAGGGTAAACTTTCTGCATGGCATAGGGGTATTTGGGAACTCTTTATTTTCTGAATCATTTTTTTGTAAACCTCCAACTATTCTAATATAAATAAATAAAGCCCTTTGGGCCACTTGAAATTGCAATTTGAGGGAAATACTAAAATGAGAAATCAATAATATGATACATTTTACTATTTGGTGTGTATGCTTTCTGAAATTGCTAAGATTTTCTTTATGTTATTTTCTATAGGGTTTATGTGGAAGAATCAACTGCATGTAGAATGCACATTTTTAAATAACAGAGAACAATGTATTTTGTATTGGTACATATTACAAAATTAATTTGTTATGTGGCTAGATGGTCTAGTATTTTTTTCAAGTATTCTTTTCAGGATCTCATCTAGGGTCCAACCTCTGTCATCATTAATTTGAAAGTTATAGTTCTTGTTCTCCTATTCTGTAAGGCACTGTAAACATTGATGTATTGTAGAAACAGCACAAAACTCTGTTAATACAACTTTTTGATTCACCCAATATAACCACTTGACCATGTACCTACTAAGAATAATGTTTGGACAGATGTTTCTTGATTATAAATTAAATATTATTAGTGCTAATATTTATTAAGTATAATTGGACCATTGTGTCTTTAATTAATAGCAAATAATGAATTTGAAATTAACAGCAAGCTAAGGTTCAATAGTCATTCCCCCTAAGAACAATCTTGCATTTTCTTTTCACCTACATAGGCATTTATAATTTGTTAGACACAGGACTTCTGGCTTTGTATTTGAACATGTCAATATTGTTCTTTTTTGACCTTTAAATTAATCAACCTAAAACATTTGACATAGCAATTCAACAAATATTAAATGCAATCATCTTTCTGAAACCATTCAATAAATATTTAAATATCATAGGACTTATTGAAGTTAGAAGTACTTTTGAAAGCTCGCTTTTTCTTTTATTTTCAATTTTTTTCTCATTTCAAGTGTTTTCTTTCTCAATCTGCACCACTCCAACCTACTCCATCTGCAGGGTTCATGTGCTTACATGGGGCAACAATGATTTTACTCCATCTGTCTACTCTACTATGCTAACAACTAACTTAGAGACAAATATAAATGCATACACAACTACACACATGCACAGTGCTTTGTTAGCAATCTCCAAAGGAATTGAAATAATGCAAGGTCACACCTGGATATTAGTGTTAAAAAAAGATTGCTATAATCTACACTGGAGAAGAATAAATCATTTATTAATAAAAAACAAGCTATGGTATAGTTCTAATGTTAAAATTAAATATAATTTTATCTAATATAATTAGATATGGATATAACTAGATAAAATTAATTCAATATAATATACTACATACTAAACTATTAACTTTTTAGTGGTTTTGCTCCATTCTTACCTTAGGTATGTCTAGCACACAATCACTAATTAATATTATTTAAACAATAATTGCTACTTCCATGTTCAGAAATATTTAAGGAACTTCCCATTGGCTAGGGTAAACTTCAAATTCTTTAGTTCAACTAAAATCTCTGTATATTTAAAATACCCAATTTAATTCCTGAAACTAAGTAGATATTTAGTAAAGAGCAATTTCAAAACTCCCTCCTTTCTTGTATAATATAGTTCTAATAAGTGTCCTCCCTCTCTTGTTTCATTGCCCCTTCTTTTTTCTCTCCCTCCCTCTTTTTCCTAACTCCTTCAATAACTAATACTTTTTAATAGTGCCCTACACTTAATTACCTTTTGCAGTGGTTCGATCTTGGCTGCACACTGGGATCATTTTATTAGTATAGAATGAGGGCTGCTCATTGGCATTTCTTAAGAACTCCCAGGAGATTCTAGTAAGGTTCAGATCCAGAATCAGGGGACAGACAAATAATCTACGGTGACACAGTGATAGGAAATCTATAATAGAATTCAGTAGGTACTAGGGTGAACATAGCTATCCTAATTTCAACACGTGGGTTACAGGTAAGTCATCCCAGGAGAAATGATTGTTTAACTGGACAACAAGTGAAAAGGCAGAAAGAGGCAAGGGAAAAGAGAAGGAAGGGGCACTTTCATGTCAAGAGAAAAGGATAATGGAAACCCTGTAAACCTTGGAAGTGCTTGAGCTACGTGAATATATTTAGAAAATAATTGGAGTAGAAACTGGTAGAATAAGCAGGAATTGAACTTGGTACACCAAGCTAAGTTTTGGATTTTGTCTATGAGATTTTAGTGCAAGATTAATAAAACAAGATATGCATATTGAAAATATCACCCTTATAAAATTATGATGGATAATCAAAGGGCATCTAGAGTTACATCAAGGAAGCCAGACAGGATGTTCTTGCAGTAATGCAGGGAGAAATGATGATGG
The DNA here is from genome assembly GCA_026826555.1 of Tolypeutes matacus. NCBI lineage: Eukaryota > Metazoa > Chordata > Mammalia > Cingulata > Chlamyphoridae > Tolypeutes > Tolypeutes matacus. The sequence continues at coordinate 916,372 of JAKSZT010053766.1, read as the reverse complement.
CTCAAATGAAGAAATAGGGATAAGAGAAAGGATGAGACACACATGATTTAAAATGGGCAAAAGAATAGGAGGAGTCAAGTACTCTTCAAAGTTTCTGTTCTTGGTAAAATAGTAAAAGTGTAGAGTATTCTCCAGGATAGAGAATAAGACATGGAGAACAAATTTTGAAAAAACACTGCTGATTTCCATTTATGCAAGTTATACGTAATATGTCTGAAGTATACTCAATTGGAAAGATAGGTTTAGCAAACAGTGGACTTATGGATTTTTATGGAGAGAAGACATGGGAGTCATTTAGGAGGTTAACGAATCTCTGACTGTGCATGAAATTTCTCAGGGAAGAGCATTTGGATTGGAATGAAAAGAGGACTGAAACAAAGATAGAACATCAACACTGAGTTGCATACACCAGGAATAGAGAATTCCTTCAAATTCCTTTCACATTCTTCATGGTTGTCTATTCATTATTGTATTGCAGAAGATTAACTTTCCAACAGAATGTACATTTCTTTTTTCCATGGTTTAGAGATATAGATGGGATGTGGGTGTCCTGGCCCAGATTATATTTCCCATGCACTTAGGAGTGGCTGATGGACTGCTTTTAAGTCCATGGAATATGAGCTGAAACTATGTGTCTTATGTCCATATAAAGGCCTTTAAGAAACAGGGTATTTTTTGCTAGACTTTTTTCCCTTCTTCTGCCTGATTGAAAACAATGGCAAGGATGGCAGAGACATAAAATGAAAGTACCCTATTATGTCTCTGAATAACCACAGAAAGCCACCAGGAATACCAGGAATCACTGGTGGCAAGAAAGAAATTTCTATTGTTCTAAGCCACTAATATTACTGTGTGTAATGCAATGATTCTTTGCACAATATTGCACATCAGATTAGCCTCCCTTTTCTATTTTATTCATCAGAAACTTATTCTTCCTTTAGAGCTCAGTTCAATTTCTTTTCCTCAATGAAATTTTTTTTTTTCCAACCATGGTAGCCTTCAATGATAATTTCATTATCTGAATTCTTGGCATGAGTTTTGGTCACTCATTGGGCAAATAATCATGCCTTTTGTAGGCTCTTTATTTTTTATGTTTTATAATTTTTATTGACTTTTCACTTATTTCTGGTTTATCCCTCCCTCTGGAGGAGAGAGTCAGGATTAATAATTATTTGCATTTCCTATTTTCATATAAATTTTAAAAGTATTTTCTTCCTGCATCAAAAAAGAAAGATAAAAATTTTTCAAATACACCTCGAAATAAAAGAGAATATGGAAGATTTTTTTATTTTAATGTTCACTGACCAATTCCATAAAAGCCATGTGTCTGGGCAAGGTAACTAACCCTGACTATGTTTGTGTTTTGAATAATGAGGTCTCATATTCTAGAACAATAAATGACAGAACCAACTAGATGTCTGTGTTCCTTAATCAGACATTCTAAACATTTAATTTCATATTTGAAGTGGTCATATATCTTCACTAGACACATTGTAAGCCATGGCACTCAGGTTTTTCATTTTGTAAATATTAACTAAATTAACAGCAAATAATTTATATTGTTTTGTATTACATATATTTTTCTTTGGTTTACTTCATTATACTTTCAAGCCAACTAGTTTCATTCTGTTATAATGCGATTGTGATGAAATTTGATGTTATATGCAACATTAACTTTATCTTTCAAAACCAATAAAAAATATGCCTTGTGGTTGTATTAGTCAGCCAAAGGGGTGCTGATGCAAAGTACCAGAACTCTGTTGGCTTTTATAAAGGATATTTATTTGGGGTAGAATCTTACAGTCACAAGGCCCTAAAGAGTCCAACTCAAGGTACCATAAGAACTACTTTCTTACCCAAAGTCATTGGCCATTTGTTGGAGCAAGGTGGCAGGCAATGTCTGCAAGGGTCCAGCCTCTTTCTTCTTCTTAAAACTCTGTGGTCCCAGCTTCTTCCAATCTCAGCTTTAGGCTGGTATAAGCCTCGTCCCTCTTCCCTGGGCTCGTTTCTTTCTGGGCTTAGCAGCTCAGTTCTCTTCACAAGGTCAGCTGTAGACTATCAGGCTCATCTCTCTTTCCAGGGCCTCTGCTGTGTCTAATGAGCTGTCTCTCTTCCTTTGTGTTCTTCTTTGTGTATTACTTCTCTATGAGCATCTGTTTTATCACCAAAGGCCCTGGGACTCAACGCTGAGTGTAATTCTAATGACATGGTTGGATCAGAGCCCTAATCTTAACATAATTCAATCAGATGTCTCAACTGAATCTAATGCCATCACAGGGTTATCATGCCAGAGGAACCAACCAGTTTACAAATATAATCCATATTTCTTTTTGGAATTCATAAATAATATCAAACTGCTACAGTGGTATAATGCAAAGTGTTAGATTTCTCTAGTCCTAGGTTAATAGTTGGTATTAAGGGATGGAAGACAGAATATTTTGTTGCCTTTGGACATAGGAGTAAATGTTTCCATCATGTGCTCACCATATTCTATAGCCTTCATCTCTGAAAGACTCTTGGCTTGTAGCCCAAGAAGTGTTTTATTTCCATGTTAGCAGCTAAAATAAACGAGTCTATGTCTTTATTTCCCATCTATCAACTGCATGGTAGAATATAGGGCTAATTTGTTACTCTCCCTTTTGGAAAAAGAAGGTGATAAATGGTTTAATTTGATTTCTTTTTTAAAGGAAATCATTTCTGCAAATGTGTGGCTGTGGGAATCACACCTAATGGACAGAATTAAGAAAGGAAAAGACTTTTTTCTAGAAAAAGCATCAAAGTAGTATGACCATAGCCCAAGAACAATGAGACAGAAAGAGTATGGGTTGTTTATGACTTCACTGCCTCAAAAGCATTGTTCTACCACAATAATTTCAGTGAATAAGAACAACAGGTCAATTGATATTTTTGGAATATTTCATCTCTATTACTGAAATGTTAAATCTAAATTTGACTTTGTTATTTGTTTTGAAGTCTCTACTGCAAAAGAAAATCATATAATTTTCAAATAGATCTTCCCGCACATCTATTATCTCCCTAAAAGGGCATCAATAGGTTTTTAATCAGATTCAACTTGTTTCACTCCTTATGGTGCTACCCAGAGAGGGAAAGCAGGATATGAAGTAGAGTCAGTCACAACATTCTCAGGTTTTACTTCCACAGCAGCTGAAATCTAGTTCTATCTTGACTAGAAATAATGACTGTGGTTAAGTGTTTTTAAACAAGAAAAAATGCATTGACAGATAATTTTATATACAAATACCTAAAAACACCATCTAAATGATAACATGAATGTTTAAATAACTCCTGAATTCTGAGCCACAATTTACCCATTTGGTTTACTGGAAATTAGTTGTTTATCTTCCAGGGGAAACAGAGATTTATGTTTCCATGGTCCTAAATATACCGATCTTTCTTTCAATGAGATCTACACTTGGATTTGAATAAAATTCATAGGTTTAGAGTAATAAAAATGTTGATATTAATAATTTTTCTAATAGAAACGAAGAAGCATCTGAAATAATCAGTCATTAAAATGTGTTTCAAGGAAACCTTACGTTTGGTAATTGAATATCACTCAAAACTACATTATAAAAGACTTATTAGTAATTCCAGTCCATTTCATTCTTGCCACTGGGAAAAATTAATACCTCTTAATCATCCAGTAGAAAAATATATCCTTTTCTTAGACCAGTGTTTCTAAAATTTTCTCAGTGGATGATGATGTATCTGTAGATCACAACTTTAAAATAAAAAAAGAATAAACAGGCTCATCATAGCATTTAATACTGAAACTTAAATATATTTCAAAGTAAAATAAAAAAATAATTATTTTAAATCATGAGAGGAATGACATTATCAGGAATCTTTCACAAGGTATTTGTTGTAGTCTCAGTAACAAGTACATCGAATCAAAAATCAAGTTCTACTGTCTACCCACAGATCAAAAACATGTTTTTTTCCACTTTATTTCTACAAAATTAGAAAATTGAAAGTCAAGATGATAAGTGAGGAGTGGGAACATGTTGGGTGAGAGGGGTCAGGCATAATGGTGAAGAGACTGGAGCCTCACATTAGTGTTGTTATTTTACTCTAAAGCTATCATGGTCATGTGAATGTATTTCTTTAAATCTTAAAAAAAAAGTTTTAAGGTAGGTAAGCAGAATGATTAAAATAGAAATGATAATATTCTTGTAAAAATTTGTTTGGCTGAAAATGTGTACCCAATTCTTTGTTTTCAAAATCAAAGGACCTTGAAGAAACAATGAATTACTAATATTGATCTCATCACCTGATGATTTTAAGATAAGTTCCCTATATTATAATACATTATTGAACTTTGAACACTTTACTATGGACATTTCTTCAATGCATGAATAGGTATATTGATAGCTTTTCTTTTGGATTAATATAATACAAGTAAAATTGAGAGAAAACATTTAAAATGGAGTGAGAGTAATCAAAACAGGTGTAGCTCAGTGGTTGAGCACATTCTTTGCATATATGAGTTCCCAGGTTTCAATGCTTGGTGCCTTCTTAAAAAAAAATCTTTCTAATGGCTTGGCATAATTGCCCTACTCTTTGAGATGGCCAGGAAATCACTAACAAGAAGCAAAGAGAAGATTTTGGCTTTGCCCAATCATCAGGTTCTTGACCTCTTAGCAATTTGAAATCCTGGCTAAAGGCCTTGAAGCTAGTATTCTTTTAGGTGATGTGATTGCCTATCATTTCCAAGGAAATATATGAATAATTTTACTAATTAGGCAGCAAAATGCCTACCAATATACACATTGCTCTTCTCAGATTGACTCAAGTGGGCTTGGATTGGACATTGCAAATCCAGTTTCCCAATTTTGAGTAAGTTAGCAAAAAGTTTAACATTTCAGTCAAGCAAATCATTGTATGAAACTAATTGGTAACAGATGTTATTAGGGGCAAAAAATAGAGTGTAACTAGATTCAATGAGAACCTAACCATGCAAATTAAAGTCCAATTAGAGTCAGACCATAATAGGTGCATGTGGAAAACATTTATGTGCAACTTGAGGCACTTCTACCCCAGCATCTTCTTCCTCCTTATGCAGACACTATTTCCTCAACCCCTGCTTGCTCAGGGTGAATACTGGGAATTGAGAGGTTTCAGTTCTCTGCATGAATACTAAGAACATGATTAACAAACTTCTTCCATCTTCAAGAGAAATTTTATGGAACTTACTCTGAACCCCTCCCTCCCCCAAAGGCCTTAAGAAAATATTGTTCATTTATTGTACTCAATTTAGATTCTTGGAAAATTTTGATAGTTTTGGGTCTGTCAGAGACACTGACATGGCATCATCTGAATTCCATAGAAAATATTTGAATGAGATCAAATAATTCTTAAGTAAGGATTTTAGACTCTCAATAAAATTAGGGAGACATAGGAAACCAATACTTTGGGCCAGGAAGGAGCAAACATATAGTAACATGGCCTGCCTTAAGTAAGCAACAAACAAATAAAATTGATTCTCTCAGCTACTAATGCCACCTCTCCAGGAGTCTTTGGTAGGTGGTAAAAGACTGCCTTGCTTGGAAGGCAAATTATACCATCTGCAACATCCACAATCACTTTTCTTCTTTTATTTACTTCTACTTCCTAATTTTACTTAACAAAATAAAACAATAATTACAAGAAAGAGAAATAAAATGCATCTATAAACCTTGTGATATTTAAGTTGTTTATTTAAATAACAAACTCTTTAACCTTATGAATGATTTTTATAAATCATCAAAGTTACTTCTACTAAAGCTCAAAAGAATCTTTATGCTGCCTCCTCTACTTCTGTATTTTCATTTTCTGTTGCTGTAGATATTAATATTATAAGTTACTTCAATATGTTTGGAACAAAATATCAGATTTAATAAGAAGCATCTATTATGAAATTTGGGCTTTAACAGCTTCAATAACAAGAAGCAAGAAATAGAGGTGATGTAATCTTATTTGCAAATGAGTAAAATATTTTTAATATATTGCTTCTGCATTAGTACATTCAAATAGAAATGTTTTTAAGTAATCTAAGTAAAATAATTGGCATTTTTATCCTAAAATGTTATCAAAGTCACTTTTCTATCTGACTTTTGTATACACCAAATGAATAGCTGAGCTATTAAAGAGATGATATTTTTCTATTTATCCTAAGTGCTTTGAGGATTAGAGCTGATGATGAGCTTTGATCTCCAAAGACAAACATAGAAATGCTAAGCAGTGTTGGTAGTCACCCAGGCCAGAGGAAGCAGAAACCTTTTGGAATGTCGCTAACGCCACCTCACATTTCATTTGCTGCCCTTGAACTTCCCTTGTTTTTGGTTAAGAATTATGCATTATTGAAATGATTTCCAACATAAACCACATTACAGTATGTTAATACAGGTTTTCTTCAATCACTCATTTATGAATGCTTCCTCCATTCCACAAAGGTATAAAAAATTCTGTCAGCTTTGATAATAGGTAAAATTAATTGGATATAGGGTAGTTCAACAGCAGTTTATTTGCCAGTCATTTATTGTGGAAAACCAAAACAAACAAACAAAACCAAAACCCAAAAATCCTGAGGTCATGATTATCCCAGTTTTCCCTAGGAATTCACTGAGGTTTAGAAAGGTTAAGAAAATTTATTGAGACCAGAGAACTACTAAATATTGGAGTGAGATTTAAAACCAAGTTATACCACTCCAAAGCCACAGGACTTTCCGCTGTGTAACATTATCTGCCAAAGAATAATCAGTTTGTCCCCAGTTACATAAACAGATTAATTTGGTTACATCTAATTCTTTCCCGAACATTCTACCAAAGAGAATTTCCATTCCAGAATAGTTCAGAGCTGTATTTTATGATATCACACATGCCATACACTATAGCTTTACCAAGGAATTTGCTCAATCACAATTAAAAAGGCAATCTGTTCTGTAAATTGCCTTAGTCAGTCATATGGATAAGATTATAAGAGGGTAAACTAGATGACAATTAGTACTTCCTGATCCTAGTAAGTCTATTTTTATTTGTTTACCCTTCTTCACCTCACCAGACAGTAAGTTTTCCAACAAGTAGAAGTCATGAAAAACTTTATTTATACATGTTCCCTTTCCCCATCCCACAAACAATTGTAGTCACTCAAAAATAAAGTTGACCAAAAATTTGTTTTGAAAATGCATCATTTATCTCAGTGGAATATTCAAATATTTATTTGGTACAATATGTAATGCTAAAACTACTCAAGGAAAGTTGATTAAATTTCTGTCAAAAATGCACATTAGATGATTAAAATATAAGAACAAGATGAGAAATATTATAAATTATAAATTCTTCGTGGAATCACAGGTCTTTAATAAGTAAAGTCAACTTAGATATTAATTCTACTTTTCACTTAAGCCTGGAGAGATAAAATGACTAAGACAGTTCTAATCAGTTTTAAAAATAAAACTCTTATGATTTTTTTATAAACTCCTTGTCAAAGGTTTTAAAAAATATTTAGTAGCTTTTTGCCTCTACTTCAGTCTTAATTCATTTTAAATTATAGAAAATTTGTACAGAACTGATGAAAATTTCATTCTATTTAGTAATAGAACCTTTCAATTTTAGCAGATGCATGTCTATCCTGAATAATGTCTATGTTTTTTAAAATTTCCTTAGAGCTAGGTGTGGTACTAAGTTTCACCAAAGGGCTCTAAGTGGGGGTGAACTGTACAACTTCTGGATCATGTTCTTAAAGAAAGGAGAAATGCTCCCAACTGCTCCTTCTTCCTGTTTGCCGATGGAATGCAGAAGTGATAGCAGGAACAATAGCAGTCATATTGTACATGAAATAAAAATAAATTGTGGAGGAAGACAAGCCAAAAACATTTTAGAAGGTCCTGGATGGTTATAGAAGCTACCACATCTGCTCTGGACTATAAATCCACACTTTCGGAAGAGAGAGAAATAGATTTGCACTGTATTCAAATCACTATTTCACTTACTATATCTGTTCCCTGACTAATAAGACCTTTCCTTTCTTCTCCTTATGAAATACATGTGACATTTCTTTTCTTCACATTCCCAAATTACCCCCATGAAATACTCTTTGAAAACTAGTCATTTTTTCCTGAAAAAGACTGGCAAACTATTATCTCTTTCCAAAAATTGACAGATTATTTAACTTTGAAGACAAATAATAGTTAAGCAATTAAGTATATGTTAGAAGCTGAAAAAAATAAAGCAAAACAGTCAAACGTTATGGTTTTGGTCTCATAGTTTTTCTGACTCCATTGAGCCTTCAATATGAAAAAAACTAAAAGGATGATTATTAAAATACTTCAATATATTAATAAAGATAAGGGCTTTTATTAAATCAAAGTTTAGCTCATGAACTATATTTTTATCCAAATTCTGAAATCCAAGTCATTACAGTTAAATGAAGAAAAGAAAATGAAAGACAGGTTTTCTTTGTTTTTTTGGTAAAGGGATTGATATGCATTTCATTTTTATAAAACTATATGTTTTCCAAAATCAACGCCTATTTGGGATATAGTTTCAATCAATACCAAATTTCCCCTTTTGCCTACCAATAAGACTAAAGCAATAATGACATCACTTCCCTGATGCTGAAAAAGTGATTTGAATTTAGTAGTGTATATTGCAAACTTACTTGTTATCCTTCGTTCACAGAAGCAGAAGTGACAGAATTTTCCTTTCAGATAGCTTTGATAAATGTTATTCCTTTGGGGTCAAACATTCTTGAACACTTTTCTGAGTTGCTGATCTCTTTCATACAATTCCTTGACAACGCCTAGATTCACAATTTTGTGTTTGGTTTCTTTCTACTGTTTAGAGATTCCGGTTACATTTTCTGTTTACTTTTTCATTATGCCCCACTGCTTGGGGCTTTGGGTCTCAATCTCTAAAAGTAATAACTACTAATGTAGATGAAGAACATAGCATTATGATAAAATGACATTGAGAAGATAATGAATTTGCCTGAGTATCTTAGTACGGTAATTCCATCATTCATATAAGCAATTAAGTAATTCAGGTGGATTACCTTTAAACAAGAAAAAAAAATGATCATTGCTCTATTTTAAAGCAACTTGAGATCTTAAATATTTATGATTCTGGGTTTTGGTTTGAATTGTTAATACATAACAAATCACTTTTGGTGGGGAGAAAAAGGTATGAAACAACATCCTAGGATGATTCTGGACATAATTCTGAAATCCCTAGCATGGTAACTATTGACTTATATTCCTTTCTCTCTTAGCTCTATCTTTGCCCAATTGGTCATATCTTACTTTTAAAAACCAAGTCGGTTTTATGCTTCATTTTAAACTAGTAAGCAAAAAAACCCAATTTATTTCTATTTGAATTTGAAAGTAACCCATAAGATTTATGATGTAGCTTGGAATTACTTGAAAATAATAATGTTTATCGGTTTGATCATTTCAACTAATTGAAACTTTATTGATTGGGACTAACATATCTATTTCAAGCCCTGATAAAGCAAGTTAGATGGTTTGACTGAAGTTTCAAAGGTATTTACCCACTGTCAAATAGTAGAGTGGAAGAACCACAATGATGCAAATATTCTTTTAATTTTGCCTATTTGTTCTTGTTCTCCGAATTAGAAAATAAAATCCACATAGAGAAATATACCAGGGCACACAAAAAAGCAAAGAAACACTATTTTCCAGATTTTTGAATAATGCTTTGAATTGTGCTTAATATCTTCAATAAAATAATATCTTCAAACTGGACATTGAACAAATATTAAGATGTCCCGAGAGTATTTCAGAAAAAAAATTGAACACTGTGATTAGTGCCCCAGTCTTAAAAGACAAGCTTAAAACAAATTAAGGATACAGATAAAATAATCCAGGTGGGATTGAACAAACACTTATTTTATTTCTCTGTATGTTCATAATTCCAGATTTTTTCTGCCCATTGAATTCTCACAATTTGAACTGTACGAACTCAACATTTATACTGATCCTTCCCTTGCAACACTCGTCCTCAAACTAATCCATTTTCATCTACAATACACAACACATATCTAATTATATTTAGCTGTTTTCAGAGGACATTTATGTGTTTTGGTTAGACAGCAGCTGTTTCATATTAGTGATGGGAAAAGGTCTTTTAAATCTTTGTTATGTTATAAAATCTGGATATGGGTGCTCTTTGCCTCCATCCTTCAAAGTTTATTTTGTGTTTCTCCCATGGAACTTTAAATATAATAGATTCTTTACATTATGCTGTGATGTATGGAGCACATGGAAAATGGGTATGATATTGTATAACCCACACTTTCCCTATAACAGATGACAGTTTTTGAAGAGGGAGAAGTATACATTATATTATTTTATTCAATTTAGTTCTTTAGTTCATGTTTTAAAATGTAAGAAGATATTACTCAAAATTTTATAGTTATATCACTAATATAGTTAGAAGGAGAAAATCTTATATTTTTGCTATATGCATGTAATAAAATACTATTAATTTTATTATCCAACTTTCCTTGCTCTGTCCCTCCCTCCCTCCTTTTCTCCCTTCCTCCTTATCTTTCTTCCTGCTTTATTTCCTTCCTCCTGATAAATAATCCCTGAATACCCACTGTATGCAAAGGATTGTTCTAGTTACAGATTAAATAACAACGAACACAGTACTTATTTAAAAGGATATGCTTTGTTAAAAAAATGCATTATTCAAGTCTAGGATTCTGGCATCTTCTAGTTCCCACAGAGAGACTTTTTCAGAGAATTTCATATCATACATCTTGGCTCCAGGGTCACATGGTTTCTTGTGTAGTAAGGAAAGTAGAGTTTTCATGCTTTGAAAAATTGTTTATTAGAAAAATTGTTTATTGATGCTAGTGCAATAGCTTACCAACAATGTCACTGTCCTTTCTTCAACCTATCCCTGTTCTCTTTTCCTTTCCTTTTAGTAATACTCTGTTTTCCTCCTTCTTGGGCATGACTATGATGACTTCATCTTTGCAAAGGGAAACAAAGATATGTCTAATGTGCACCTAAAATTGGCATTCCTCTCTCTACATTTGCAAATGGAGTTAATCCGTCTAAACCAAATCACTTACCCTACCATTTTCCCTACCACTAAACTTAAAGGTACATGTGACTACTCCAAAGCAAAGACATTGGACTCATCCTACCTAGACAGAGTCTCTCTTACTTTAACATGTTGAAAACTGAACATCTCTATTTCCATACCACAAGGAATTCTCTTCTCCTTTTCAATCTTGGTCATTCCTACTATTAGTTCTCTAATCTGTAAAGCCATCTTCACCATGTGGTGGGACCCCAGGGTCACCTGTAGCTGACTTTGGTGAGAAAGCATCTCTGATGGTGCCTTGATTCGGACATTTCTCGGCCTCAGAACTCTAAGATTTTACCCAAAATAAAATCCCCATTATAAAAACCAAACTATTTCTGGTACTTTGCATCAGCAGCCCTGTGGCAAACTAAGACACCCATATATGTCCACCCATCCAAATATCACAGTTCAATGATTCCTTCTTTATTCTCTCCCTTGAATTCAGGTGTTGTTCTTATTTCAGTCACTCATGTCTAGAGGTGTATAGTCACTTGGACAACTGAATTTTTGTTTTATTTTAATTTAATTAATTTAATTTAAATAGACACTAGTAGCTAGTGGCTACCACATTGGACAGCACAACTTTAGAGAATAAAACCTTATCACTTAAGAAATAAGGTTATTAAAATAAATGTGATTTTAAATGGAAACAAAGAAGCCCCTTTTAAAAGTCGAATAATAATGTGAGAATTGTAAGAGTAAACAAACTACTCAGTCTTGAAAGATTTAAACCTGTATTGTCCAATATAGTAGCCACTTGTCCCAATTTCAATTAATTGAAGTTAAATATAATTAAAAATTTGGTTTCTCAATCACACTAGCTACATTTGAAGCTCACTAGGCACATTTGGCTAGTGGCTACCATTGACCAGCACTGAATGTCTCCATCATTGTGGAAATTTGTTTAGTTAGTGTTGTCTAGAGTCTATTAGACCATCATTGCATCTGGTACAGACTGTTTCCATAGCTCTCTTGTTTATTGTCCTGCTCACAGGAACTCCCCTTTCAATAAATTCTAAAACCAGATTAATTTGAGCTAAGAACTGCTTTGTATAGTTCCTGATCAAAACACATAAAAAAGGTATTCTATAGACTAGCAATAATGTCATATTTTCTAAGACCCAATGTTCAACATGTTTTTCAACTGACCACTATAAATCTCTCTAAATATACAACCCTATCCTCCCCAAAATGAATGTGCCAATTAAGAAGAAACTAGAGCACTTCTGTGTCCCTTGAAACATCAGATGCATTCTAATGTCTAATCCTTTTCTCACACAATATCAGGAATTTCTTCCTCACCCTTCTTCACATCAGTTTATATAAATCCTGGCCCTATTCAAACCCCATCTTTCCACAAATTCTCTGTGAAATCGGCCATGTGTTTGTCAAGCCTAACCTAAGTAGATATTTGAATCTCCAGGGATTCATTCTTCCATCAAGCATTTATTAAGATCCTATAGTGTCCCATGTTATAGAAGAGAAAGACAAGGCCTTTCCTAAACACATTGATTGTGGAGACACAGATTACAAGTACTGTAAGAAGTACTTGGCATGATTTACTGGTTTATTCCTGTGGATTATCATGATTAAAATGAAACCAAAATTTAAAATGAAGTAGCAGAATAATCTGTAAATTCACACATGATATCACCTCAACATAGATAAAGGTTTGTTTTCTTTAGGTTCTAAATTAATATGGATCTACTAATTCGAAAATTTATGAGATGCCCAGTTAATTTTGAATTTCAGATAAACAACAAATAATATTTAGTATAAGTATGTCTCAAATAGTCCATAGCATGTACTTATACAAAAAAAAAAAATGTTGTTTGCCTGACATTCACAATTAACTGGACATCCTGTAAGGGAAGCAAAAGGAGGCTAAATTTGGCAACTACTATAAAATTATAAAAAGGGTTCAGTTTCAACCAGAAATTACAAGAAAACTAAGTGTGAAAAGCCCCAAATCTCATAGTCAGGGATAAGAAAATTTTTCTGTAAAGAGCAGTATGCTAAGGGAGCTGAGGTGGCACAGGTGGCAGAACACCTCTCTCCTACGTCGGAGGTCTCCAGGATCGAATCCTGGTGAAGACTGGAGGAGGAGGATGAGAAGAGATGGCAGGAAACAGACATGGAGAATTGCCCCAGCAAATGGGGAAAGGGGGATTTAAAATGGATAAAGTAAATAAATAAATCTTAAAAAAAAAAAAAAACTTTTGGGTCCTCCAAGAAGCAAATGCTAAAAAAAGAAAGAAAAGAAAAAAAAAAAAAAAAAAAAAAAAGAGCAGTATGCTAAATATTTTAGGTTTTGCAGGCCATAAGCCTTTGTTGAATATTCTCTTTTTTGTAATACAATACTTTAAAAATGTGAAAAGCATTCTTAGCCAAGGAGAAACACAAAAAACAGGCTGAAATTGTCCCTACAGGGTATAGTATGCCAACCAACTTACATGGCGAATGAGCCATTTATTAATAATACAGCATTACGTTTCTTGGTTTGACATTCAAGGTTCTTAGCAATCTGATGCCAGTTTAAATTGCTACTCTACTTCTCATTAGCTCTCAGTCTGAAAGCCTTGTTTCAGCTAAACCATGCTGCTTACCTATTCTCTTATCTCACCTTGCTTATTTCTGTTCATAAGTTTTGGTTGCTGGAATACTTTCTTCTCTCCTACTTACATGTCCAAATGTGACTCATTTTACATGGCTCAACTTATATTTGACCTCTCTGGTGAAACTCCAGAGTGGTCTCAGGCATTGTGTATTTTCTGATTATGCTTTATCACCTTATATAGATTATAAATTCTCTGAAAGTAATGATTTCATATTTCTTCCCCTCACTGGGCCTAGACCTTGTTAAGCCCAGAGAAAATAGTCATTGAATATTTTGTTACATGAAAAGAGACATTCAGTTAACATTGTTTATTCATTGTTATAGGTGCTATGATAAATATTTTTATTTCAATTGCTTAAATATACAGAGAAAAAAATAATCAAATTAGACATAATTTTAATTTTCTTTACCTTGAACTTTTATTCAAGTTTAGCTTCCTTTGCTTTTAATTTCAGGAACATATGTTAAAATATAGTGGGAAAATCCAGGTTGGAATTTTCTCTTGCTGATCTAAAATGAGATATTCTGGGGTTAGAGATATCAGAAAAGTATATCATTAAAAATCCAGATATCATTTGGATAAACAACTGGATTTCTCAAAATCTTAAAGTAAAGGAAACTACATTCAGCATCAAGCTCAGTTTATCAATAAACTAATTTATAGAAATTGAATTTACTGACTTATCATAAGTAACTGTCCCTATTTGCTATAAAGTCCTAGATTTTAATTGCATACCAAAATATTTCAAATTGCTCATCTCCAAATAAAAGAAAAACTGGGCTTTTAAGCATTCTCCATGAGATCATATTAGTCATTCATTTTATTATTTTATAATTCACTAGAAATGCCCAGCACTGAGCTTTGCCACAAGTATTCAGTAACTATGGAAGGAATTAGCTTCAGATTTGTTGCCATTTTTCTTAACCACAAAAATAACAAATAGTAGGTCTAAATACCATGATTCCCATTGCTCACAAAAGGTTGCTTAGCTATTTTATTCAGAATGCATCTCTATTCATTATTCAGAGCAGCAGTGTGTAGAGAGGAAAGAGAAAAATAAAACAGGCCTCAAGTAGCCATCTAAAATGAGGTGGATGTTATAAGGATAGAAGCCCTCAAATAAAATGTTATAGTTGACTTTAGAATAGTCTCCCAAATTCATTGATATCCTTGCACATTTGCTCCAAAAGCATTATTTCCAGAGAGTGAGCCCAGAAAGAATTATTTAAAACTAGAAGGCATGTTCTGGCCTAGATCCAATACTATTGAAGATATATAATGCTTCTTTGACAATATGCCACTTTATACATAGTACTGACATATATAAAAATGTGCATATTTTAATTTCTAATAGCTATTCATCTGTAGAATACTTAAAAATATATAATCTATAAATGTGGGACAGTAAAAGTAGTTGAAAGTTGATTGTTTTAGGGACAAGACACAGCATGCTTTCACTTGCAGCAGTAAAGCTTTCAAATTAGTCATTCTATTTTATTTTTCTCACAACTGTGGTGAAAAGAAACAAAACCTTGTGTTGGCATAAAAATAATCATAATATATCCTGAGTAATTAAAGTCCCTTTCTTGTGATATTATAAAATCTCATGATGATTTACACATTAAATGTAGCTTATAGCTATAAAATAATGTCATGAACAAAAACTTTTTGGAAAACAAAAAGGTAAGAAAGAAAGTGTTGATGTATGAAACAATCATCTAATAACCCATTGGACACAGAAAAATGTAAAGTGTATTAATGATAACTTACCTACATGATTTAGAGTCTGAAATTGCATTTGAATTTAAAGATATTTTTCTGCGAGAATTATGCCAAAAATATGAATGCTAAATAGAAATAGCAATAACCTGGTAATCAGTCAAGAGACATTGGTCAAGGCAACATAATTTAAGAACAATCATAATTAGTGATGAAACACGGTGTTTGCTCAATGGCCTGGAAGCAAAGTAGCTATGCACAGTGGAAAAATTCCAAACACACTGAGACCAATAAGGGAAATTTAAAAGTCAGAAGGGAAGACAATAATGACTTGTTACTTTGATATAAATGGTATGGGCCCTGAAGGATTCAGCCTATGAAATCAAGGAGCCAATCATTCATAGTAAGTAGAAATTGTGAGAATTTTAAGGCCCTGGTGTAATGCAAAAGAAGTAGGTGAATGATTCCCCGTGTCTTATTGAAGCAGCTTTGGTTCATGACATACCTTTGATCAAATAGTCTTTGATCAAAATGATACTTCCCAGCTTTATCTTACATATCAAATTTGTCTCAAAATGAATTTTACCTCTTTCCTGCATGCGTGCAGGCATGTATGCATGTGTTAAATATTCACTGAGTTCCTACTATGTGCCAAGCAAATCCCTGGTCTCATGAACCTTGCATTCTAGAGGATGAGACTGGTTATGGAAAAATAAGCTTATGAATAATATAGTGTAAGTGGAGTTGAAAGCCATAATGAGCAACAAGAGCTAAAGGAACAAAGTGGGAAATGGATGTGGTTCAAGCGATTGGGCTCCCGTTTGCCATATGGGAGGCCCAGGGCTCAATTCCCGGGGCCTTCTGGTGAAGCGCAAGCTGGCCTGCAGAGCGGGCTGGCCCCAGTGGAGAGCTGGCCCACACAAAGTGCTGGCCCACACAGGAGAGCTGGAGCAGCAGAATGACGCAACAAAAAAGAGACACAGAAGAGAGACAATGGGAGAGGCAGCAGACCAGGGAGCTGAGGTGGCATAAGAGATTAAGTGCCTCTCTCCCACTCCAGAGGGTCCTAGGACCGGTTCCTGGTGCTGCCTGAAGAAAGGACAAGCAGACACAGAAGAATACACAGAGAGCAGACAGTGAGCGCAAAACAACGAGGGGGAGGGGAAAAATAAATAAAAATAAGAAAATAAATCTTAAAAAAAAAAAAAAGTAACAAAGAGTGAGGATGTGGAGCAAGTGGTTATTTTAGGTAGGGTGATCAATCCAGGGCCTAGACTCTCAGTGATGAGGTTGTGATAGCCCAACAGATGAGGTGGAAGAGGAAGCTTTGAGAGGTCTGGTGGGAAGATCATCCTAGGTAGAGAAATGGCATGAGTAAAGGTCCAAGTCAGAGACAAGCTCTGCTTTTTCCTGAACCAGCAAGCGGTCAGTGTGAGCAAAAGAGAGAAAGGAGAAGATGAGAACAGAGAAGGAGACAGAGTCGGTTGGTGCAGAGCCCTGGAGGAGGGATAAAAGAGATGGCATTTTGTTCCAAGTGTTCCATTTGTGGGTTCTGTAGCCTGATTTACATTTTTAAAAGTTCACTCTGACTGCACTTAAGAGAATGTACTGGAGGAGAGCAAGATGAGAAACAGGGAGACAAGTTAGAAGGCTTTCAAAGGTATTCCAGGGAATTGAGGATGGGGTCTTGAACACAGGGTGGAAATGGTGGAGGTGGTATGTGGGTTCAGGATATAGTTAAAAGTTAAAATGAGTAGGTCTTAACAATGGATTAGCTATGGGGCTTGGAGGAAAAGAGTTAAGAATGGCCTAAATTTATTTATATTTCCAAATAAATTTCCCTAAACTGGAAGTTTTTCAAGTTATACTAGCTCTGAGGGCAATGATAAAAGAGGGCTTTCAGATAAGTTTTGAGCAGTTGCTGTACATGACTTCTTTGAAGGGGATAGCCTTCTTGAACTTACAAGTTCTGTAGTGCCTGATAAAAATACACACACACAATTTTACGTGCAGAAATGTTAAGTATTGTCAAGGATAAATATTGCTAACTGCATTCCCTCAAGCTTATGTATGTGATCCATGGTATCTTCCCAAACCAATATATGGATAAATTAGCAGTTTACTTTCCAATCCTTGCATCCAGATCTTCAAAAGCAATTATTATTATTTGATCCATAGAACAAGCAGATAATTTTCACGATTAGAGCAATGGTAGGCTATAGAAGCTTCAGAGCTACATGGAGCTTTTTGGAAGGGAACCATGAATCCATATTTGTACAAAGTATTATCTGTAGATTGAACAAATAAATAATTATGCACCAATTTGTACTATTTAAAAATATCTGGAAATCCACTGTGATTAAATAAACACAAAATTTATTTAAATATGTTATTGAAATAGTCACTTTTGCCAAGTATTACACTAAGGGAAGATACCACAAATACTGATGTAGGAACTTTTTGTGGCATTGGTCAGACAAGGGAACTGACAAGATTTTTTAACCTGTAGAGAGGAGATAGGCACGGGTAGAGAGGAGCCTGAAATATACAAGTTTTCAGGAAAAAGGAAATTAGGAAGATATTCAGGGCAACAGAGAAAAATATAGACAGCCAGTCAGAGTGATAATTGATAAACGTCAGTACAGGGTGGCCCATGGAAGGCGACCCTCCGAGTAGAGTAAGTCTGAGTCTATCTACGTGTTCAATACTTAGTCTGTGCTAAGTACTGTGCTGGTCTCTGGGACTACCATGGGGAAGAAACACAACCACAGCTTTCATGAACCTTAGTTCCTTAATGTCCAGGGAGGAAGACAGATTCTACACAAGTAACTCCAAAGAAAGGATTGTTCCTATTTTCACTTAGATTCCAGTAAGTTAAAGGAATCAGCTTGCAGGTTTACACCTTCAACCTTTGCTGCTGTGATGGCTTCCTTTCCCACCTTAGAGAGATGAGCGCATGAGGACAAACTCAGTTCTCAACGTTTCAGTGAAGTACCTGGACGACTGAGGCTTATGACAGGGAATGAGGCTGCCACCCTATTTTATATGGGGTTCTGAAACACCACACATTCCTGGGGGCCTGTTTTAGTTTCCTAGCTGCTAAACAAATACCACACAATGGGTTTGCTTAAACAATGGGAATTTATTGGCTCACTGTTTTTTTTTTTGAGGCTAGAAGTTCAAAGTCAAGGCGTCAGTAAGGCAATGCTTTCTCCCTGAAGACTATGGTTTTCTGGGGCTGGTGGCCAGTGACCTTTGGTCCTGGCTTTTCCATCACATGGTAATGTACATGGTGGCCTCTCCTGGTTTCTCCTTTCTCTTCCAAGTTCCATTGACTTCCAGATCCTAGTGGCTTCCTGTGGCTTTTCTCCCTCTCGCCGTTTTATAAAGGACTCCAGCTATCTGAAGAAAAGCCCAACCAGATTCAGTTGGCCCACATCTTAACTGAAATAACATCTTGAAGAGATCTTATATACAATGAATCCACACCCATCAGGATGCCGACCAAGAGAAGAACACGTCCAAACTGAGGTACACAGTTCAATCCACCACAGGACCTAGTGACTTTTTTTGATTGTTTGTTTATATTTTATGATTTAACAAAGAAATAGCCATCTCATTTTAAAAAATGCATATCAAGAAAAAATAACATACCAGAGCTAGCAGAGGTCCCTTTAGCTCTCATAACCAGACAGTAGAGGAAGAAGAAAAAACCTACATTCTGAAAGAAAATCTGGCAGTGCTTTCAAAATGACAGAAAATTTTATCTAATAATAATTTCATATTTTAGAAATGTTTGATAGCACCCTATCTTTCTCTTACATTAATATTTACCCCTCTAAAATAGTTAATTATTGGATTTCCAGCCTTACCCACCACTTTCATAAGAGCACCTCCTCTGCCTAGTGCAGTGCTATACTTCCTAAGCACAGAAGTATTTAATGGATGAATGTGCATAAATGCTTCACTCATTCAACATATATTCCCAAGTGCCTACCTTATGCTAGATATTGATCTAGATGCTGGGGATAGAGCATAAATTTTAAAAATTCCCTGTTCTTATAGAGCTTACATTTCAGTGAATATTCGATAAATTGTGCAGGAAAAGTTTATCCTTGGTCCACATTGTCATACCTAGTTTTTAGGTGTGGTCTTAGCATGTTTGAAAGTCCTTCATTGATTACTAAAGTTTCACTTCCAAATTCATATGAGAACTCTCTCTCCTCTGTTTCTCTCTCTGTTTTCATGGAGGCTAGAGACAGCTACTGGCCCAATCATTATCCACTTTCCCCTTATCCCTTAGTAGCCAAAATCTAGGCAAAGTGCTTCCTAGGAAATTCTGCATGCCCCAATCTTCCATATAGTTGGGCATGGGCATGTGCCTAAGTTCTGGCCAATGAAATTTAACCAGAAGTTGTTGGATGGGACTCTGAAAAACATCTTCAAAGGTCCCCTTATTTAGGGCTTAAGTTATTTGTCCACTAAACTTCACATTCTTCTGCTTAATGATTGCCCTGTTTTGACAAACAGAAAATGTTTTAAGAGTACAAAGTGGATATGATAATATGGTGGCAAAGAAGAAACATTTGATATACTCAAGTTAAAATACAAGTTTTAAAAATTGGTAAAAAACTAACATGTAAGGATAAAGGAATAGGTATAGAATATACAAATATAAAATAGGCTAGAGGAGATATGTACATTACAGCATAGAGATAAAAACCAGAGATCTGAAAGATGTCAGATGTGTACATGAATAGCAATTATTAATTGCACAAATTTTAGCAATTTACTTAAGCTCTCTGTACTCTTATTTCTTTATCTGTAAAGTAGTGATAATAATACTTCATATTGTTACAAAGATTAAATTAGATATGTATATGAAGTTTTAACACATGGGATGAAATAGATCAAGGACTAATAAACAAAATGTTTTTATTAAAAAGAGAATATTAAAAAAGCAACACATTAAGAACT
Source organism: Tolypeutes matacus (assembly GCA_026826555.1). Classification (NCBI taxonomy): domain Eukaryota; kingdom Metazoa; phylum Chordata; class Mammalia; order Cingulata; family Chlamyphoridae; genus Tolypeutes; species Tolypeutes matacus. The sequence continues at coordinate 895,943 of JAKSZT010053766.1, read as the reverse complement.
AATAACACAGACCAAAACTGATGTTTGGGAAGACTAAACATTTCAAGCAATGAAGTGAGAAGTTGTAAATTATACAAAACAAATATTAATAATATAAAAAGATGTGAAGACAATAATTTTAAAAGAAGGCTGGAAGAAAATTTTAATAAGACAGCAATATACATTTCAAGACTTAATCCTCTTTGCCAAGATTTTGAGACCATTTGAGTGGCATTTGTCAGAAAAATCCATAGACCTCCAACTCAGTCATTTTCTCAATACTCCAGGGTCTCTGGCCAGATGTCTGCAAGGAGAACTAAGGGCATAGAGCAAAACCCTCGGCCTCTTGGTTTTTGCCTTATACTTTCAGGACTCTGTGTGTTTAAATAATGAAGGACAAAGCCTAAATCAAACACCTGCAAGTGGTATTTTTCCCTACCATGGCAATTTCACACCCTACTATCCACTAACAACTAACATCCACTTTACAAAGCAAGTACTCATGTAATGTCAAACATAATACAGCATTTGCTGCTCAGACTGATTATTTTTCAAGTTTGAGCTTTGCTGATTTTCTTTCTATGTCAATTTACAAATTACCTTGCCAGTTTAGTATTTGATATACTATAAGCTGGGTTCCACCATTTCCAAACCTTGGAAACTCTTTTAAGAGAAACTTCACATCCAATTTCAACTTTTAACATTTAAAATGCTTTTTCTTCAGAGGCCGCTAACCTTTGCTCTCCTCTTTCTATCTACTTACATTTTAATCTGAGCATGGGGAATAATAATGGAATGGAGACTACTCAAACATTGGCCTGAATTTAACAGGGACACATGGTTGAACATAAGGTAATTCTTAAATTAAAAACACACACTCACATATACACACATGCACACAAACCCCATTATACTGGATTTCCTAGCCCCAAGGGTAATCTGTTTTTTTTTAATTTTGCTTTCATTTTGTCTTCTTATGTCCCAGACCAGCAGATACTTTAAACTTAGGTAAAGAAGGGGCCAACTTCTCAATGAAGCAAAGAACAGCCTCACTGTGGTCTTTATCAAAATGTAAGTCTCCAAAGTTCTTCAAGAAAAATATCATGTGTTGACTCTATAAAGACATAATGCCCAGTTTCTTGTCAGAGGGCAGATTGATGTGATATGACCTGGGAAAGAAAGAAATATTAGCTGAACTGTAAACCTCCAGAGACAAAAGAATTGAGCAAAACCCAAATAGACTTTGACGTTTATTCCTTATTTAGAGATCTTTTTGCAAGAACATGTTTCCCTCTATATGTACTCCATAATATCCATATGTTTTTCTACAGAGATAAGAAAAATATGCATATTTGACCTCTGAATGTATTGGTTTCTAAATTCATATTGATATAGATAAGGTACCTATATGAGATTTGTGTATTACAAAATACTGGCCACACAAGAGGGCTAAAGTCTTGCCATTGGGCTACCCATTACCAGAGGCCCTGAAATTATTTTAAACTCTAAAATATTTCATTCTAAGATATTAAAAGAATATCTAATATCTCCTTTCCTACTCATGCAACTTTTTCCAAAGGAGTGTTTTTCTGCATATGTTACTTAAATTGCATATTTTCACTGGATGGCTGTAAAGAATTGGTCAAATTTAAACAGATTTCTTTATTGAAAATCTTCTCAGAGTTTTTGTTAAGCTAATATACATGGGGCAGAAAGAAGAGTATAATACATAATATATTGGCTTCCTCAGGCTTATTTGTCTATAGAAGATCTTTCTCTTTTCCTTGTCATTTGAGTAGATTGTCTCTCAAAACATTGACTTCGACTAGTATCACACCTCTGTGTACATCTTTGTCAGTCTGGGTAAATCCATAAATTAGCAAAAGTAATAAAGGCTGGAAGAAACTAAAGTTCCTGCATGTCTATAAATAGAGCCCCAGGAAATTAAGGCAATTTCTTTATCCAAACTATTAAGCTTAGAGTGTGAGGTAAATAATTGTTTTTCCATTTGAGAATATTCCTGTTCGTGATATTTTTTTACTATTTGAAGCAAGATAACTTCTTGACCTACCAACTGATCATGGTTTTTTGTGCCTGCAGGTCTTTTTTAGCTCTATGAGCCTTCTCCTTTCAAAGCAGAGAAGAATCTCTATCATCTCAGTTGAGGGGTATGCCAGAATTGGTGAAAAAAAAGATTATAATATTTAGTTTCCTAGATTTAAAAGCCATGTTTCCATGAAAGAGAAAATATTTGGAAGGATTCAGACCAGTAAGAGATGGTTTTTCCTTCCTCAGGGATACAAAACAAACTGGGGACAAAAGGGCCAATCAGAGAGGAAGTAAAAGGTTTAAATGCTGGATTGTCTTTCAAAGGGATCCCTGTGTCCCACTCTCCTCTAGCCTCCAAGCCCACAGGAATATCTTGTAAAGTTTGGGGATACAACAACGAAAGACTCTGGGTGCCCTTCATCTCCTGGATAGGACTTAGGGAAGCTGCAAGTTTTCCAAAGTCTCCCAAATGTAGTAGGATGCAGGGGTGGTTGTGTGGAAATGGCTGTGGGTGTGTTTAGAAAGATGTTCCTAAGATAGTCTCACTGTATTTCCTGGAGCCCACAGTGATGGGAGAAAACAGCCCTGGGAGGGATAGAGATATAGCCGAGTCAGAGAATCCATGAGGTGGGGTGGTGAAGGAAACTCTTGCTTGGATCAAAACGGAGGACAGACAGATGAGAACCCAGCTTTTGCCATGTGACAAGATGACCCAGACTGTAGTCTAGAAGGAAGACCCTTTCCCTTCACTCACCTTTGTGGTATGGTATTATTTTTATTATTTTTCAGGAAAGGGAACCAAGAAATAGAAGTTGTATGTCCTGGGAACATTCACATAGCTAGTAAATGGCAGAACTGGGGCTGGAAACCAAGTCTTCTGAATCCAGGTCCTTCTACTACTCCACTACAGTTGGTTTAGGGAGAAAATCTGCATTTAATTTCAAAATTGTTTTGTTTGAAATATCTTCCAGAAATTTAGCAATTAGAAACTAAAGGCACTATATCAGAGACACAGAGCTAGAGAGGTGTTGTGGGTTTGGCCATGAGAGTAGGAGAGCATGATGAAGGGCAATATTGGGGGTGGCAAAGAGAAGATGACTTAGGGCAGGACCTTGAGGGAAAGTCCATAAGTAGGTTTCCCACAAGGGAAAGAGCCAAACTAGATGGAGAATTAAATGCTGTAAAAGGGAGGAGTATATGAGGATGATGCAGTGACCCATTGTCAAAGAAAGATTTTCAAAAAGAATGTCTCTTACTTTCAGTAACAAAGTTAATTAAGAATGAATTACAACTGTTCTTCAGGCCTAATATCATAGAAGAAGTATTCCGTTTTGAGCAATTTACCCACAAGAAAACAAAATATTGTCTCTTTAAGAATTTCTTTGCTCTTACTGTGTATCAAACTCCAACAAGCTCAGTTAAAGATTTCCCTAGTAATCCACAGATTACTTGAAGTAGCAGATCAGGAGGAGTAGGAAATGTTCTAGAATTGAAACATAAAATATAGGAATAAATAACATGTGAAACCATGTCTACAGTAAGGAATGCTCAAACTATTAAAAGAGGACATAAAAAACTAAAAAAATATAGAAGTATTTAATTAGGGTACCAAAACAGCTTTACATATTTTAATAACTCTAAATCCATTATCTAGAAAACAAAGCTAGAAAATCATAGGGATTTCTAATGATATTCCAGAATCGTAATAAAAAGTCTCTAATTAATGAACTCTGGCCAAGAAAGCAGAGAAATATGTAATTCCTTTCAGAATAAATATTCAAAACTTTTGGCTACTTAAAGGAATAAATTTAAGTAATGGGAATATTTACTTATGTGGAGCAATTTATATCCATTTGATGCCAAAGTGATTATTCATTTCCCTTGTACTTCAGGCAATAAGAATTCTTCTTCAGATGACAATAATGGGAAATACATATATTTAACAATGTCTCAGTACAGTTTAGTGTCTCAGAGCTTGGCATCCCGAGTTAGAATCCCCAGGTCTGACACTTACTAGCTGTGTGATTTTGGCAAATCAGAGATGTCCTAACATCTCTGTGCCTCAATTTCCTCATCACTAATCCAGGGATAGTAAATATATTGCTATTGTGGAGATTTATGTAAAGCTCTTAAAATAGTGCCTGGAACATAGTAATCCAGCATACATTATATCTTTGCTATTAATATACATACCACATGGTTTTATTGATTGTACCTTTTGTAGGTTATCAGAAAATGTAAAAGTGGAATAGTCTTGAATTAATTTAATGAAAATATCCAGAAATCATTTCCCTTTACTGTGATTTGTTTTGTAGATTTTCTTCTCATCTGCTTTCATATAACTACCTTTATATTAACTTAAAAAAATCCTGACTATTATAACTATAGGACAAAGAGGAACTAGCATATTCTAAATATCATATATGTTGATATTAGATAATTATTTCTTAAGCTTTCCTTTCTGATCTGAAGTTTTTCCCTAAGAAAACCATATGAACATGGGCATTTAAAAAATGATTTGCACATTTACCATGTAACTCTGTGGATTCACGGACACATATACAAAACTTGAAAACATAAATTTGAGCTCTCCTGTATGAGGGTAAAATAATCCCATTGTGGACTGAGATGAAGACAGATGGAAAGCACAACTAATGCAACTAGGTATGGATGACTACATTCCCATCTGGGGGGAACTACAGACTTTCAAAAAATGAATCCAACAGCAATTTTTAACATCATACATTTCTCCTTCTGGAAGCAATACACCAATCTGCAAATAATTTTATAGTATTTTTCAGTTTTGGGAATTTAAACAACTTCAGTTTTCTAACTCTGACAAGGATTGCTTTCCTATGGAGTCAGTTACTGGAAGTTTTGACCTTCTTTCCTTGTGGTTTTCCCTGAAAATTCACACATCTGTTTAATATATATAATCTTAAAAGATTAATGAATTCTTTATTCTAGACTAAAATTCTTAAAAATACTTGCTTTGAGTTTCAAAGTGGAGATTGCCCTGTAAATAATCAAGTGAAAAAGAATCAATTAGTTGTTTAGACCTAGAATATATTCTAAAGACATTTAATGTGCAGTCTTTATTGTTTGGTTGTTCTTTTGAGGTACCAGGGGACTGGGGATTGGACCTGGGGCCTTGTGTGTGGGAAGCTGGCGCTCAACCACTGATCCACATCAGCTTCCCTGAGTTGGTTTTATCCTTTGTTTCACTTGCTGCTTGTTTTTGTTTCCTCAGGAGGCACCAAGAACTGAACCCCGGACCTCCCATGTGGGAGGCAGCCACTCAAACACTTGAACCACATACACTCCTAGTTTGTTTGTTTGTTTGTTTGTTTGTTTTTTAGGCCAGTAAAAAGAATTTATTTGGGAAATGGAGGAAAGAACAGAGCTTGATGAGAAATGGGAGAGAAAGATGGAAATACACACCAAGATTTGGTGCGGGCTCTTCTAGGCAGAGAGCACCGCTCCTAGTCTTTCTTTTAACTTTTCTAAAATCATTGTTTTTTTATCCTTGAATTTCACTTATATTTGCTTTAATGACGTTAAAACTTTAAATCTAAAAAGTGACTAATGATTTTCTAGTCCTTACTGAGTCATTACAAGTTCCAAGTAATGAGAGATTCACTTTTTTCCCAAGGGTATTTCTTCATTACTAAGGACATTCCACACCTGAAGGAGATACCTTAGCCACACGGGCTGGTGACTCTGGAGATTGGCGCTTCTCTTGAGGCCATACAGTATACTGGTTAAGAGCATGAGTTTTGGAATAAGACTGACAGTTTTGAATCCCAGATCTGCCAGATAATTAATTTTTATAATATTTTAATGTTATGAATTTTAGTAAGATTAAAATATAAATAAAAGTAGGAAAAATAGCATCTTCTTTAAATACCTCTCATATGGATTAAATGAGACTCAGTAATTCATTCTACAAATATCTATTGAGCACCTGTACTAGGGAATTTGGCTCACATCTTTGGTGGGGGTAGTGAAAATAGATAATCAAATACACAAATAAAGAAATAAGAAAATATCAGTTAGCAACAAGGGTCATAAAGAAAATAGAGCAGCTTAATGTAGTAATGAATGGATTGAATTTCTTTAGATGGGGTGGTTGGGGAAGGCCTTCTGAGTAGGTAACTTCTGAGCTAGATCTAAGAGGCAAAAGGAGCAAGTTATAAGTAGAATTGAGTAGAAGCTTTCTGGGCACAGTAAAGGCAAAGACCTTGAGCTGGGATTAAATCAGTATTTTCTGGGAAAAGAAAGAAGGCATTTAGTGCCTAATAGAGTGGTATTGAGGTCTGACAGATGGGAGGTAGAAATTAAGCTCTGGTGTAGATTCAAACAACTTGGGTTCATATCCCTTCTCCCACCACTTGCCAGATCTGACGCTCTGAGCCTGGGTTTCCTCACCTGTGAACTTAGATCTTATTGAGCTGTTATTTTAATTCTCATAATTTTATAGTTGTTTATAATTTTGTAATTTATAGTTAAGTACAGAGAACATAAAATGACAAAAATGGCAGCAGCCATTATTATATTACTATTATTATTATCCTACTATATCGCTAAGATGATCCAGTACATTTACATTTAAAGACATAGATGTATAATCCAAGTACAATTCTTTATGAAGTAACTATTTCAGTCTGCAGCTATGTAGTATTATATTTCAAATCCATTTAAGATGAAACATTTTCTAAAAAACCATTTTTCCATTCTTTCCACAGTTCCAAGAGCTTTGAGCCTTAAAGCATTATTTTTTACCACATGAGCATAGCAAGGTTAGATGCTGATTGGTGAAGGGCAACATGATTTATAAAGTCACTTTCATTTTTCAATGGTTTTCCTTTCCAATGATAAGTGAGGAAATGTCATTGGGAATGTCATTTGGGAATAAACTAAAATATTTCAGTTGCTTGTGGGTTCACTTACTTATTGTCTGTATCCTGTACTTTGACATTTGATCAAATGCCACATAAATCTTGGTTTGTTTCCTCCAAAACCAAGTTTATTTCTTCTGCATCCTGAACTTGATCCTTCTTTCCCATATTGTATTTCTTTATCACCCATCATTGCTGGTTCTTCTAATGATCCATGCTCCTCTGCAGCTGTATTTCCACTGGACTCATTCTCACTTTCAAACCTCTTCTGCACCCTCTTGTTAGTATCTCAACATTTGGTTCCCCAAAAGTCAAATATATGGATATTTCTAAATATGTGAAACATTACCAATTAGATAAAACATATGAATGCTTGGCTTAATTTTTCATTTTTAAATTTGACATATTTTATTATATATTTGTTGTTGAATTGCACTCTGTGATTTGTTAAACAAAGATACTTTGGGGTGACTTTGGGAAAAATTGGATGAACTTAAACTTTTAAAATTGGGAGGAGGGCTAAAGTTTGTTTTGTAATGTTTTTTTGGTAATATAACTTCATTCAAAATATAACAAATATATATTTGAATTATTAAAAAAAAACTTTGTCCATAATGAAAAAAAAAATTATGAAGAAGAGACTGCAAACCATCCCTAAACTTTACTATATCTCCATTCATATTATACTCAGGAGGTGGCTGAAAGAGGTTGTGTAGTGGGCTGTTTAAAGCAGTGGTTGGCTGACTCTGACCTTCCATTTTAAACCCTAGAGGTTCTCTTCCTTTTGTCCCTTTTTGTTCAGACTTTTAGGGACTAGCTACAGAAAATAACAAACAAAAAAACATATCTTAGCTAGACACCAGAATGCCTAGCGTTTATTTATGAAGAGAGCAAGGAATGTCATTCAGATTACAAATTCCGCTATTGGCATCTCAGGAAATGATCCATGTGTTCCAGCTCTATCACTCTTGGTTACTTGGTTATCTTGGCAGCAGAATTATGCTTAGCTAATACTGATCAATCCCACATTAAGATTACTACTTTTTTGTTCCTTTAAATTTCTTAAAAGATACACAAGTTTACAAATATTATGAAGTTTAATTGGCATAGGAGCCACCTTGTCTCCTATGCTATTTTACAAACTAATGGACTTTCAGAAAACAACAGATTTTCCTTTTTAGTTGTCATTGTCGTTGGTCTTTGAGGGCCAACACAGTATAGCCCCCAGGAAAAGTACTTATAAAGACCACTAGTTACAGTTTAGTACCTTGCTTTTTCATACATAAAATTAAATCATGACTGTTTCCCATCGTATTAATAGTCTACTACTATAGAAGAGTAAATTACTTTCACTTTTTCAGTCACATTTTGATTGAACATCAATATTATTTACGGTTTATTTGTGAACTTACCATTTGTCATTTTACAATAGTTAATGGTTGACTAACATTCCATTATTTTTCCATATTAGATATTCAATGTATGTCAATTTTTTATGATAAATAACATTGTGAAGAGCATTACTTTATATAAATCTTAAGCTATTTTATGGTCATTGAATATTTCTTATGAAAAAACTAGAAATAAAATTGCTATTTCAAAAGAATGTGGCATATTTTAACGATATTGATACTCCCTGCAAAATTTTCCCTATACAAAGGTGATACTAAATTACACTCCCATTAACAGTATTGGAAAGTTGTTTCCCCACAGTTACCATCTATGATTAATTTGGTGGAATGTGTTATTTTAAAACATATTTTCTACTTTGTTTTGCTAAAAAAATTGGCATCTCATTATTAAAATAGTATGCACTTCTAATAACCAATTAGGTAACTTGATTTTACATATATTTAATGCACTTTTTTCTGAAATACCTACTCATTCATGTCTTCTGCTCATTTTACTGTTGAGTTATTTACCTTTTTGCTAATTTATATAAGCTCATTTTATATTAAGCACATTAACCATTTGCCCTAAGGGTTTTAAAATAATTATCTATATATTGTACCTGATATTTTTGATCACCTGAAATTTTTATGTTTGTGTACTCAAAAATCAATATTCTTCCTTTAAAAAAAAAATCGCGTTCTTCCTTTTGCAGAAAACAGATCAATTTTTACATATGTTTTGCAGTGTCTTTTCAAGCGAAAGTTTATTTTCCATATTATTCTTATGTGCTATGCAATGTCTATAAGCTCTGTCAAACACCCGCAGACTCAGCAATTGAATGGTCTTTTGTGATCAGAGGTCATATAGCATGATATAAGAATTATTAGCTATATGACAGTGGTCAAAATTACATGTCCTCACAGAAACTTAGTTCCTGCAAAATGAGGATAATAATGTCTACCTCCCAGGGCTGATGTGAGGATGAAATGATACAACATATGTGAAAACACCTGGGGGCATTCAATAAACATTAGTTACTTTCACTTTTGCAGACGCATTTCTGTTGAATATCAATATTCTATGCATTTTAGTGAACTTAGCACTTGATTTACCCTTATCTTCAGCATAATGCAATCCATTCTCTGAATATTTTGAAGGCTTTCATATACTAACATACCAAAATAGTAACATAATTGTTTATATACTCATATATATCTTTAATGTCTAGAACACATTGCTATTTCTTACCTTTACTTTTTTTTGCTGCTAGCTATGTGTTTCTCTATGGCATATCTCCCCATTGCCAAGGAAACTGAGAACTCTAAGACCTACAAATTACTTTAGCAATAGGAAATGGTATCAGATGCCAAAATAAATATATTTCCAGTTCTATAGCAAATCAGTTGTTTTATTAGGCTGCTTTTAGTTGTTTGTGCCTTTATTTGATTAATTGTGACATTAACACAGTCCAAAGTGCTTAAATAACAAAAGGCTTTTTTTTATTTATGAAGTTAAGATGTCTAGGGATAAAGCTAGCCTCAGGAACTCCACGGCCTCCATGATTTAGTCAGAATTCTCTTTCTCCAGCAACCCTCCCCCCATTCCACCTAATCGCTAATCTTTTTCCATGTCACAGGGAATATGACTCCACTGAGTTTAGGCCACTTCCTTTCAGTAACTGATTCAGCCACAGAGCACACTATTTTTAAAAATATCAGGGAAGAATCCAACTGACGTCAATCACTGCTGGCTGCACGCTTTGTCTGGCTTCACAGCGCCCACAGTTATTCAGCACTCTGATTGGCCCTTTTGGAGACATATGATCAGGTCCATGACCTGCAGGCATGGGAGGTCTTTCAATTGAAAGTCCTACCAGGCAAGACGTCAAGAACAGAGAAAAACACTTCAGCAAAGTAAATGTTGGAGTGTGCTAGTATAAAGAATGTGAATGGGAAAACCTTACTTGGTGGGACCAAAACAACAGCTACCACAACAGACTTATTTTCAACCAAATTGCACATTGCTTTATTAAGTCATATCACTTGTTAGAAGTTAATAAAAGTTATCACAAGATTTGTTCAATTCCCTGAATTTAATTCAATTGCTTAGCAATCCTGACTTCATACTATTTTTCATCCATGTAACATTGGGCTTAAACTATAGGATTATCTTTCAACGTATTCTTATATATATTGGACATATTTGGTGATCCTTCACAAAGACAGAGCAATTATCCTAATTAAAATATATTATTACAATATAAATTTGGTATGCAAATTAATATCTCACTTTTTCAAATCAATTATTTTAGTTTCTGGATTTTCTCTCGGGGTATATAAGTGCCTTGCAAATTTCCGAGTGAGCGATCCATTTGTTTGTTATGTTGATGGCATAAATGACTAATAAATGCATTCATAATCATCTTTACTTTAGCCTGGCATTCTGAGCCTCATGAATTCAAAAACATTCAACTATGAAAAGAGACCTTTAGTGGAAAGTGATAGAATCTAATTTCTTCCCATCCAAAGGGCAATTTAGCAATATTGACCATTTAAAGGGCCAAACCAAACAAGATAATGAGGGATAATTCACTTTTCTCTTTCTAGCTCACCAATCCAGATTCGGACAATATGGAGAAAAGAACGATGCCACCATAATTATTATTTGGCTTTGGGAGCTATACAAATGAATAATCGTTTCAATGCTGCTTCCAAAAAAAGTTCTAACATTGTTATATAACTACATTCTTCCCCTCCCCTTGGCTATTTTGGTCTTGTTAAAATGTTGTTTTTGATCAAATAGCCCATACACGATTAGCTGCAGCATTATAAAATAAATGAATCACAGCTGCACTGACAAATACATAAGGAAGAACAGGGAATGATAAATGCAGAAACAATTTCATCTCTAGTTGGAAGTATCCTGACAGCAATAATTATAGAATTCAACAGAAACAGTTCACCCATCATACATTAATTTAACTGCACTCAAAAGTGCTGACAGAAATGTAAATAACTTCAGGATATATCTTCAGTTATATTGATCTTACGTATCTCCTTCTGGTCAACTGAAACAAGAAAATATCTAGCTGACATAACTTATTACCATATTTTTGGAGTACATATGAAGAGAAGACCAACGTTAAGAGAGGTCGTGGCATTTGAACATGCTTATTGGATGAGAGAGTCAAATAAAGTTGTAGGAAATAGAGAGATCTGGACAGCAGAAGTAACTTAGAAGTTTGGTTAGGTATTCTACCTCCTAAATGTATAAGTGGGTTTCCCTTTACCCAAAGGTATGACGCGGGTTGTGTGTGCTTTTGCTGTTGATCTTATTTTACATCCCTCTTTTTTTAAGGCTGTGTTGCCTTCTGACATTCAGAGAGAGATTCCTGTTTACTTGAGCAGAAATTTACTCAATTCTCCCTGAGATGTACCATGTATAACTAAGTATAACTTTCTATATCAGAATAGAGCCTAATTATGAGATCAAAAGGCAACAGATAAAATTAAATATGAGACAACTAAGAAAAGAAATGTCTTCAATAAGACCAAAAGTAACAGTAGATTGTAAATAAACACTAGAGGCAATAGCAAGCAGAATTGATACTTTCCAAAGCTCAATCAAGAGACAACCAGCAAGATGGCAGCAGAGTAAGGAGCTCCTAGAATCAGCTCATGCCACAGGGCAGTTAATAATCACCCAGAGCTATCTAAAGCACCTGCTTGGGGGCTCCAGGAGACCAGAAGTGCATCCTGCAATATCCATGGAAGAATGGAAGGAGGAGACTACCCATCTGCAGAGAGGATCCGTGAGAAAAGCCCTCCACACCATGGAGGCCGGTGCCCATCCTCCACTGTGGAGCTATTCCGTGGCTGGAATTGGCAGCTCCAGTTCCCAAAAACGGGGGAGAAAGAGGAGGTTGGCCACCGATTTCAGCTACTGATTAGTCAGTTGGGCAGGCTAAAGTATAACCCTAAGAACAGCTAAAGTTTGAACCTGTCCAAGTCGGTAGCCGCCATTTTAACTCCACCCCCAGCATATGGGGAAGCCCGGCTGACTGAAAATCACAGTGCTGGTAGGGACAGGCTTCTTTCCACTCAGATCGGATTGTAGGTCTAGCTGAAGCCGCAGCCCCACCTCCAGCAGGGATGCAGCTGGAGGAACCTGCATCAGCCTCTCTGGGAAAATACAGGCCACACCGTGGAGCCTGGTGATCATCCTACTCTGGCGGCACAAGCTGCCTCAGGAGCCATTCTGTGGCTGGAGTTGGAAACTCTGTTTCCCAAAAACAGGGGAGGAAGAGACGGTTGGCCACCAACTTCAGCTACTGATTAGTATATTCGGCTGGCTAAAGTATAACCCTAAGAACAGCCAACGTTTGAACATGTACAAGTCAAAAAGAGACTTGTAGCTGCCATTCTGACTCCGCCCCCAGCATGAGGGGAATTGGGGCTGATTGAAAATCACGGTGCTGATAGGGACTAGCTTCTTTCCACCCAGATAGTACTGCAGTCCTAGCTTAAGCTTCAGCGCCATCTCTGGCTGGGAGGAAGCCGGCATGATCTGCACCAGCCTCTCTGGGTAATTGTAGGTACATTCAGCTGGCACATACATAATGTGAAAAGTCGGAAGTCTACTGGCGCAATTGTAGTCATTTTGGACCTGCACAGCACAGATTGCTGCCCATACTTCCAGCTCCAACCCCACCCCAGGCAGGGGAGGAAGGGGCATGAAGCTTCATCAGTCTCTCTGGGCAACTACAGTCTAGGCCTGCATGACTTGCATTATTACAAAGGGCTGTGGCTCTGTCCCTATCCCTAGCAAAGGAGCAAGGTGGGAGAAGCTTCACTGGTCCCTGGGGCAATGTGGGCAGCTTGAGCCTCCACAGCCTACAGTACCAACTATATCCTCAGCTCATACTAGACAACCAGCAAAGGAGAAAGGGCAAGAAAGCTCTAAACTAAAAAGAGGAAATGCACCCAGAATAAATACATCCAGTATGCCAGATGCCAAGACACCAACAAAAAATTACAACCCATACCAAGAAACAGGTAGATATGACCCAGTTAAAGAAACAAGACAAGCCTTCTGATGACATAAAGGAGTTGAGGCAACTACTCATAGATGTTCAAACAAATCTTAATAAATTCAATGAGATTGCTAAAGAGATTAGGCTATTAAGAAAATATTAGATGAGCACAAAGAAGAATTTGAAAGCATATATAGAAAAATAGCAGATCTTATGGGAATGAAAGTCACAATAAATTATATTTAAAATACACTAGAATCATGTAACAGCAGATTTGAGGAGTCAGAAGAAAGAATTGGTGAGCTTGAAGAAATGGCCTCTGAAAGCGAACATACAAAAGAAGAGATGAAAAGAGTGGTAAAAATTGAACAAGTTCTCAGGGAACTAAACAACAGCAAGATATGTGCAAACATATGTGCCATGGGTGTCCCAGAAGGAAAAGAAAAGGGAAAAGGGGCAGAAGGAATACTTGAAGAAACAAAGAAATAAAGCTAGAAAATTTCCCAGCCGTATTGAAGAATACAGATATTTGTGTCCAAGAAGCATCCAAATAAATCTTAAAAGAAATTCCATGCATTTAGTAACAACAACAACAAAAAAGCCAGAGTAGTTATACTTATATCAGATGAAACAGACTTTTAAAAACACTAGTAGTGTACAATCTGAGGAGGAAGTCAAGGGCAAAAAAATTCCATTTGCAATAGCGACTAAAAGAATCAAATATTTAGGAATAAACTTAATTAACAATGCAAAGCACTTGTATTCAGAAAACTACAATGCACTGTTAAAGGAAATTTTTTAAAAAGACCTAAATAATTGGAAGAACGTTTCATGCTCACAGATTGGAAGACTAAATATCATTAAGAATATCAATTCTTCTCAAATTGATATACAGATTTAATACAATCCTGATAAAAATTCCACCAGCATTTTTTTAAATAAATGGAAAACACAATTATCAAATTTATTTGGAAGGGTAAGGAGTTCCAAATAGCCAGAAACATCTTAAAAAGGAAAAGTGAAGTTGGAGGACTTTCACTTCTGGACTTTAAATCATATTACCTAGCTACAGTCATAAAAACAATATGGTACTGGCATAAAGACAGACATATAGACCAAGGGAACCAAACTGATGGTTCAGAAATAGACCCTCACATCTATGATCAAGTGAATTTTGACTAGCCTGTCAAAACCACCCAGCTCAAACTGAACAGTCCATTTAACAAATGGTGCTGGAAGAACTGGATATCCATAGCCAAAAGAAAGGAAGAGGACCCCCTATCTCACACCTTATACAAAAATTAACTCAAAATGGATTTAAAAAGCTGAAATAACTATTGGAAATAATGTCTAAGAATGAAATAAATTATTGGTTTAGTTACTAAAAAAAAAAAAAAAAAGCAAGAACCATAAAGCTTCTAGAAGAAAAAGTAGGAAAACATCTTCAAGACCTGGTGGTAGGTGGTGGATTCTTAAAGCAGATAAGAGGAGGACTGAGATTGATGCTTAATGTATGTAGAAGTTTTAATTAACATTACTGTAAAAGTGTGGAAATGTATAGAGTTGATGTTAACACATTATATTGAATAACAGCTGGTTTATAAATGGGAATGTGGCTGGAAAGGGTAGTCTAGGGATGTGAACGTCAAGTGAAAGAGAGCTAGAGAATAATCTAGGGACTGAATAACACAGTAACCCCTGAGGTGGATGAGAATTGTGGTTTATGATTCAGATTGAAGAGTGTCCTTGGTGAGCTAGAGCAGATGCACAACACTGTTGCAGGGTGATGAGAACATGGAGAAGCATGGGAAAAATACAACTGGAGTGACCTATGGACTGTGGTTAACAGCAATAGTGTAATATTCATGCATCTGTACCAAAGATGTACTGTGTTGCTAATAGGGGAGTATGGAAAAAGTGTGCCAAATGTACACTGTGGACCATGGTTGGTGGTAATAGTCTGATGATATTATTTCATAATATGTAAAAAATGTTCCACCACAGTATGGTGTGTTGACAGAGAGCTGTTGTATGGGAATTCTGCACATGTGCATGATTGTTTTGTGAGTTCACAACTTCTGTAATAAAAATATATTTTAAAAAATAATGGAGTCAGTTGGGAGAAACATACACCAAATGTAAGATAAGGACTATAGTTATTTTAAGATTTTGACAACATTCTTTCATAATTTGTAACAAATGTCTCACAACAATGCAAGGTGTTGGGGGTGGGTTAATGTATGGGATCCCTGTATGATGTTATGCTTGTTTGCTTTGTAAGTTCACAACTTTTACTAGACACTATTGTTTATGCAAATTCATGTATAAATGATATAAAAAAAAATAATAGGATAGGTTGGGGGAAAATACACCAAATGTAACATACTTCGGTTAGTAGCAATATTTTGAGGATGCTCTTAAATCATTAGTTAAAAATGTTTCACAACAATGCAAGGTATTGGTGGTGGGGTGAGGTATGAGAGCCCTGCATGGTGTTATGTATGTTTGTTTTGTAAGTTCACAACTATTACTATACATTTATTGTTTATGTATGTTTATGTATGAGTGATATACCTCAATAAATTTTTTAAAAAGTACAATCAACAATCTGCATGATAAATGTATGCATTCCCTCAAAGAGGAAAAAGAAACCCACTTCCCTAGAAAAAAGCAATAACAGAAGATATGAAAAGTTTGTAGGAAGTAACTGTTTAATTCAATGGATTCAAGTCAAACTGCCTAGATTCAATCTCTGGCTCTGGCTCTTCCAAGCTGGGTCACCTGGGGCAAGTTACCAAACCTCTCTGTGTCCCAACTTTCTGAAAATCATATCTATTTCAAATGTTCCATGTGAGAACATAACAAGTTTTACTTACAGCAACCTGGCATGCAGAGTCCTCAATAAATGTTAGCTGTTTTAACAGTAAAACTCCAAAAAAAAAGTCTTATTTATTCCTGTTTTCTCACTGTCTGGTACACTACATTGAATAGGTGAAAAATGGAAGATAGAATAGAAAAAAACTTAGCTGAAAAAAATATATAGCTCCTCATTTTCTATGCAAAAATGAAGAAAATAGACTCAAAAGTAGACATACCCTGGCAAGATTTCAGAACAGCATATGTAATGAAAAATCTTTAAAGGTAAAAAGGCATAAAAGTCAGAAGACTTAAAATCTTTAGACCTTTCTTTCACATTAAATGAGTTATATAATTATTCTCCAACCTGCTCTTTTAACCTAATATGTACTGTATCTAAGTCAGTGCATGCATAGATAGCTCATTTTTAAAAACACCTATAATAAAGTTTGCCATGGTTTATTTAAACTTTCCTATCCTTTGCTATTACAAGGAAGAAACATTTTATTTTTTTAAAATGAGGTCGTGATTAAAATTTGTATTTTTAGACTATGCTATAAAAATGCACTTCCTATCTTTTCTCTTTATTACATGTTTTTTTAACTGTGTGTACTTGTTATTGATCAATTTTGGAGAATGATTTGGAATTTGGATGGACAGCATTCTTAATTATCAAAAAAGGATTAGTTTAATTGCTCCAGGATGTTTGCCATTTTGTTTGCAAATTGCATTGCACTTCTCAATGTCATCCAGAAACTGGAAGGCCATATGGAGCTCACTTCAATACTACGTTAATTATTTAAGGAAAGAGCACCTCTTGTAAATGCACACACACATACACAGATACAGAAGGACCAAGGTTTTAGCAGCTTCTAGCAGAAAAAGTCAAGTCTCTTATGTGAAAAAGGATAGCAATCAGGATAAACGCAACAAGGAAAAAAGGAACTAAGAAACAGTTAACATTTAAAGGTCAGCTGTCCCCGCCCCCATCTGGATATTTTCCCTCAATTTCACTTTCTGCTAAAATCTGGGAACCCTAAATTTTCTGCCAGGGAAATATAATCATCTCTTGCAGGGCCATCTACAGATTGTTAGAATTTATCATAAGAGGACAATTTTTGCCCTGGACTTTTAAAATGTTGTCTATCTCAGCAGGCACAACATTTTAGAAAACTAGAGATTAAATGATACCATATACAAAGGATTAAAATGTTCAGAAATTACTATTAACAATGGCATAGATGTATTGAGTGCACAGCATGTGCCAGGAGCCAAGCTGAGTCCTTTACTGCATTAACATTTTTAAACCTTACGACAAAAAGGTGAGGAAGGTCCTATTCTATACCCATTGTTGGTTGAGGAAACCAAAGTTCACTGAGGTTAAATAACTTGCTCTCGGTCACAGAGGCAACAAGAATTATAGCCAAGACTCAAATCCAAGTGGATCTGATCTGAAAGTCAGAAATCCCCCTTCCTCTCTTTCTCCCTCTTTAATGGTTTATTCAATTTTGAAGTGAATCTTATGTGGCCATTAAAAATTAAACACTATAGATATGTATGAAGTAAAATTTATCATCCTTTGCTGTCACCCACACCCCATTCTCAATAAGTAACCAATGTGAAGAGTATGGTGTGTATATAGTCAGTTTTTCAGCTAATAGATAAACTACTTGTACACACATATTATTCCACATTTTACCACAAATAGAAACACATAATAGGCCATAAACTTCAAATTATGTATTTTACTTAGCAATGCATTTATGTAAATAGATTTCTTCCTATGTAAGTAAATATAATCTTACAACATTTTTCATGGCTGCACATTATTTTGTTGGATAGATGTATCATAATTTTTATAATTAGTCTATCTTTAACAGGCATTTAGGCTATTTCCAGCTTTTTTTTTTTTTTAATTTCAATCACACTCCCTGTCAAGAATTATGAGGGATCT
The DNA here is from genome assembly GCA_026826555.1 of Tolypeutes matacus. Classification (NCBI taxonomy): domain Eukaryota; kingdom Metazoa; phylum Chordata; class Mammalia; order Cingulata; family Chlamyphoridae; genus Tolypeutes; species Tolypeutes matacus. Next base: position 877,783 of record JAKSZT010053766.1, on the reverse strand, counting down.
GGATTTTTACTCCATATGTAAGCTAACAAATTATCTACCCACAGTTTCATGTATAATGCCAGAAAAAAGGTCTCTTGGGTCAAAGACATAGCACCTTACACTCGTGGCACAGCAGGGAGAATGAACTTTATATACATGTCAGTTCCTCTTGAGCTCCAAGTTCTAGAGCAAAGCAGAGTGGCCAAGGTTGATACTGTGCATCCAATAATTTTGTGTCACAGCGAAACATCCCAAGCTTAGGAAGCCCCAATCTTTTATAATGGGCTGCAAGCAAATTTGTCCATACTTTGCCCAGAAAGTTACATTATTGTTATTACACTGGACAACAAACAAACCTCCCCTTTGATCCAGAGGGAAAAGCTTTAGGTATATTCCAAGACTGTTCACTAGATAAACATCCTTTAATAGTCTAGGGAAAAAAAAGGAAAAAAAAAAGCTATCTGTTCCTCTCTTCTCAACATTTGCAGAAATACAGAGACCCCTGTAGAATTTTCTCCCAAGGGTTACAAAGAGCACTATCCAGACTCTTAATCATTATAGCCCTGGGCAGCACTTGTATTTTCAAATAGTGAGCATGTATTATTTTAGCAAAGCAGTAAATCATTATCTTAAAATACATAAGTACAGATTTAGACAGCAATTTAAACACCTTTCTAAAATCTTTTTCGTTTATGCAGTAACTCATCCAGGATTTGATAATCATTATTTTGGTCATGAACTGGTATGTAACTCAGCATGGCTTCAAATGAAAAAAAATGGCTTCTGAGTAACATCAAATTAAGTGTCCTGGAAATATTGTGGAACAAAAATTTATTATTGTTCTTTGTAATAACCAAGTTACATGACTGGCAAAAAGAATTCTTATGACCTTTTAAAATGAGAAACAATAGCTGTTTGAAACCGTATACTAGTCTTAAATAGGAGCTTTAGTTTGTTTGTTTGTTTGTTTGTTTTTGTACATTTAATAATTGAAAAGTATAAACAATTAAAAAGTAAAAAGTAAACACAGATGAATAAATATACACATTTCTCAATTAAATGTAATAGATACATGTAATTTTTTTTTTTAATCAAACAACATATTACACAATATATTTGGTTCATAGTAACGCATTCATACAGTATTTGTCCTTTTGTGTCTGGCTTGCTTCACTCAACATAATGTCCTCCAGGTTCATCCATGTTGCCATATGCTTTATGACTTCATTTCTTCTTACAGCTGCATAATATTCCATCGTGTGAATAGACCACAGTTTGTTTATCCATTCATCTGTTGATGGACACCTGGGTTGTTTCCAACTTTTGGCAATGGTGAATAATGTGGCTATGAACATCGGTGTGCAGATGTCTGTTCGTGTCACTGCTCTCAGTTCTTCTGGGTATATACCCAGTAGTGGTATTGCAGGGTCACATGGCAAGTCTATATTCAACTTCTTTAGGAACTGCCAAACAGTCCTCCATAGTGGTTGTACCATCCTGCATTTCCATCAACAATGAAGAAGTGTTCCTATCTCTCCACATTCTCTCCAACACTTGTAGTTCTCTGTCTTTTTAATAGTGGCCATTCTGATAGGTGTGAAATGATATCTCATTGTAGTTTTGATTTGCATTTCCCTAATCATGAGTGATGTTGAGCATTTCTTCATGTGTTTCTTTGCCATTTGTGTTTCTTCTTCGGAGAAATGTCTGTTCAAGTCTTCGGCCCATTTTTTAATTGGGTCATTTGTCTTTTTATTGTTGAGTTGTAACATCTCTTTATATATCCTGGATATTAAACCCTTATCAGATATGTGATTTCCAAATATTTTTTCCCATTTAGTTGGCTGCCTTTTCACCCTTCTGACAAAGACCTGTGAGGTGCAAAAGTGTTTAATTTTGAGGAGGTCCCATTTATCTACTTTTTCTTTTGTTGCACGTGCTTTGGGTGTAAGGTCCAAGAAACCACCACCTACTACAAGGTCTTGAAGATGTTTCCCTACATTTTCTTCTAGTAGTTTTATGGACCTGCTTTTATATTTAGATCTTTGATCCATTTTGAGTTGATTCTTGTATAGGGGGTTAGATAGAGGTCCTCTTTCACTCTTTTGGTTATAGATATCCAGTTCTCCCAACATCATGTGTTGAAGAGACTGTTTTTTCCCATTAGCGTGGGCTTGGTAGGTTTGTCAAAAACCAGTTGACTGTATATGTGAGGGTATATTTCTGGATTCTCAATTCTATTCCACTGATCGATATGTCTGTCTTTATGCCAGTACCATGCTGTTTTGACCACTGTAGCTTTGTAATATGTTTCAAGGTCAGGCAGTGAAATTCCTCCCACATTGCTCTTCTTTTTTAGAATGCTTTTGGCTATTCGGGTGCACTTACCCTTCCAGATGAATTTGGTAATTGCCTTCTCTAATTCTGTAAAGTAAGCTGTTGGGATTTTGATTGGTATTGCATTGAATCTATAAATCAGTTTGGGCAAAATTGACATCTTCACAATATTTATTCTTCCAATCCATGAACACAGAATATCTTCCCATTTGTTTAGGTCTTTTAAAATTTCTTTTAGCATTGTTTTGTAGTTTTCTGCATATAGGTCCTGTACTTCTTTGGTTAAATTAACTCCTAGGTATTTGAGTCTTTTTGTTGCTATTGAAAATGTAATTTTCCTCCTGATTTCCTCCTTAGAATTTTCAGTACTAGTGTACAAAAACATTACTGATTTTTGCGTGTTGCTCTTGTATCCTGCCACTTTGCTGAACTCATTTATTAGTTCAAGTAGCTTTTTTTTTTTTTCCACAGCATACATTTATTTATTTATTTATTTATTTATTTATTTATTTATTTATTATGGGTAAAAATCAAAATTCTCACAATACAGTTCAAGTAGCTTTGTTGTGGATACTTCAGGATTTTCTAAATACAGGATCATGTCATCTGCAAACAGTGAGAGTTTTACTTCCTCTTTTCCTATTTGGATGCCTTTAATTTTTTTGTCTTGTCTAATTGCCCTAGCTAGAACTTCTAGTACAAACTTGTACTTAGAAAATCCTAAGTATCCATGGCAAAGCTACTTGAGCTAATAAATGAGTTCAGCAATGTGGCTGATACAAGATCAACATGCAAAAATCCGTAATATTTTTGTACACTAGTACTGAACAACCTGTGGAAAGTGATTTTTTAAAAATAAAAATTTTAGTATTCTTTTCTCTATATCTTTGTATTGGTTTGTCTTCTGTTTTGAAGTCATTTAAAGATGGGTTTCCTTTTAAATCTACAAAGTAGAATGTGCTTTTAGCATCCCATATGTAGATAAATTGCTGAACACATGAATTTCAAAGACCTAGGAATTTCCTAACCTCTTCCACATAAACCTGTTAGCCTTGACTAAGTTGCATTGTTGCAAAAGAGTCAACAGGATATGATAGCTCAGAAAAGATAATATACACTGATAAATGAGACCAAAATTGCCAGGACAGTAGGCAGATATATTTGATATGAAAGAATAAGCTAAGTAAGTTTAGTGAAAACAGCATTCCTCACAAAGCACTGCAATCATCTTGATGAAATACTGCTCCACAAGAGGCTTACTGTTCACAGTATCTTCTGGCAAATGTATTTACTTTGGTCAAGTATACTGGTATATAAATCAAAGAGCACCTATAATTTGCAGCAGAAGCAGAATGAATATGAAACACTAGGAATTTGAACAATTTTCTAAGATATGACAATCTATATAATTCATTCAATCAACAAATCGTTGTCAAGGGTCAACAGAAGGTCAAGAATTTGATAGATACTGGGACTCAACTGGAAAATAATGAAGTGTCCTTACCATTATGAAGCTCACAATTTGTTCTTTATTGTGGAGAAAGTATAGAAAATGCGTGCTGTGTAATTTCTGTTATATTTCAACACTGAAAATAATTGTGAAATATAATTGAATGCTATATTAATAAAATAATTTATTGGATAGCATGCCCAATTATCGAGGGGGGAAAAAGACATGTAGAAGACAAGGGAATTCTTATTTTCAGTTTTGCAACCCTAAATGATTTCCCTATAACATTTTCTCTCTTTTTTTGAGGTACCAGGGGCTAGGGATTGATTCTGGGACCTAGTATGTGGGAAGCCAGTGCCCAACCACTGTGTCACATTGACTTCCCTGAGTTGGTTTTTAGTTTGTTTTGCTTGTTGTGTGTTTTTGTTTTTCCAGGAGGCACCGGGAACCAAACTCAGGACCTCCCGCGTGGGAGGCAGGCACTCAACTGCTTGAACCACATCCACTCTCCCTATAACATTTTTAAAATAACAATTCAGGTGACTAATATGAAAGTGTTATATAGGAAGACACAGTGCTCATTTCTCAGGATATTGAAAAGTCCAATTAGATTGCTGTACTTTACCCTATCTTGTTTACCTTATGTCTTGTTAATGTGTACAATGCTCAAATAAAGCAAAATTATTTCACTAATATTTGTTTTATATTCTGCTTTGAAAATAGGAAGAAAGTACAAGAAGCTTATATAACCTAGGCATTCTTCTGATGTTTTGAAGACAGAATATGAAATATATTTAGTAATACTTCAGAAACCTCAACTTGGGTAAAATGAAAATTAGCCTGACTTTTGGAAGCCTCCAGAATTTTTTTTTTTTTTTTTTTTGAGAGATGCCCCAACCTCATTGTTACAGCAACACTGATGTATATATGCCCCATTCCTGGTGCAACTCCAGATATGTATGGAATGTTGAGCATGACTGATTATCTTTTCAATTAATCTTTGAAAATTAATTATTCAAATAATTCATGAATAAATATTATTAATTATTTATTCAAAAATCATTTTCTAGGTAATCTTCTAGGACCAAGAAGAATTTTCATGTAAATTAGATAAACTGTGTCATAGTATGCAAAATTTAAGAATGGTCTATGCTAAAAACTAAAATGAAATGACTGTCTACAAGTAGTTCATGGTGCTTAACTCTTCTTTATAGCTTGACATCCCTGAAATTATGTTCCTGAACAGGTATACACTAGCCTATGCCATTCTCTTTGATGAGGAGATTCTCATGAACCAAGATTTCCATTCCCTTCAAATTCAATAGAAGAGATACCTCTGAAGTGAAGAATATGTGTGAAAAGAGAAGATCTCACTCATTGGAGCTTCACTCAATTCCCTCACTTTATCTATTATCCACCATACTTTTAAAAAATCCACATCTGGATCAGATATGGCATGGAAATATTATTTACGAATATGGATCTTGTATGTCTAAATAACACCCTTCCTGGTAATGTTTTAGTCCCTATAGTTTCATTTTTATAGTACTCTACAATAAACTATATCTCATTTTAAAATTTGTCTATATGATTTGATATGAACCATGAGGACAAGGACTTTGTCTTCTTATGCACTTAGTTATACACACACACATACACACACACACATTTGACCTGTATATACCACTTAAGATGATGACAAAAAGGTTATTAACTAAAATAAAATGAGGGCTGAGAGAGTTTGCAGAATGAAAATACCTATAGAACTAAGATATTTATCAAGGCAAGTAGTCCAGATTTCATAAAACCTGGAGCAACTGCTGAACCTGGGACCAATAGTGCAGAATTTGGACTATTACTTCACATATTATAATCACATTCAATTGAGTGGGTAATTATTTTGAATGAGGTACACTAAGAATGTAGATCTCAGCTTTACTATCAAGTAACTGTGAACTTGGGCAAGTTCTTTAACTTCTTTAAGCCTGTTTCTCCATCTAAAATATAAAGATCGTAGTATTTCTTATCTGTGAGGCTCTGGTAAGTATTAAATTAGGTAATCCAACTAAAAATGATTAATACAGTGCCTGTGACAAATATGAATTCAATAAATATTACCATTATCAAGGCTTATAAATTCGCATTTCTTTCAATAACTAGAGTTACCATAGTTATTTAGTTTTGTGTGTATATTTGCTGACTTAATTATTTTAAAAATAGAGGGAAAATGAGTTGAATGCCAAGGACAAGGCCAGGATTCTGAAAGCTGTAGGGAAAAAGCAATATGTTGTATAAAATTGAGTCCCATAAGATTAAGTGCTTATTTTATGACAGAAACTATGAAGGTAAGGAGGAAGTAGAATGGAATAAAGTGCTGAAAGAAAACATTTGCCAGCCAAGAATTTTACTTCTAGTGAGACTGTGTTTCAAAAATGAGGGCAAGATTAAGACATTCCCAGATAAACAAAAACTAAAGAAACTTCTTAACCACTAAACTTTCCTTACAAGCAATGCTAAAAGGAATTCTTCAGACTGAAAGGAAAGGACATCAGACAGTGGATCAAGGCAACATAAATAAAGACCTCCAGAAAGTAACCATATAGGTAAATATAAATACCAGTACTATTGTATTTTATTTTTTTTGGCATGTAACTCCACTTTGACTTCATACATGTTCTAATATGCAAAAGCATACAAATAATAAATGTATGGTTTTGGACAGAAAGTGCATAAAGATATAATTTGTGACAAAAACAACAAAATGTGGCAGGACAGAGGGGTATAGGAACAGTGTATGTGTATGTTTTTGAAGTTAAGTTGCAATCAAAGAAAATATGATTGTTATAGATTTTAGATGGTAAATATTAGCTTATTGTAACCACAAAGAAAATAAATGAAAAATACATCTGAGAGAAATGAGGAGGGACACAAAATGGTGCCCTACCAAAAAGTCAAATCTACATGAAAATTGTCATTTCTGGAAGAACTGAAGGACAAACACAGTATAAGGTTGATGAAGATGAAGTAGTGAAATGGCAGAGAAAGTCCTGCATTATCTGTAGTTACTTTAAGTGTGAATGGGTGAAAATATCTAGTCAAAAGGCAGAGATTGGGAGAATGGATAAAATAGCATGACACCACTATATGCTATTTACAACAGATGCACCTTAACTTCAAAGACATAAGTAGGTTTTAGTGAAAGGATGGAAAAAATATATCATGCAAGTAGTAACCAAAAGAGAGCTGGTGTAGCTATACTAATATCAGATAAAATAAGCTTGAAGTAAAAAAAAGTGTTATGAGAGAAAAAGAAGGCCATCGTATACTAACAAATGGGACAATTCAACAAGAAAAAATGATTATAAATATATATGCACCTAATAGCAGAGTCATAAAATATATGAAGTGATGTTGAAAGATTTTAAAGGAGAAATAGACTGTTCTACATTAATCATAGACACTTCGATACACTGCTATCAATAATGGATAGAACATTTAGACAGAAGTTCAATAAAGAAATAGAAGACTTGATTGATACCATAAACCAACTAGGCTTAACACTGCACCCAACAGCAGCAAAATACACATTCTTCTTTAGGGCACATGGCTCATTCTGCAGGATAGATCATATGTTAGGTAACAAAACAAGTCTTAGTAAATTCAAAAATATCTAAATTACACACTGTATCTTCTCCAATAAGAATGGAATGAAGCTATTGATTTCTACCTTCATTCCAATGTGATTGGAGAAGTTACTTCATATGTTTTCAATACTTAAAAATTTATTGAAATGTGTCTTATGTCTTTATATATAGTCTGCCCTGGAGAATGACTTATGTCCTCTTGAAAAGGATGTGTATTCTGTTCTTGTTGGGCAAAGAATATGTGTTGGAGTCAGTATGTTTATGGATCTTTCAAATCCTCTATTTCTTCATTTATCTACCCAGTATTGAAAGTAGTATGTTTAAATCTCTAACTATTATTGAAGAATTGTCTATTTCTTCCTTGAATTCTGTCAATGTTTGTTTTATATATTTTGGAGCCCTATTGTTAGGTGAATATATGTTTATAATTGTTATACCTTCTCTTTGAATTGATCCTTTTATCATTATAGAATATCCTTCTTTGTCTCCTTAAACAGGTTTTGACTTAATAATTTGTCTGATATTAGTATAGTCAACTCAGATTTCCTTAGTTTACTATTTGCATGAAATATTTTTTCTAGCCTTTACTTTCAACCTTTTTGTGCTTTTGAATCTAAGACAAATCCCTTATAAAAAGTATAGTTGGGTCATGCTTCTTTATGCATTCTGTCAATCTCTACCTTTTGATCAGAAGATTTAATTCATGTACATTTAAAGTAATTATTGATAATGCAGTACTTTCTCTACCATTTTGCTATTTCATCTTTGTAAGTTTTATCAATGTACAGCTTTTTGAGTTTATCCTGTTTGGAGTTCATTGTGCTTTCTGGATTTTTATCTTTCATCAGACTTGGGAAGTTTTTGTCCACTAGTTCTTAAATTATATCTCTTCTCCTTCTGGATTCTTATGATGTATATATTGGTATTCTTTATGGTGCCCCAGAAACTCGACAGGCTCTGTTCTTTTTTAAAATTATTCCCCTTTCTTTCTGCTCCTAAAATTGGATAATTTCAACTGTCTTCTATTCAAGTTTCCTAACCCTTTCTTCTGCCTACTCCAATCTGTTGTTGCACCCCTCTATTGAGTTTTCACTACAGTTATTATACTTTTCAGCTCTAGAATATCTTTTTGGTTCCTTGTTATAGTTTCTATCTCATGATTGATATTCTCATTTGTTCGTATATTTTTTACTAATTCCCTTCAGCTCTTTGTCAATGTTTTCCTTTAGCTCATTGATGTTATTTAATAAATTGGATCTAAGATCTTTAAGTAGTAATTCCAGTAACTGGGCTTCCACAGGATGGTTTCTGTCAAATCTTCTTTTTTCCTATGACTGGGCCTACTTTCCTGTCTCCTTGTCTCTTTTGTATTATTCTGATGGGAATTCGATGTTTAGAGTATTATGCTGTTGTCATTCTGGAAATCTAATTCTCCCATCCCTCAGTCCACAAGATCTGGGAGGAAAAAAAAAGAGAGAGAAAGGAAAGAAAGAAGAGGAAAATTTTAATGCTAACAATCAAAACACCACTCCACTCCCACAGACAAAGTTGCACTGCTTCTCCAAATCTCTTGGTGGCTGCCAATAGAAAGCTGAATCTGCTATTGTTGAAGCCAAATCCAATGAGAGTATCCACACCGGTCCCACCAGGATCTACCATACCAAAAAAAAAAAAAAAAAAAGAGAGAGAGAGAGAGAGAGAGAGAGAAAGAAAATCAACTAAAAATAACTGCACTTGCTCTTTACATCCTGGTAGATGCTGGTATAAAGCCAATGCTGCTGCTGCTAGGAGGAACAAAACTGAGGCCAGTGATAATCTGGTCTTTTAAATATCTACCCAACAACAAGACACATGCATGCAAATACAAAAGAAAGAAAGAAAGAGAGAAAGAGAGAAAGGAAGGAAGAGAGAAAGAGAGAGAGAGAGAAAGAGAAAGAAAAAAGGGAAGGAAGGAAGGAAGGAAGGAAGGAAGGAAGGAAGGAAGGAAGGAAG
>JAKSZT010053766.1:827089-868371 GCA_026826555.1 Tolypeutes matacus | reverse complement strand
AAGGAAGGAAGGAAGGAAGGAAGGAAGGAAGGAAGGAAGGAAGGAAGAAGGGAGGGAGGGAAGAAGGAAAAAGAAAAAAGAAAAAGAAAGGAACCCAACAAAATGCCCTGGCAAATGCTATTATCAGACCAGAAGCGACTGCTGCCAAGAAGAGTGGACTAAAACCAAAACCAGTATCTGTGCTACCTGATACTCCAGACCAACCTCAACCTCCAACCCTAACCATTGAAAGACAGGGTTTCCTCTGCCTGTCCTGCCCTCTTCTGGCCACTCTCAGAATATATATAAGTTTCTGCAGCCTCATTTTCACAGCCACAGTAGGGCTGAAGAATGGGGCTGGTCACTGGTTTGCACTCAATTTCACTTACAAAAACTAAAATCTCATTAGCTTCTCCCTTCATCAAGCACTCCTGTGGTTGTTCTACATATCCAATATGGTACTAGGTTTACCACCTAGCTTATTTCAATATGTTTTGCCAGCTTATTCATTTTTCTCATGGAAAGAGTGATCTGTAAAATTTCCTTCTCTGCCATTTTACATCTGCCTATATGTGTTTTTTTTTTTTTTTAAGATTTATGTTACTTATTTATTTCTCCATACTCCCTCATTGTTTGCACTTGCTGTATATGTTTCTTGTGTTTCTCTTCCTTTTAGGAGGCACCGGGAACCGAATCCGGAACCTCCCATGTGGGAGGCAGGCACCTAATCGCTTGAGCCACCTCTGCTCCCTTACATGTGGTTTTAATAAAGTGATATTAACAGATAGTAGAGACAAAATGCCCTTAAATTTGAAAACCTTAAGACACACTTTGGGAGTGGAAATATTCTTGCCTGGACTGACACTTAGATGTCAGGCTTTGGATGAACTGAGCTTTCCATACTGAAAATTATGCCTTTAGGAAATCAAGTTAGTTTTCTTTATTGCTAAGTCATAATGTTTATAAAGTTTTGGATCACAATAAAATATAACTATTGGAAGGTCTTTTTGGGAGTGATTTACTTTAGACCTTATGGCTGTTCAAACAAATACCATGCAATTTGTTGACATAAACAATAGGAAATTAGTAGCTCGCAGTTTTGAGGTTAAATCAAGGTGTGCAAACCAAGGCATCACGAAGGTAATGCTTTCTTCCTGATGACTGGCCTTCTGGTGTTGGCTGCCAGCAATCCAGAGATCCATGGTCCTTGGCTCCTCTGTCACATGGCAATGAACATGGCAGCCTCTCCTGGTCTCTCCAGCTTCTTGCTTTCCATGCTTTTCTCTATCTGTCTGAATTTCATTCTTTAAATAAAGTACCCAAGTAATAGGATTAAGACCAATTCTTATTGAGTTAAGTAACCTTAGCTGAAGTAACCTCATCAAAAAGTCATACTTTTAATGGGTTCACACCCACAGGAATGGATTAAGTTTAAGAACATGTTTTCCAGGGGTACATACAGCTCCAAACCACCACAGTAGTGACATGAATTCATTTCTATGATAGGGCTTAATTTGAATGATGGGTGTTAGAAAGCAAAATATGCTCTGCAGACCCGACTAAATCAATTTCCTGAACATTTAACCTCTCTAAACATGCACAATTCCTAAGTAATGTGATGAAATCAAATTGCTTGCTCAATTTATGTATTCCTTCTGTGAATATTTGACATTGTTGTCCTGATCAGTTTTGTCAACCATGGAGCCCTTTGTCAGTGAGCCATCATCCCAGCAGGTTCAGTTCTGAATTGATTCCAGAAGTATCTGAGGGCAACCATTAACTTTGCTAACACTGTGAAGATTCTCAAACATTATTATCCTAATGAGACACTCATGCAACTCCTTCAATATTAAGAGCCTCTTTATACTAAACCTGCAGCTTCTATATCTGAACTGAATTCACAGATACTGGATTAAGGACAAATTGACATTAAAAACAGAAGTTTAATTTTTGATAATTATTCTTACAACTTGCCACTTATAATACTCAAAGTCACTTACAAAATGGTTTAGCCAATTAGTTCATCAATGAGGAACTATAAGACAGTTTAACTAGGCTTTCAAAAGGTAATAAATTTTGATATAATATTAGCCAATTTTATTTGCTTGTTTGATAAACAAGGAAATATGTAGCTCTACTTGATCCCAGGACTTTTGAACCAGGGTATTTTAATGGTAAAATGATGAAAACTTCCTGACTTTTTTCCCAGTGCAGTAAAAGGTGAGACAAGCTGTGCTGTGAGTACCAAAGCCTTAAGCAAATTCCTACGAAGAGGGCAGATTGTTTTTCTTTCTTTGAAGGATTATATGTTATTCATGAAGAACCAAGAAATTATGGGAGAAATGAAGAGGAAACTTTAAATCTATGGGGAAATAAAGATGTGATATAACACATACATTAGCAGTCACTTCAAAATTTTACTCCAAAATCTACAACCATAAAAGGGACTGAAAAAATATACATAACTTTCTGCCAAAGAGATTAATTAACATACCCTGTATTTCACATGCCATTTTTTTAACCCCTGGTTTGCTGAAAATTGATGTCCTCATAAATGCCATGTATAGAAATTTATTCAGCATTTATAAATAGGAATATTCATTGTATTAAAATTCATGGGAAACCATGCACAAATTTAAATTTGCAGTTCCCCTTATTATTATATAACTTTTGCATAATCAACCTAGAATTATACACAGAGCAACAGTGTTAAAACAACTTAAGTTCTTTAAACTCTAATTTTAGTAAGTTTGAAATAATTATGATATTTTGGAATAAGATAATGAAGACCTCTTGGGAAGTCGAAAGAGAGTCTTTTGTTAGCTTAGCATGATAAACATACATGGTAGAGATTTTTGGAATTTTCTCGTATAAGAAATACAGCTAGAATGCATCTGGCATACCCCTTCAGATCTCATTCCAAGCTTACAGACTATACCACAGAGACTTAGGTTCACCCACCTAGATCTTTGATTACTGGGAACACTTTATGGAGAAATGTCCTTTTGACCCAACTGCAGTGGTTCCTCCTACTGTCAGAATTGACATAACTGAGGAGAGTTAAGTGTGCAGAGTAAATTGTGAGGCTTCTGCTTCTCCATCTTTAAATTCCTCTAATAGCCTCTGTTATACAAATTCTAATAATCTAATTTACCAAAATGAAAAACATCCAATTAAGATTTATTTTAATGCTAAGTTATTTCAAAAATAACCACCTTAATATTTACAGGTATCCATGCATTCATCAAACATTGGTTGAACATCCACCATGTGCTGTCTTTCTGGGAACTAGAAATATAAGGCATGCCCCCTGCCTTGAAAATTATATGGTCTTATATCAGGAGACAGTCATGTATAATATCTGCATGGCAATGTGATACAGAGAGCAAAGTCCAGCCAGGCAATCACTGTCAAATCTATTAGTGTGTATTTTCCTTTATGTAGTGAGGAATTCTACAATTAAAGATAATTTTAGGGGAAAATTTTTCCTTTAATAAATTTAGAAAATCTAAATTCTAGTTTCAAATAATTTTCTATAGTAATCACAAAATATCAGTAATATCTATGACTGTTGTGTCTGAAACCAACAAATCTCAACTTTCAAATTAAAAAAAAAAATGTTATTTAAAATGTAACTTCACCCAAAATTTTTCTTTATTTAAACAAATAATTTAAAGGTCTTAATATCAACTTCTGATCTGAATAATGATCACATATATATTGGGAAAAGAAAGAATTTTAGTTAGGCAAGAAATTATAGGCACAAGGGAAGAATAATATGAAATATGAAACAAAATGTAAGCAGACATTTTGAATAGCACTTCACAATAAAATTTCTGAAATACTCTGAAGTATTTGTGTGTAATAATGACAATTTTAAAATATAGACCTATAGATATTTTAAAGTTGTAAAGCAAGTTTTTAAAATGAAATATTAAACGATTAAAATAGATTTCTCCTATTTTATGTCACAACTGTGATTATAAGTAAATTTCTCTCCAATTAGAGAAAATGACTGAAAAGCTACAAAAATTTCACCACACTATTTTATGAAATGAGTCCAGATTTTATCCCGTTCAGACCATTTGATTATGTATGCAGACACTTATCTTTCTACATTTGAATAATGCATGGTAATTATAAGATGTTTATTCTGAGATATCAGAATGAACAGTGACTGCTCTGGAAACAAAGTGTTTTGTTTATTTATTAATTTATTTTAAATGTCTCTGTTTCCTGGGAGCTTCTGTAAGGGAGTATTAAACCTCTAAAGTGTTTCCAGAACTAGATCTGATATCACATTTCAACTATTTTGAATTTGAATTACCTCTTTAAAGTAATTTTTTTAAAGAAACATTTCTTAATTTGGATCAATTAAAGGTTTTTGGATGCATAAAATTTAAAACTTTTATGTGTCAAAAATAAATAAAAAACAAAACAAAGTGTAAGCTGAGCTGGGAATATAGCTGAATATTTTAAAAAATATGAAAAAAAATCTATAATGTAAAAAGAACTGACTATACTAACAAATATCATGAGACTCTAGTAGTTATATGGAAAATGGAAATGAGCAGACATTACAAAAATAATAAGAAATAGCTAAAGAATGTATGGGGAAATATTCAGCTTCACTAGAAATAGAAGAAAATTTTAAAAGGTATGTTTTTTTTCCTATCAAATATGAAAATACCCAGATTAATGGTGTTTTGTATCTATTAAAAACAAAAGAAACTTGAAGAAAAATCATCCTCACGTCCTCCTGCTCTGAATATTTATCTCTTGGTATGACAAAGCATGTAAGCATAATTTTGGATGAGTTTAGCAAAGCATCATTTTTGGTAACAACAACAAAAAACAATCCCCTATTATTTGCAACACTGATCAGAGATTTACACTTAATGATAGATTTATATACCTATCAGCATGCCTAGTATTTGCATATCAGAAATTTTTTCCAGGATTGAATATTCAGATGGCAGAGGGAAAAGAGTCTATTGGGTTATCTGCCTAAGTGTGTACAGAAAGCCGTCAATGAATTTAGGTTTGAGCTTTACTCTTCTTTTCTGCATGTGTATATAAAGGGTAGAGAGAAAGGGAGGTTGGCTTAAGATTTATTCCAAAATTTCTGAGAATTTCTTTAGAATCGTGTTTATGTGAAAATGCTCTGAAATTGTTCCTGTTCCTCAGATAGTATTTATCTTAAGCACTGTAGCAGCAGAGCTGTCATATAACACTCATAGACCAAGTATTCCCTTCCAATCACAAAGAAGTAAAGCATTTAGATAAAATTGTTCCCTTGTTAACTGAAAAATAAAATGTTATAGACATTTAAAAAATCATTTATGTAGAGCAAAACTGTAATGCAGGTGTTGCAATATCCTTCATTGCTGAACTGTAAAAATAATTTTTCTAATATTTTCTTTTTTTTTTCTTTTGGCTTTTTAAATTTTTTATATTATTTCTAATATTTTAAAAATAGTTCATTACAAAGAAAAGGGGACAGGTTTAGTTAAAGTTTTCAATGGGACACCTAGTTTCAGTTTATTTATACAGTAAATTTAAAACTTCACTCTGGTGCAGAACCAAGTTAAATAAAAAACATTTCAGATATTCTATTTTGATGAAAGAATTTTCTGAAAGCCAACTCTTTGTTTAACTCTTTGGGAATTCAGGCAGGAAGATTGCGAGTGATATTCGTCTCAGGAAAGAGATGCCAGGGGAATCTAATGTGTTATTTGACCAATTTATATCTATTATGTAGGTAGGGCTGGGGCTGACCCTAAGTCAACTTTATTTCTGCGATGTCTTTCCTGACTTTTCTGTTTGGAATCCCCCACATCTCAATTTACCAGGGTTGTTATGTGTCCCGTGATGGGCAGGGTCCCCTCAGTCATGCTTCATGTTTCAGATTTACCTCTTCCTCGGAAGCAAACTCTTGGTTCCAATTTTCTTTGGCCCTGCTTCATAATTATTTAAAACACTAACACAACCACACACAATCTAGAACAATTCTTTCCTCATGTATAAATAAGATAATTACCTATTTCAGGGCACAAGTTACTATTTTAACCTCTGCCCACAATTAATACAAAGAAGTTCCAATAGTGAGACTTAGGCACTGGGTGAAGTCACTGGTAGAAATAAGTATATGGAAAGTTTCGATGGGTGTAATTCTATCAGTAAAAAAGACTGAGCATGAAATTAATTTATGGAAAGTAAAAACTCATAATCACTACAGTGTATTGAAATCTGATAATTTTCATCTCTTCGCTTTCACTCCACTCCCACTTTCAGATGTTTTATCAGTGCTTCTCAACCGTCCGTGTGCCTGAGCATGGTGGTAAAATGAGATTCTGATTCAGTAGGTCTGGGATGGGGCCAAAGGCTCTGCATTTCTAACTACCTCCCAGGTGATACTGATGCTGCTGTCCCAAGGACTATATTTTGAGTGGCAAGATACCATGAGACATCAGAATTTTATTTTGTGTTTGTGAATTAGACACCTGGGATTTATAAAATCAATAGAGCAGGTTGTAATGGGCACATTAATCCCTAAGAATTAGGAAAAGTTTAGGTCATATGAAATATTTAAAAATATCTATTATTAGTTTCCTCTATTTTCCCCTTCTCCCCAATATACCTCATCACGACAAAATAATCAACTCAATTGGAATAGAAACTTCGTCGTGGCCCAGCCAAACAATCTCAACACTCCCACAGTACCCACCAAGAAAATCTGCGCCTGCTTGCTAAACAGAGAGCAGTTTTTATAGTTCAGTACTTTTGTGCATGCAGAATCCTTCTGCCTTGACTATGCTGACCTGCCTGGCTCTTCCTGCTCCCTCTGAAAAACATACTTCAAGAATCAGATCATAAGTGACCACCTTATACCAGCTTATCAAGTGTAGCATAAAGTAATTACCAAACATTAAAAAAGATTCTTCTCTTAGTACAATTCCCCATGCTTTCTGAAGAAAGTTTTAAAGAGAAAAATGTCACTGCTCAAAGAAAAACCTATTATTACCTTGTTCATTAATAATTTCAGAGCAGCTAGAATTTTGACTATCATTTAGACTTTCTTTTCTTGTGCATTGAAAAATATCTTCTCATGATAATATATAGAATTCAGGTTAAGTTGAACTGATTTATTGACCAACTGCCACACCTTTTATCAACCATGAAATTCTTAGGAAATCTCAAAAACAGATGTAAATCTTCAGTAATGCTAGAAAGTAAGATGATGACCAAGAATATGCCAGACTTCAGGAGGAATTTTCACTCACAAAGTACAGGTGAAAAGATGTTGCTTAAAATGACAGGCTCTGTATTGAACCCTGCCCAACACCTGTGGACACTGCAACAAAGGAAGCTACCAGCCAGTTCAGGGAAAGCAGATTTCTTAGGTTGGGGAGAGGGGAAGGAAGGATCAACTATTTAATGGGTAAGAGGTTCCCTTTTAGAATGATGAATATGTTTTGGAACTAGATAGCGGATGTGATTGCACAACATTGTGAATGTGCTAAGTGTCACTGAGTTGATCACATTACATGGTTAATTTTATGTTATTAAAATTTCAGCTTAATAAAAAAGAAGATTGATGTATAACAGAAATTGAGGAAAGCTCTCCTAACACTCAAATTGAATGGAAAATTACAACCCATCTAAATGCAATAAAAATTAAATTCTTTTATTATTGAAGGAAAAAAACACAAATTAAGGAATTAAAAAAGCTAGTTTGATGGGAAAACAAAACAGATCAAACTTTGAGATCCTTATTAAAGAAAAACAGCAAAAATATACATAGTTAGAAATGATAAAGGTAATATATCACATATTTAGAGTTTTTAAAAAGTCAAAAGAGATCACCTCACGAAATTCTGTGGCAACACACTTGAAAATATAGCAGAAATGGATCATTTCCTAACAATGATCATTTCCTTATATAAAATCCAAGAAAATGTAGAAAACTACACAGAAAAGATTCATTTGTTGACCATACAACATATATTTCTTTAGCACCTATCCTGTTACAGGCATTGTTTTAGAGAACAAAACAGACAAAAAGAGATAAAACTATTTAAATATGAAAAATATGTTAATTACACATAGTTTAAAAATTAGAAAAAAGTTAAGTATCCATCAAATAAAAATTGGTTAAATGAATTGTAATACAATCTCACAGTCATTAAAAAATAATATTATAGAAGGATAAAATTGGAATTTTTATTACTTATTATAATGCAGAAACATTAATCTTTAATTCAATCATTCAACAAATATGTGCCAGGCAATGTTTTAGACAATGAGAATACAAGCATTTTAAAAAAAAAAGAAAAACTGTCCCCATGAAGCTTATATTCTAGTAGGAATACAGGGAAAAAAAGCAGATAAACAAGTAAATGTATGTTTATATTCATATTCATATTTATCTAATCGCTCAGTGAATAATGTGAATTAGCATCTAAACATTCTGGTACTATGATATCTTTCCCTAATAATAATCTCAGTTTTCATTATTGATTTTTAATTATATATATATTATAGATCCTAAAATATAAAATGTGGTTATCTCTGAACTCTGAATTATGAATGATTTTATAGTTATGTGCTTTTCTTATTTTTCAAACGTGATTTCTACAATGAATGTGTATACCTTTAGAAATGAATAATTATTTTAAAGTCCAGTGTCAGGCACCGCAGTTTTTCATCTCCCTTTCAATTTATTTATAACCTAGAATGTTAATGATCAGATGTCCTGTGATAGATTAAACTATGGCAATAAAGACCAATTGTAGTGTGATTTCTCTCTATTATGTTGTGATGAAAGCCATACCAAAGTTAAATTTGAAATCTATGCGGCTTTGCAATTAAGATAAATTATATATAATCAAAAACAGCAAAGATTTAGATTGAGTGCCAGTTACATCGGGATCCAAACCATACCATGCCCCAAAATGCCATGTTGTAATTTGCTAAGCTAAAAGAACAAACATACATTATTTGTAGAGCCAGACATATGATTATCTGGATAAAATTATGTGTACCATCCCCATCAGGGATAATCCAATACATCACTATGTAGTTAAAAGCCAAATTCAACTCATCCTTGTCTTACTGACACATGCTTATGAATAGATTTCAATAAATATTTTGTTCAGTCATAACTTTAGAAATAGTATATGATGGACTTATTACTCATTTGCAAAGTGCAGAATTCCCTCATTTTGGTTTATATTCTAATATTTTCAAATGTTATAGATAATGACAAACAGTACTTTCTAGAAGAAAGATGCAAATATGTGTGCCCTGTGCCATAGTCAAATATAGTAGTTATGCGGTAAAAGGAAAAGGAAAATTGGGCTTGGCCCCTGTATTGAGGGTAAACAGTCAAAAACATTTTCTAATGGTTACTTCTAGCAGATTAAAAAAAAAAAAAGGAAAATTATCTAGACAAATCATATGAAAACATTTACATTCTCTGATTGAAGATACTGCAGGGACAGACAAGGTAGTTGTTGAAAAGCTTTTGAACACGCTTGCCAGTGACAGACAGAGCCTGGCATACAAAGATGAAAAGGCATGGTTCTTGCCTTCAAGTGATTCACATTCTAGTCGGAGAGCTAATATTGTAAAAAATAATTACTTCAATAATTATATATTTAAAATTTTTGTATCTACCAAGCATCAAAATAGAAAAAAGGAGATAGGGACCAGCAGTACTGGAGATGTGGGGTCATGGGATCATACAGAGGCTGATGCCAGGGTGTAATTTTTCATACTTCTGTTATTTGCACAGGACAGTCATCACATATTTGAATACACGGTGCTGCATCTAAGTCTTTTCTTTTTTACATGTCTTTATTTGATGATGTGGTTCCTGGATACTTGCTTCTTCTGCTAAAGAGTCCTCCTCCAGCTTCACCCAAACCAATTTAACCCCCATTCATTATTTACTGTTTAACACAATGGTCATTGTGCTGTCTCCAGCAGCTTCCATTTCAGTGAGAAGAGCAATAAAATAATAAATCAAACAAGCTAAAATAATAGGATCCTTAGCATGGGAGATGTGATACTAGATCAAGGGGCCTGGAATAGTCTCTTAGAGAAGGGTTGGCAAACTACTGCTTGTCAACTATTTAAAAGGTTTGCTTGACACACAGCCAAGCTCATTCATTTATATAGTGTCTCTCATTGTTTTCATGCTATAACATCAGAGTGGAGTAGTTGCAACAGAGTCCAATGGTGTGACCTAAATATTAAGAAAAAAATAAGAAAATGAAGGATAAACATTTCCAGTTAGAAGGAGCCCACCAAGGACCCAAGAAAACAGGCAAAAAAAAAAATCATATCAAGATTCACCTTTATGAAATGTTAGAATATTTGAGTTAAGAAAAGCATACTAAAAGCTTCCAAAGGGGAAAAAGTCAGGTCCCAAACAAGGTATTTGAAAGCAAAAAGGAAATGAACTTCTCAGTAGCAACAATAGAAACTAAAAGCCAATGAAAAAATATTATGAAAGAAAATAATTCCAACCTATGATTCTTGCTCATCCTATTAATCAAGAGTGAGAGTAGGTTAAGCACATTTTTGCACAGTTGCATTAAATTCTTAGGAAGTTGCTGGAGGTTATATGCCACTAAAATGAGAGAAAGCAAGGTAGGAAAAGCATGAGAATCTGGAAAGAAGAGATAAAGAAGTTCTCATAAGAGAAAGAATGTTCTGCATGAGGTGGAGGGACACCTTGGAACCATAGCTGGAAGATGAGAGCAGGAGGATGGAAGGCTCAGCAAGAGAACCCCACGAAGACGAATTTGAGAATTCCAAGAATACCTGACATGCTTGAAATTGTTGAGAGAAGGATTACACTTATAGCAAAAAATATGGGGGTGAACTAGCAATGAGCAAATAGAAAACTAAGCAAGTGAATATATAAGGCAATTAATATCCAAGAATGTAAACACTGTACAAAAATACAATTGTACACATCAGTAGAGAATAGTATTGCACACTCATAATAATGTAAAAACTATCCAACCAACACTTACAACTGTATTAGCCTGACAGGAGGGAGAGAAGTGTGCTTGCATAAAATAGTAAGTGGCTGAGTGTGGAAGTGTGTGTGTAGTGTGTGTGTGGTTGGGATGTTGGGTGAAGTAAAAGGAAGCTGCAGTCTAATCTGGCATGGAAAGTTAAGATGAAAAAGCAAGAAGCAGTAAAAGATGCTATTTAAAAATACTGACTTAAGTACAAAAATAGGCAACTAAATATCTAAAAGTTGAAAATTGGTGACTTTGGGGAGCAGGGATGTGTAAGATATATTTGGAGACATAGTGGTCAGGAGAAAACTCTCTTATTTTCTTAAATAAATCTTGTTGGATTATTTGATACTTTGAATTATTTGCATGTGTTGCCTTGAGACTAATATAAATTAAATGTAATAAGATACCAAATTCTTCCTTTGGAAAAAATATGTATATTGCGTGGTTTACTTTTCTAGCTGACACACATCTTACTAACTTTCCAAACAGTCCCCAATTATCTTTTTTTTCTCTCTCTCTCTATCTGGTTGCGTGATCGTCTTTGGTGTGTCACTTCACCGCGAGTGGGCCTTTGCCTCTCAGAGCTGAGCAGGTCTAGGATGCCTTTTTTCTTTTCTTTTCTTTCTTTCTTTTTTTTTTTTTTATCTTGAGACATGTTTATTGTACCAATGTAAATTCACATATGCTGTGTCTTTTTTTTTTTTTTTAACCAGGAGGTCCCAGGGGATCAAACCCAGGTCCTGTATATGGTAAACGGGAGTTCAATTGCTTGAGCCACAGCTACTTCCCACAGTTATCTTAACCATAAACCTTTAACATAACTCAAACGTACTTTTAAATTTTGTCCAAAATACAGTCATAAACATAACATAGTCTCTTCACTCTCCCAGATAATAGCTCAGTCGGAAGAGTATGGACTAAGAAAGAAAGCACTATCACAAAATCATCTCATTTTACTCTTGTAAAATCCTAGTAAAGTAGGCCAGGGGATTATCACCATTTTACAAATGCAGAGAATGAGGTTCAGAGATATTACAGACCCATAGATGCATAGATACAGGACCCATAGCCCATTGGTATGATGTTTTGCTTAACAGTTCATTCAGCTGTGTTCTGTGTGCCAAATACAGTTCTTTTGCTCCTACAGTACAGGATACACATGAAGAGACATTGTACCCCAGTGATACACAATTTCTTCAGTTTCTTTGTGGTTTTGTTTGTTTTGTTTTGCTTTGTTTTTTTTTTTTTGGAAGCAAATGAATGAGTATTTCACTTGGACTATGATCTGGATCTGAAGTTAATCTGGCTTCAGGCACATAGAATGATAACCACGCATGAACTATGACCTTTAATCTTTTCCTTACTTCTCTCATATACATTTATTTCTCATACCTGTATTTCTAAAGGAGCATCAGCGGCTAAAGATATGACCACTGTGATGTTTTCTACTTTTTTCTTTTTTAAGAGGTTCCGGGATGCTCTTTTTCAAAATACCCATACATATCATAAGTCATACTACATAAAATCCAAGTTTGAGATGCAATATTTCAATTTCAGTCCACCATAAAGTGACTTATTGACATTTGAAGAAGAAACAAATGATTGACAAGAAATCTATTTAAACTATAAAATTATGCAACCTAAAATCTAAGATGATTTAATCAGTTCCTTGACATAGGATGGCATAGTTTAGAGATAATTATTATTTTATTATTATTTATTATTATTTCTATAATGCCTTGAAACTTTCTGAAGTCAAACACACAATAAAAACACCTTTATATACAGTGTCAAATTCTACATTCAACATTCTTTATTTTTTTAACAAATCTATTTTATTGATACATATTAATAAAGCTTAAAATTCATCCAAAGAATACAATCAATGGTGTTTGGTATAATCACATACTTGTGCGTTCATTATTTCAATCATTATTAGAGCATTTTCATTATTTCAATAATAATTATAATAAACAAAAAAACAGACAAACAAAAAAATTCCTCACCTCTCAATCTCTCTCTGTTTCCCCTGCTGTACAAAGCTGCTATTTCTGGTTATCCTTGCAAAATTATTTATTTGTTCATTAAGCAGTTTTTTTGAGATATATTCATATATGATATGATTTATCCAAAGTGTATAATCAATGGCTTTTAGTATAATCACAGTGCTGTACATTCATCATCTCAAAAATTTTAGAACCATTTCATTACTCCATTTCAAGACTCCGCACAATTTTATAAGTACTATATTACTTTAAAAAGTCAAATAGAAAAAGAAAATTATTCTTTATTGTTTTATAATCTAGTCTCTATAGAAATTCAGTTGTTATAGTAGCAACATGATCAAGCAATAGGTACAGCTATTAAAATTTAATCTGAACTCCTATTATTAAATAGGATTAAAGAATGACCCCAAAGCATCACAGGTTAAAGCATCTTCCAGTTATAGCTAATCTTCATTCTGAGGAAATATTTACTAAAAGTAAAAGGCTCTGTCACAAAATGTATGCTATTGATGACACAAAACCTTGTGTCTTATGGGACCAGTTTTATTTGGGTTTTAATACTATAGATGCTTTGGGGTCCTTTAGAACTGAGAGCCATCAACACAAACCATGGAAACAAATAATTAGTTTTGCTACAATATGTTGTGAAAAGGTTTAAAAAAAATGCATAGTGTTTAAAATTTCATAATGAGTATATCTAAGAACACCCCTGAGATTTCCTCAATTAAATTCCATTTATATTATCCTGAATTCTTTTTCTGAATCCAGCAAACTGGAAAGGAAAACAATTATTAATATCTGAAGTTACAGAAAACCAAAACTATCTATGGGGAGTTTTTCATCCATATGGACCTGTTTACCACTTTCTAGTCCAGAGAAAATTGCCCTAATATCCTTCACTTATCCTCTGGAACGTTGCTGTTATAGCGAACTCTGGTGACCAGCAATAGAGAATAGAGCACCTATCTTAGGTTTCTTAAAGGCTTTTTAATTCTTTAAAAATATTCACGTAGAATCCAGAAGCTCAAAATATTTACCAACCACTAAGTGTAAAGTTGTTATCTACCTAGTTATCAGCTTTGCAATGTCTAGTGTGTCACTTACTCTCTCTGACCCTGTTTCCTCATAGATAAAATGAGGGTAAAAATCCACTCTTCATCGGATTATTATCATCAGGATTTTAAAAAATGGATGGAAATCTATCAATTTTCTAATACAGAACAAGGGCATAATAAGTAGCTTCTACTATGTCATTAAGGGTTCAACTGCGTAAACATAATTAGAACTTTTTATTTTTTACATTTATCCAAATGTAAAATACTTTTCTGTCAAAGTATTTTAGGTAAAGCTTTTCTGTCAAAGATAATAGGCTTCAGGTCATTTACATATTGGTTATAGCCTGCAAGTTTATGAAACATGAAACAGATAAGACATTTAAAAATGCATGCATTTTTCCTGTGCTAAATTTTGGCATTTTAGAAAATCTAAATTAGTGAAGAAAATGTAGCCATTTACTCCTTGCGTTTTCTTATACTGTTCACTCCAGTCCAGAAGCAAGTGTAACTGGTAGTATCTAGCTATTACTTACTATCATAAAAACTTTGAAAAGATTGATCCTTCTTGTCTTTGTGAATGGTTAAAACAAGTGGTCAGTGCATATATTAACCACTGTGTGCCTTGCCTTAAATAATTCCACAATGCCAGATCCATCTATAACCTACAACATAAGCCAAATGCCCTTTTATTCATTTGAATCTCAGAAAGAGTTTCTTATAATCACCATAACTGAATACATTTATTCTGTACACTTCCTTAGGCAGAAATAGAGCCATTTCACATAAAGTTCCCTTATTTCCCTGTGAATAGAAAATATCTGGCCTTTACAAAACAGAAACTTAACAGAACAGATGAAATTAATTCCTTCTTTTACACTTCACAGTAGAAAAAACAGCTGATGACTCAATTCAAACAATGGGACAATATACATAGTCCGTATGAGTCTTTTGAGAGGCATAACCCTTAAATGTTTTGTGGTGGGAAGGACTGTGAGAAAATAAAGTGGATAAATAAGCTTTTGGTGGATGAATTCCCAAATCGTATTTTCTAAATTAAAACCAACAACATACAAAATCAATGGGTCCTTTTTCTTTAAAAATGTCAATATCATCATCATAAAAAATATTAAACTATCTTTGTTCATCTTACCAGGTAATAGTCAAGTTATTAGACTTTGCATACATTCTTCGTTCTGTGCAAGAACTCCAATCATATTTGTGCTCACATCTTAGTGATACCTTATAATAATGATAACTTAAAATAAAATTAATCCCATCATCACTCAATGGTGGCTTATTCTAAAATAAATGCTATGTTTATTGACAACTTTTAGAACTTTGTTGTGAACTTACTAATCCTTTTGCCTTTTCTCCCTCAGATGCTTTGATTCTATTTTTTCCATACCAAACCTGATCTATCAGTACAAGATGTCTGCTTTTTATGAAAAAAAAAAAAAAAAAGGCTACTTTGTTGTAGCCTAAAAACAAGGCCAGAACCTCAAAAAGATCATATCTATGTGCATCTCCATCTCACATGGCCTGCCTGAGACCATAAGTCACAGGAATTTCTTTATTGGTCCTAGGATTTGTGGAATTATTTTTTTTTTTAAGAATGCATATGCTATAAGAGAAATCTTTCTCACCAACAAAATTAAACAAAATTGTTTCAACACTAGTTCTTACCCATTATTTTTTAAAAATTTTATTTGACTAATACATGAGATATGCTTGTTTTATTTAAAGTGTGTAAATGTTCTTAAAAAAAAAAAAATCACAACTGTTCCCACAGAAGTAGTGATAAAAGCCTAATAAACTTTCAGTTTAATGCTACGAAAACATATTTAAGAAATGGTAGAATTCATTCTTTAGTCTCTTAACTTACTAGAATATTGTAGTACTTAGCGCACTCTAACCAATATTTTAAGTGAAAACAACACTCTGGATTTGCTTTTGTGCTAACCTATGCAAGTTCCATAGCTATCAAAAACAAAAGCTATGTAATAGTATGAAATCAACTCAGTAAAAACTTTTTCAGACTTGCTCTTATGATTTTCAGAAATAAATAATTTAGAAATCTATTTCACTGCATGAGTGAAGTGAAAAAGCCAACATCATGTTGGGTAGGGAAAAGAGGTTTTATGGTATTCAAAATGCACAAATGGATCTTACAGCAGCAAGTTTGGGGGCAGTGGAAAATTCAAAGCAGTTCAATGTACAAAAATCATGTTATTAATGTAATAGAGTATTTAGTATGATTTTGTAGTGTTTATTTTAAAAAGCAGCTAAGAAACATTTTAAAGGGACTTCAAAGAGGCATTTTCTTCGTCTTTTATATTGTCAAGCTTTATCTTTGCTTGGCTGAAGAGGACAATTTACTCTTTAGTAGATCCATTAAATACAGAATTATAAATCTATAGTATATAGTATAATTTATATTTTCTCAAATACATTTTGATAACATAAAATGGCGTTTCCCTATGATTTCTAAGTAAATACCATTCAAATCTGTGAGCAGAGAGCACAAGAGCAATTTATTTAACTGCCTTGGGAAAGTATGAAAGAAAGCGATACAAGAATATGGCCCCCAAACTTAATCTGCTTGAGGATTGTGGCCATGGTATATTTAGCTATTAAAGAAATAAAATGGAAATAAGAATTTAAGAAAGTGGGAAAATATAAATACTTTCCACTTTAAGCTTTATTCCTCAAATTCCTTACCGAAATTGTTAAGAAAATTCTTGTCTTGATGTTTGTTTATATGTGTGTTCAACTTTTAACCCCTAAACCATTATGGCTTTTAAGCAACAAAGTTTAGTAGTACCTTTGATTTGCTTCAGTATAATGGACACCTTTAAATGGGTTTTAAATTTTGTTTGGATAAAAGCAAAGTGTGTTAGGGTTGGGGATCTTATCTAACTTCCCAAATCCCTTAATACTCCAAAGCTGGAAAGAAAACAGAACTGAAAAAGGGCAATCTGCAAGCCTTTTCTTTGGAACCTAGCTTGAAAGGAGCCTATTCTGTAGAACAGAAAAAGACATAAAAATAAACCTGGCGATATATTATTTAATTTTAAGTGAACATCCGTATTGGGAAAATTGAGTTATAAAAATAAAAGTTTGTTCAGTCACCAGAATTATGGGTTGAGGTGATATGCCCAGTGTTTTAGAAGGTTCCAAGAAGAAGGAGTAAGGCTATGAACATGAATCTTTGCTATCCATTGAAGGTTGTGTTGCTCTGTCCTCAGTTGTGTAAATAAAAACTCCATTGGATCCTTTTCCTCTGTGAATCAAACAGAAGCAGCTCAGAGTGTTTGTTCAACCTCACACAGGAACAAAGATTAAATGCAAGTAGCAGAGGGTACATTTTAAGTAGGAGGAAAACAAGATCTTCTTTAGTTTCTCTCTCTCTCTTTGTTTTATCGCTTGTTTTGTTTTGTTTTGTTTTGTTTTCCACCAGCCCAGTTATTTTAAGCAGCTTTCAGAAGCCATGAAAAACTTTGGTCAGAATATTTCAAATTCCAATCAAGGATTTTCATTCTGAGTTTTAGATAAAACAAGGTAGTTGAACTAGGAAGACTTTCCATGTTTTTTAAATTGGTGAACACATCCGGACTCTAGATGTTATTTCATGGATAAGTCTCCCCATTCCCACTCCCTTTTAATTATGACCAGGAACAGCTAATCAGTTTGTTTACAAACGTGGAAAGGAGGATGTGAGGGCCAATTACAGAAACCAACAATAAAAACAAAAGTTTTCTTCCCTGATCAAAGAGACTGAGAGATAAATCCATGCCGAGATGAGCCGAGGTCGTTTTCCACCAGCATTCCCAACATACAATATATGGCAAACTGCACCAGGCTCCCAGCAGCTTTGCTGCATGTGACAGTCCTAATCAGATGTTACACAGGCCAGACACTCAAGGGCAATTAGCACTTTCCATGGGTCTCTAACCTGTGACCCTTCATTCTTTTTTGATTAACACCCCGGACTCTGATCTACCGACACTGGTAAACAATTCAAATACAAGTATGGTACTTCCACAGGGTAGAAAGGGATTCAGAAAGTTGCTAACCACACTCAAGTTTGCCAAAAACTGACAAAGATATTGGAATCTATAGAATAACCATAAACTAATTATGCATCAGTATGCAACATGTTAAAAATCTCATCTCCTGCCAGATATATTACATTAGCATATTAATAATGGAAAACTGGATTAACAATATTTGACATCTTCACTGTGTTCACTTTCAGTTCTATTATTACTCCAAACAGTTCCTCCAAAAACATTCATTTGCTTACAGCAAAATTGTGAACAATTTGGGATAAAAAAGAATGTTAAAAACTATTTATATTTTTATTGAGTTGCTTGTTGGAGAATAATCCTGGATTAATTATAGCATTATAAAAGATGCTATAATTTTAAACACACTTTCCTGCCTCCAATCATGTGTAGAACTAAATTCACAAGACCCTTTCATAAGTTTCACATCTGACACAATGAAAACATTCTAATTTTTGATAGGCTAGTGATAAAATGCTTGGAAATTTCACATCTCATTAAGCAAGCAGAAGAAAGCCTAAACTTTATTCATCCAGCACTTCTCTAAAAGTGATCTTTTTGTTTCTAAATGTCACTAAAGAACATCCTAGTATCACCATATTTGGAGGATGGGACCATATGATATAAGGTAAAGTCATCAGCTTTGGCGAATGGCTTGAGCTTAGTAGCTGTGTGACCTTGAGTTCACTGCTTTCTCCTTTTTGGTCTTCTTTTTTCTCATCTATAAAAACAACGATGATAATATTTTTGCAAAGATAATTTGGGATTGAAAATGTAACTGTTTCTAGTCTTGTATCTAATCCAAATATAAAAACTGCTCTCTAAAAATGTTCTTCAAATTTCCATTTCTGTCACTAAAAATAAGTTGAATGAAACCTGAAGCATAAATCCTCTCAGAACCGTTTCCTAAGTTGACCATATTATTTAGCAAGGCACAGAACAGTAGTGAATACAACATCATGTAGCTGTTTAAAACTCAGCACAAGCCCTAAGAAAGTCATCTACTCTTAAGAGTCCCTAAAGCATCATTGCTAGTCACCATAGACCACTGGATCCAAATACGTGGCAACAGAAGCAAAATCAGTCACCCGTGAATTGAATGGCAACAGTATTTTTTATGAAGACACTTGAAATTTTCTTTGGCCATTTTTGCCTTACTAGTTTGTTTAAAAACTAAAAAATTAATATGTTTCCAAATGGTCAGTAAAGCTTCTTTTATGAATATGCCCTTTCTTTGAAAGTCTAATGGTTTGTTTGTCTTGTTTGTTTTTAAATGTCTACTAAAAAAAAAAAAAATGATTTAGTGTATCAAAGGATAATAAATCGTGCCTACACACTCACATCTGGATTGGAATTATTTTCCCAGTACCTTCTGGACAAAACTTGCCCTTTGACTGAGATTAAAGAAAATTTCAGTTCAAAGAATCCTCATGAAAGAGTTCTAAACTATTGCACACAAAGAAAAACGAAATGGTATATGCAATCCTATGTTCTTTAAAACTTAATTTAGAGTAAGCTTATCAGGAATTAAATTGTGTGACAAACTTGTAAATAAGTGTTAGAGTATTCACATACATAACTGTACTATATATCTTCAAGAAGATAAAAGCAGTATTAGAGTAATTTAAATAATTCTGGTGTGATACAGGGCAAATCTTCTTAAAGCACAGGCAGGTTAAAATAAGATCAAACTTAATGAGATTCTACAGCAAAATATAGGGTAAATTTAAACTCAGGCTTCTCAAGCAAATATCTTACAACTCTGTCATCCACACTTATCATCCTTTCATCAACCCTCCCCCACTTACCCTATCTTGAATCCCAAACACTGGCAGGGCTTTCTAGGCCCAGGAGACAGGCTAATTGCTAAATATTTATTGAGTGCTCAGTACCAACTTGTCACTTGTTTTTCAGGGATTGCAAGTAAAATATATTTAAAAGAATAATACGTGTCTTATAAATAAATGGCCCATAAAATAGTTATCAAGCAAAACCCTTTTTCTATTTTAGAGACCACAAACTCAAAATTCATATAATTATGCTCTATGGATAGGCACATATAAATTAATTCTTGCTTTAGAGAACCTAGAAAATACTGAAAAATAAAATATTAAGGTATTGTTTTGAATAAAATTCAAATACTTCAAAAATATTTCTATGCACATTTTCTGTTGTTTCATTTTTAGCAATTTAACTCATTTAACTATAAAAGAGACAACTGAATAAAAAACCTGAAATTTTGGTTGAGTGTTATTTGTAATGATGAAGAGAACACTGGGCCATTATTTCTTCTCCTGGCTCTCATTTGAAGGTCATCTTTCAGCCTAGGTAGAAGGAAGGAAAATAATATGAATACTTACATTAGAGAGAAGATAAGAGAAAAGCAAAATTAATATACGAAGACAAGACAGAAATAATGAAACAGGAAGCCTGAGAGATGAACATGGTGTTAAAAGAATGAAAATGTGGACTTTAGAATGTTACTCTATTTTCCCTAAAATCTATTCCACCTCTAATAAGAAGGGATGCACTCAAGAAATGGCTCCCTGGTTCTTATTGTGCAAGTAAGTTAATATTTTTTCTATTACTATATACTAAGTGAATGAGGAGAAAGTAAAAATTAATTAAGAAATTATTACAACATATAATGTTCAAGTTGGGCAGAGTTCCGTTTTCCAAGCTCACAGGGCCTGATGGTTAAAAACATACACACAGTTTGGGGGAAAAAAAGGCATTCCCTTTATTTAAGTGTTTAATCTTCGTAAGATAAAAGTTATGCTGAAAAACCCTTAAAGAAAGATTGTTTTAATTTGTTTGTGTCTAAGCAGCCTCAGGTTATTTTTGCTTTTCTAAAAAGAAAACACAATTAGACAAGAATGTGAAATCACTCAATAAAATTTTAAATTAAGTTTCTATTTTAAATCCAGCAAAAGAAGTTTCAAATGGTTGCAGGAGACATTGTACCTATTAGAAACCACACAGACTGGAAGGAAAAAAATTGGTCACTTCTTGTAATTTGTGTGTTCACTCATGCAATCTAGTCAGAGGAGAACAACTGCTCAAACTTTAAAAACATTACAGTTTAGTGGTGTTAGGAGGGTGTACCTAAAATATGTTGTAACACTCATTCTTACATACTTCTAGAAAACCCAAAATGACCACAATTGCAAACCAAGATAAAGTAAATTCTTTAGTTTGTTTTATTGGTTTCAGAATGAAGAATAGAACATTCCAGAATTCATCAAATGATAATCCTTAGTGCTCCCCCTCCACCCACCCATCCTCACAGTCTTCGGTTGTACTAATAAAAGATACAAAAAAAAACTGTGTCACTGGAATTCACCAATGACCAAAATCATATACTTTTTCTTTTATCAAAGTTACCCTCAGGATGACCTCCAATAAATAGCTTTCTTTGTTAACATCATCCCCAAGTTATCTTTTTTCCTATTTTGAATCACTGTGTTACAACATATTTGAGTGACATGTAAATTTGGGATTTATCTCCTGTCTATCTCACAAATATATTGTTTATATATGTACATGAATATGCATAAGTGTTGGGAGGAAGCAGTTTAAGCTTGAGCAGTATCCACATCCATGACTAGTATTCAGATATGGTAAATATATATATATATTTCTTTTAGGAGGTACCAGGGATTGAATCCAGAACCTATTACATCCCAAGTAGGTGCTCAACAAACTGAGCTACCCCCTCTCTGCTCAGATATTAGGAATCAGCATGCATAAGTGAAGAACTAGCTGGCTGGAGAGAACTGATCTTAAGAGAGAAGGTAGGAAGGCAGACAAATCAAGCCCAATAACAAGGCTTTGGAAATCAGAGAGAAGAGAGAAACTTTATTGAGTATTACATGGTAACAGGGAAGTTGTCCACAGCCAAGTCCCCTGCGAATTCATGTTTGAGTTTTTTGGTAGAGGGTATAAGCTGTAAGCTAAAATAGAATAGTTATTTCATTTAAAAAATTTAAGCATTGGGCCAAGCAGAACTGTTCTGTGCCTATTATTTGCAAGCATTAAAGAAGGGACAGGGATATATTTATAAATGGACTGTGGCTTGGTTTTGGGGAATCAGGAAGATTAGAAAACATAAAACATCAGTAATAGCCTCAGGGGAGAAGAGGGCATTATGTACTAGGAGCAGCGGTGCTCTGCTCAAGAAATACTGGAGCTAAGTTCTAGATGCCTGGCTGAAAATCTTACTAGGTTTGAGTATACCTAAGGCTGTGGGGATTTTCCATTGCACACCTTTACAAGTGACAGTTTATTTCTCCACAGAGAACCATGTAAAGAGAAGGAGATAATAGAACATGTCAAATGATAATCAATAGAACTTACTTATATGCACACATGAGACATCATCCAAGACATCTCAGGAATATCTGAGGAGATAAGAGATCTTTGGATGGACTATAAATCCTACAAAAACAGGTAGGTGCCTGAGCTACAATTTATTAATGGAATTAATTTTAGACCTGGAGCTGGCATGATCTTGGGAAACATAGTGTCTTTCTATATGTTAGATATAATCCTTCCACAAGCAAATATGGCAAAACATTAGCAATTAGTGAGTCTAAGTGAAGCATGTGAAGATGTTCATGACACTATTCTTTTGACTTTTTTTGTAGATATAAAAACTTCCAAAATAAAATATTCAAAGGGAAAAGAGATACATTTCTAATATTCTTAAAATTTCAGTTTTGATATTCAGCTATTATGCATCAAAATTTGTAATAAATATATGTTGTTTTAATCAATTATATACTCTAATAAGTGTAACGATAATAAAAAATTAACACGTAGGGTCTTATGACCAAAGGAAATATTTTTTTAAAATCCTAACTTCATTTGGCTATAACAAAATATGATGTGATAATCAATAAACACTTCTGAGAATAGGAAAGAGAAGTAAAATGAAAACTTGAGTTGAAAACAAAAGAAATAATGTAAAAATTTCAACTGATAAAGAGCTTTTTAAAATAATGTTTACATGGATGATAATGGCTATCTAATTACTGTGGCTTTTTGGCTTGGTATATATCTTCTTTGATCCACTAAGAACTGTTTGCAGGTAATCTTGTAACTCTTTTTTCCAAGATCTTGGGAAGGTAGTCATTGTGGCCATCTTGCCACAATACATAATATTTTCAACTTTTCATTCATGTTAAAGATATGTGGCTTTAAGATTCTAAGTTTTTTTTCACCATTGAGTATCTGAAACCACCCTTGTTATCTCATTTTTCCTATATTTCCCTTTGTGTTTCCTCTCCTTTTCTGGGAGTCTTCAGGCTTTGTGCTATTTTTAACTTGAATGACTGTTATTATTGTTACAAATTTTAATAACTCAAGTAAATTTGAAAAAGCCAAAGTAAAATGGTGAGCATTGAATGAATTAAGGACTTTTTGTGATTTCTTTTGGATTGGAAATCTTAGACATGGTCTTCTGAATAAAATATTTTCAGCTTCATTAGTGGCCAACCAAAATTGTAAAAATTCATCTCAGTTGCAGAGCTTGGAACAGGACTGAATTTTATTTACTCCAGTGTTAAGGAAAAGAAGGTTTCGCCCAACATACTTGTTTTGCTCCCTCCTTCCTTGTTTAAGGAAATGAGAGGTAAGAGGAGGGCTGTCTTTGGGAAAGAAAGTGTTACTATAAAACCATGTTGAAGTTGTGCCATGGTCAATATTAGGAGAGGAAGGAGTTTGTTTTGTAAATGGGTGTTGGTGGAACTGAAGTACTTAACTTCTTCTTCAGTGATAGATCAGAGCAGCTCCTCCCCAATGGAACCAGGCTCAATGATGAGAGTCACAAGGACCTGACGTCCTTAAGGGACAAAAGATGAGAGCCACAGGCAGAGGTGGGGGAAGGAAGTGAAATCATGGGGAATAAGAAAAGAATGACCAAGCAGAGCAAGAGAAGGAACTCCCAGGCACCCATGGAAGCTGGTATCCATATGGACTGAAATTCAAGTCAATGGGGAGTAGGAGGGTAAGGGAAATATATTTATGCATATAAACATTTGAATGTATTATGTACATTTCTAAATGTTTTGCATCATCATCTCAATTCCCTAATTTATAAATAAAAATTTGATTATTTTCTTTTTAGTAATGGGTTCTACCTACACATTCTTCCAGATATTATAGGTATAAATTCAGGAATATATCAGTGTCAATATTATTGACTTTGGCATTTTTATTATTTCTAAAAGGAGCATCATTTTTCTTATGGAGAATAAAATCTAATTTATTTGGCTGAAATGTTACCATGCAAAGGTAACTTTGACCTTCAGATAGAATTGTTTCTAACACTCTAGATATTTACCAGCTAAGAGCATTTATAATATGCAATATGTTTATAAAAATCATAAAAATTTCATTTGAATACAACTTGTTCTCTTGCTCATTAAATGAACTTTAATTTTCATTTGTTCATTAAATGAACAAAGTTAATGTTCATTAAATGAACAAAATTAATGAAAATGTTCACTTATTCATAAAATATTTTGAAAACTCATTATTTAAGAGGTAATTATTTGTTTTCATAGAAGTCTGAATCAATTTATATTCTGAAATCTTCAAATCAAAGCTGTAAAAATTGTGGGGTTTTATAGAAAGAAAAAAGTAAAAAAGAAACACTTCAATTTCTAATAAATAGAAATAGCCACATTTTTCCGCCTTAGGAATACCTTCAATAGAAGCCCTTCTTTCAATCTCTTTGAGGTGATTCCTTCTCCTTAGTTCCCATCTCAGCAATTGTTTCACAGGTATTCTGGAAATACTGGGCATCTTTTTAACATTTTAAAAGCAAATGAAAATTATAATGATGGTGATAATAGCTAATATTTACTGAAATCTTATTATGAAACAGTCTTAACACTAAGCACTATGAATATATTATGATCCTCACCGCTCTATTAGGCCATTGCCATTATTGTCTTCAATTTACAGTTTAAGGTTGAAGCACAGAGAGGTTAAGTTACCCAAGATCACAGGTAGTGTACGGTGTAGTTGAAATTTGACCCTAAACCTTCTGCATCCAGGACTTCCACTCTTAACCACTCTGATATTCTAGCAAAGGAAATAACTTTAGTTGATTTTATGAGATTGACGTAGCAGGTTTAAAAGATTCATTTTATGTTGCTTTTCTACTTTCTTAACAAAACTATTGAAAATGTTCACAAATAATTCATGGTCAAAAGTGAAGATGCCTTTCCCAATTTTATACTCGTCACTAAAATCTGCACTCATTTAGAGCAAAAATACATACATTGAGCTGAAAAACATTGCAACTGTAGCTATTTTAATCAACCTCTAGCTAACAGAGCTACTAGACTAACTTGTCTTCCTTCCCCTGTGAGTCATATTGTTGCTGCCCACGGGACATTGATATTTGTTACTAATAATTAACTTCATAATATACCTAAGCCCATTAGTTACCACCAGTTGAATTCTATGCTCAGCAATAATTGCTTGTTATCAATCCAGATTGTGCATATCGTTTTATAATTGTTAAATTTAATAAAATACTATATAAAATGATAACTGAGTAAAAATGTGGAGTTGTTTATATAAAAATTAAGTTGAAATCTTTGAAAAGACTCAATAAACCAGAGGTTCAAAGAAAAAGAAAATGTAATTGAATTAAATATGAGTAAGACAGATATAAAATAGGAAAAAGAATAGGACTATGGAAAAATTCTGACTTCAAACAGCTGTGCAAATGTCTTGCTCCATTTTAAAGGCTGTTTTTGGGAAAGAAGGCAAATCCAATCAGTAAACCCACCTGGCCCTACCTCATTTGATTAATGAATAGAGATTCACATACCACACAGGCACACACATATAGACATGCACAAAGTTTAAATGTATAGCTATCATTTAAAAGGTTAATTCTCTATTCATCCACCTTTTTCAATTACCCGCAAACACCAGAGCCTGGTTTTATCAACTAAGAAGGCTTCCACTGTATTTTAGAGTTAACATTTACCTGGATCAACAGTGCTTTGAAATTATTACTACATTTTTTAGAACAAAGATAAACAGTGAGTTACTGAAATACCATATTTTTGGATTGATTGTAGGAAAATTAAAGATAATAGAAACTTTTAACCAATATTAAATTTTTTAAAAATGCTTTCAGGATCTTGACCTAATATAAAACAGAGGGAAAATTGATCTTGCCACATAAAGTTGGATACACACTATCACATCAAACATTGATACATACAGGAAGCAGATATGGCTCAAGCAGTTGAGTGCCCACCTCCCACATAGGAGGTCCCAGATTTGATTCCTGGTGCCAGGAAAAAGGAAAAAAAAAAAAAAAAAAAAAAAAAAACAAGCAGAAAAACCAACTCAAAGAAGCTGATGTGGCTCAGTGGTTCAGCACCAGCTTCCCACATTCAAAGTTCCGGGTTCAATCCCGGCCCCCAGTATATCAAAAAAAAAAAAAAAAAAAAAGATACAAACAAAAGGTATCTTATTAAGATGTTCCAAATTCTTTTGACACAAATATCTTTTCTCCTTGGGGAGGCAAAGACTGGGGGTGCAGTGTACATGGCCTGCCTGACTGCCTTTGCTGAGTTTCAGACTTATGTCATCATGGAAATTATGAGCTAAAGGATGTTTCCAGGCCTGATGGAAACTTTGTCCTCAACTTTATTTTTTTACTGGCCATTGTTTGTTAGCAGAATTACATGTTTATATAAACAAAGGCTAAAAATATTTTTACAATCATAACTGTTAACCATTGACTGCTTTTCATTTAACAGTAGGTCTCACTCCCCAACCATGTTTTTATTGCCACACCTGCACCTGAGTTGACTTGCAGGCAGTTTTGGAAACCAGACCACATTGTCTATTGGTCTGCACTTGCTTCTCAACCATGCTTTTTCTCTCCTTCCTCAGTATAGAAGTGTTTCTATGGGTGTATGCCCCTCTCTCAGACTACTTTGAGCTCTCCATTATCTCTTTATCTGTCTAAAATGCTTGATAACTTTACCTCAAAGGAAGACTACTGACTGGTGACAAAGAAAAGAGTGTTTGAAGTTGAAGGACTAGTAGAAATAAAATGCCCAGCTGACATTTAGGGAATGAGAAGCATTTCAGTGTGAATAAAGGGGCTGGGCATATGTAAAGGGATAAGGCTGAAAAGGGGATTTGGCCAGAAAGTCAAGTTATGTGAAAGTATTAAAACAAATTCTACTCTAATGAGAACTTGAACTAATTACATATACTTTGAGAATAACAGAAATTGTAATTGCTTTAAAAAACTATGCACATTGATAAATACAAAAATAACAAGTCACTTTTCATAGCCAAGAGATAAAACATAGCAATGATGAGACTGAAAATAAAAACATATTTGGTTCTTAGGCAACAATTTTTAAATTATAATAATCTCCATTTCCTCTCGATATTTTTTGTTCCTTCTCAACAAAAGCAACAAAAGAGTCTATATCTAGATTTCTTCATTCTTCAGGTTTACTTGTCTACAAAATTTGGGTTTTGGACATTTTTCTCTGTGATACAAGATAGAAAGCTCTTCACATGTTTTAGAAATGATGTGGAAAATGAATGATTCATGGCTCTAAAAAATAATTTCATATGGCTAGTAATATTATCCCCAATCTGAAAAGGAACAGCTTTAAATTTCCACAAAATCTTATGACAAGTGTGCATGGTGTTTGATAGAGGGAAGCAGGTCTGAGCATCTATTGGACTACTCAGATCATGATTTCTGAGGTACCAAAGTGGAAAGCAATCAGTTAAGGCAGTTTACATATAGGTCACACATATATATGTCACAGTTAGTTGGTCAGGGTCTTCTGAATAATGGCTTGGAATTTCTTTGTTTAATTTTCATGGACCAGAAACTGTTATTTAAAAACCTTGATGGTTGTTTTTACTGTGGAGAAGGAGAAAAGAATTGATTTGAGTTTTTAATTTCTTAGTTCCTCTGTCAATGAGATTTATCCCTCACCCTATCCCTGTGTCATCGTTTTTTTATTCCATCCACCAGTCGCAGCAACCCAAGAAAAGACCTGGAAAGAAGGAAAAATTATGTAGGAGTCCGCTCATCACACAGAGATTCAAGTCTCTTCTGGCATCTAGCCTCTAGTTTAATATAATCACTGATTCCCTATCAGACTCACTCCCGTATTTCATTCAGGACAGGTCAAACATCACTTCCTCAGAGAAACATCCTGACCAGCCTATCTATGCAAAGCAACTCGCCCTGATTCCAGTCACTCCTGAGGCCCTAACTATTTCATTTTTCTTTGTAGCATTATCTTCATATAAAATAATAGTTTATATTTATTCATTTAATTAGTAATAATATCTAACTTATCAAGCCCCCAGTATGAACCAGGGACTGTTATCAATGTTTTTACATGTGCCAAATAGTTTGATCCTCATATAC
Organism: Tolypeutes matacus; assembly: GCA_026826555.1. NCBI lineage: Eukaryota > Metazoa > Chordata > Mammalia > Cingulata > Chlamyphoridae > Tolypeutes > Tolypeutes matacus. Next base: position 839,784 of record JAKSZT010053766.1, on the reverse strand, counting down.
CCTAAAGTAAATACTGCCTTTCCTTTTTTAACAGGTGAAAGCAAGCCCTGTCCACACTGGGCTCACACCAGGAGGTCTAGATCAAGAGTCCAGCTCCTACTTGAGGGTTACCCATAAAGGCAGCGGTTTTGTTTTTTCTTTTTCAATGATGTGTTTTCAGTGGCCAAAATTGTACCTAGTCCAGAGAGGTTACTCAGTCAGTACTACATTTATAGAATGAATTAATGAATTACAGGGTGAAGGTGTGAATATAGAGGAATTAGGAAACAAATTCATCAGTATGTCCAACCTAGACAGCAGTGTTCCAGAACATTTAAATTAGCAAAGATAATGAAGGTCAGGATGTGGGTAGCTGGTTGAAAGTAACAGTGAAACTGATTTTATTCTGAACTTTAAAAAACATTTTAACTCATCCTTGTCTGTAAAGAATTTTGTATTGAATACTTTTTTCTATTAGCAGTTAACATCCTTAATCTTTTTTGAGTCTTTTTGATAAAATGAGCATTCTAAGATTATAAATTGTTTTAGTTTCTCAGAATTATCACTATTTATTTTTAGTCATAAAGGGAAAAAGCCTAAATCAAAATCTTTTCTCTCATAGAAGGTAATATTATTACATTGTCAGAAAAATCTAAGTAAATGTTTGATTAAAATGCTAGAAGGACAATGTTGGTGAAAACTGCTAAACCATAGCATGCTGTGTTAAGAGATACTATTCTTAGGAGGAGGTATGATTTCCATTTAAAATTATTGGTGATAATTTATATGCACAAATGGGAGGACAGTATCAAGGGCAAAGCAAGAAAGCTTTGGAATAAAATGAGATTTTTAAAATTAAAGTTACATTTTGGTTTTTGCTTCAATTTTCTGTTATGTGGACCAAAAGTTTGTTGATTGATCTTAAATGATGTCTGTTGAAATGACATTTTGAATGGCAATTCTGAACACTGTGGCTTTGAAATTTATTAATAATGCTATACTATTTTTTGGAATTATTTTAGGAAAGTTAATAGAATATAAGTCTCAGTCAATTTTAGGCTTATTTTTATCAAATACATTTACAAAACAATAACTGGTGAAACAAAAATTAGTTGACTTAAGAAAATCAGATTGAAGTCAAAGTGGACAACTAGGCACTCCATCTGCTCACTCCCTTCTCCGCTAGGACTTCTTTAGAACTTCAAGGATCCATAAACACAGGGGCCACTGCAGTAGTAGGATCAACTAGCAACCATTTTTCAAAATCGTAATGTCTATGAATCATAAAATGGATATAACTTATCTAACAGCACAACTAACTTTCAATTTCTATTATTTGAGCACAAAAGCTGACTTTTGCCAAGTATACTTAAGATATAATTATTTTTATTAATATTAGCCACCAAAGTATTTATAAAACTCCACCAAACTTCTCAATATTGTAAAAAGGAACCAGCAACATCTGTCCTCTACCTCTTTACCTATCCAACTGGATCAACATCATCACTTTTTTTAAACCCTTGAGCCTCAGTTTTCTGTCCTACACAGTGGAAATAAGACAATTTAGCATACAGAATTGTTGTATTAAATAAGACAAAAGAATGGGCAAATGGCACATATTATATACTTATAAACTTAATCCTGTTATCTTCTTCTGAAAGTCTGCAATTATCAGACGTCTCCTCTGTCCCTTTTCACTTGCATCTGTTCTTTACAAATTACATACACATTCTGTCCTCTTACCTCATCTCAGAGCTCCACAGTCTTTGCCTTAATTCTGTTGGTTTACATGAAATCCTATCAACTGTCAGTTACCATGTTATAAGGCAGTACATGTATCAGAGTGTACATGATATCACATGCACCAATCCACTTAAGTTTGGAATAGTACTAAAGAGAAAGGATCAGATACCATCATTTCTTATCATCTACTGAAATGGTACATTTAGGTCTTTTCCTTTCTGTGCATGTAAATGTAGAGGCTTTCTTGGACCCTCTTTTATAGACATTATCCTTTTCTTTTATACCACTTATCAATGCTGTAAGTAAATCTCAGGCTTGCCATCTCTAACTTTCATAGGATATGTATTTGTCTTATTTCTTAGTTGTATAGTATTTTATTACAATCTCTTCCCCCAACTAGACTATATAGTCTATGAGGAAAAAGATCAAGTAGCAATTTGGTGCCTTCTGGAGTTAGGCAAAGTGTTGGCCTTGCATTAGTCTTGTTTATCATTTTATGCTGTGTTCAAAGTAGAGACTCAATATTTGTTGGATAAAGAAATTAATGAATGATGGATGAATGAATATCTCTCTGCTCTGGAGATGTGTTATATACTTCAAATTACATCTCCTCAAAATCTAAAATACCAAATAAATTTCACCCTGTGTGAAGTTTTCCAATAATTTGTAGTTGTCCCAGGGTACATTACAACTCAACAAAATCTTAGGTGGCTTTTGAAAAATCACATAGAAACAATAACAATAATAATAGTAACTGACATTTACATATTATTTTACATTTTCCAAGGCACTTTAATATATATTACCTTTTATGATCCTAAAAATAATCCTGTAAGAGATATACAATAATTCTACTTTTAGATGAGAAAATTGAGAGTGAGAGAATGTAGGATATGTGCCTTGGATATCTATCTGGCCAGTAAGTGGCTGGGTAAGTCTAGAATATAAATTTATTTATGCCAAATCCTGTATCTTTCTACTATACTGACCTAAAATTCCTAATTTAAACTAAAATAATGGTAATAATACATGAAATAATAAATAGAAGAATTACTGAGGATATAAAATTAACAAAAAATTGAAGAGCAAAAAGTCAATGGGAAGTTTACTTATTTATTAATTCAACACACTTTTATTGAGCAGCCAACAGGTACCATTCACTAATCAAAGTGCTGGGGATTCAGAGTGAAAAAGATAAAAAAGGACCTTGCCCTCATGAATCTTACATTCCAATGGGAAAAAGAAAACTAGCATATGTAAAATTGAAGACTAAAAATGTTATAATCTTAGCCTAGTGTGCATGTGTATGTGTGTGCCCACGTGTGTATACCTTAGGTAAATAGTGGTAAACAGGTGTTAAGGAACAAAATGACAACATAAAATGCAGTGAGTTTTTAAAAAAACAGAATCTCAATAGCACAACCGTAGCTCTACTGAGAATAACAATTACAGGGCATGGAGCAAGAAATGTATACTCTTAACAAGGTTTTCCCAAGTGATCATTTGGCAGCCATTATACTAGGTTACAATTCTAAATATGAGATCAAATAGCTGTAAAGTTAAATAAAACTCAAGTTCAAGATCAGAGGTTTTGAAAGTATTTCTCCAAGGTAGATCTTTAGTACTTAGCACATGTGTCATTTCAGGTAAATAATTCAATCACCTTAAGCCCCAGTTTCTTCATCAATAAAATAAGTAAGATATAAAAACAATAACAACAATAATTCAATAATAAGAATAAGAAGAAGAGTTACTTCACAGGGTTATTATGTGAAGACGAGATATGAGCAAATAATAAAATGCTATAAAAATGATTACTCATGCTTCAGTGTAAGAGAAAAAAGGCACAAATCATCATTGATGAAAATACAGGAATCATTCATTAAGAAAACAAAAGCATAAATTAATTTAGGTATGGAGATTAACCAAAGATCTTTTTGGCTAATGTCTCTGTGTAATCAATCTTGTGTGAGAATAAATCCAGAGTTACCTGAATAAAGTCTTTTAACATTGGCTTTCTGAATAATAACGAAAAATGAAGCAACATATAGTTTAATTCAGCAGACTAAACTTTATTCACACTTTATAAGTTCCAGTTTTTCTAGATCATGTTTCTGGCTCATTTTATAAGTAGTATTTTAAAATACTTAAACAAATTGCTATTATAAATAGAATACATCATATTTTAGACTAACATCTTCCATTTACTCTAGGTTAAAATTAATTTATGCATTACATGGGTTAGATTAACTATTAGCCCTGAGTCTTCATTTCTTTGCAATGGGAATATACTACTATATCCTTGATATAAAGGCATGGTAAGCAGAATATTCTTCTTAGTACTATATCTCTACTTGGGTTCAAGACATGAGATGTGATTGAATATCCAGGCTTGTCTCTTATGCTTCTGCAATTATCTTAAGGAGACCAAGCCCACTGGTTCCACATGAATGAGAAAGTGAGGCAGACCTGAAACCAGCCAACCCAACTGCAGCCATGCCTAGTCCAGCATCAGCAGTCCCCCCAGCCACTTTTCAGTCATGTGAGTGAGATAGCTGTACGTCAGCTATAGTCCATGACTGTTATTCAACACGGTTTGGCAATAGCTGGCTGATACAATGCAGTTCTTTCCTGCGGTATGGTTTAAATTTATTCTTAATTTTTTTCTCAATGTTATATCTTTTGGGTGTCTGCTAATACTGTTTTATCAACTGGTTAGAAAACTGTGTAAGAAAAAAAAGTTTCAAAAATATATTTGTAATATTTTCCAGTGCCTAATAAAGAACAAGATAAATGTCATTTGCAGGTTCTTTATTCTGTAATTCATTAGTACATAGGTTCTACTAAACACTTAAATAAATCTGAAAGAAACTGGCTGGTTTTCTTTTTCACCACATTCCAATTCCAGTCCTCCTTTTGCAAGCTAAAAGTAATATTTTTTCTGCCTTCCCTTCTTCTTTTAATGTCCTGAAAATAAGAAGGGGAAAAAAGTACTTGGCCCCAAATCACATACTCTTTGCTACACCTACTAATTTGCTCAATGACTGAGTTTTGGGTTAAATAAATATGTTTAAGAGCCAAAATAAAATGCATCTTTTGGCATCAAGTTAATGCCTGCCTGATACCCACTAAAACTTTGAGTTCCATTACTACACAAACTTAAAATAAGTTTCTAAAACTGTTATTTGTGGTAAGCATGGTATTCTACATGAGGCCATCACTTTTTTTTCATTTTTGATATTCAGCCCTTTTACTTTATGATCTATTGCCTCAGAAATTTTGGAGAGACTGAGATGGTGTGGGGTGAGGGAGAGGGAAGTAGAGGAAAATCATTTAGAGGAAAATATCATGGAAATGAAATAAGGAAAAGAAAACACAACAGAATATCAAATGATTTTTCTTACTTTCATCTTCTTCATTCTGTCCTTAATAATAACAAATGGGACTATGTCAAGCTCATAGTTTTTATTTATCTCAAGAGTTTTAATTTTCCTATAAGCTTGTTCCTATGTTTGCTACATAAAATCTGAAGGTAATTCATATATTTAAAATTCAAAGATAGTTAAAGTTGATCATTAAAAAAATGAGAAAAAATATTGCTTGACTATTAAAAGCACTGGTAATGAGAGTCATTTCCATTTCAGACTCTCTTGAAGGATTGCTTATCAGAATGTTAGCAAAGAGAAGAAACAGATTTTAATATAAAGTACATGGAAAAAAAAAGAGAGAGAGAACTGGCCAATTTTAGGATATTTGCTTAATTCTATGCCTGTACTTTGAGTCCTGGGGTTAAAAACCCTTCATGTTGCCCCAAAGAATTATGCTGAAATATAATCTGATTGGTATAATAATACCAGAAGTGTGTTGTATCTTCTTTGCAAGTAGACTTTTACCCAGAAAATATTACTCTTTGGAAGAAGGGAGAATCTATTTAAAAAGCCCAAGACTTAATAACATTCCCATTTATCTTTGTCTGAATCCATATATATGGATCATTACAACTTACACCAAACTGACTTTCCTTCTGAAAAGGGTGTTAATGGGACAATTTTACTGTCAAAATCATCAACAAATGTTCATAGAAACTTACTAAGTCCAGATATTATCCTGGATTCTGGGTACAGAGTAGGGTAGAGTAATGAGCAAGATAAGCATGGTCTTTGTTTTCACGGGAGCACAATGTCTAGTGGAGATATCAAATTAGAAACTTAAGAAATAGTACACAGGTATATTAAAAATAGTGAAAATATCCATGAAAGAAATAGAGTAAAGGAAGTATTGGCAGGTGTGGGGGGGATCTTCTTGGGATCACTATCTTCAAGCCCTAAATAATCAAACCAAATTTGGGTAATTTTCTTAATTAACTCTTGATGAGCAGTAAGGTTTTTTGCTTATTTAAAATAATTAATGCAATATTTTCATCTTTTCCTTCATAATTTTTTGGTTAATTTACATGCATATAAAGTTAAAGATTATAGCACTAAGACTTTGCGCTTTAGGGTAACTAGTCCACGGTACGAATTATATGTTTTCCAAAAGTGTTGATATTTATGTCTGTCAAAACCTATACATGCTGTCCAGGCTAAAATTGGTTTCAACCTATTTGAAAACAGAATATTAATATACTTAGTTACTGGCCAAAAGTATGTTTCTAATTTGAACTAGTATGTGCATAAAAATATGTTAACCAGGAAACTAGTGACTTAAGCGCCAAGTTTTTTAAATGTAGTCAATTGTTTCTAAAACAACTGGATTATTTTTCCTAATCATATTTTTGGTGAGGACCACCTATTTTCTCATATCTTTTGAAGATCTCATGAGGGAGAACAATGTTTTGAAATGTTATCTAGTGATTGTTTATTCCTGGTAATTCTTGCTGCCCTGAAATCCTCCACCCACCGAGCGAAGCATTCTTAGCTTCAAGAAGAGGGCAGAGGCCAAACCAAAGCAAAAACTATAAAGTTCAGATTTTGACTTCCAAAACTAACACTAAATACTTTCAGAGTCGACAGCTGTGAGATTCTGGGCTTTTTAGAGAAAGAAGGGTCTTCTAAATTAAATAATTATTATTTTTATTAAGGTTTTTAAAATAATAATAAACAGAGCCTGTTGACCAAAGAACATAGGGGTTTTGAAATAAGCCATAGAGTAGGAAAGATGCAACATATGATCTAGGGAAAGTTCCCACCTAACAAAAAGGAGAATGCCCTTGGAGCTCGACAGGAAATGCCCAGCGGAAGTGACAAGAATGTATAGAATGCTTCTTGTATACACACACACACATACACCATGTGTTTTAGTTTGCCAAAGTGCTGCTGATGCAAAGTACCAGAAATCGGTTGGCTTTTATAAAGAGGATTTATTTGGGGAATAAGCTTAAGTTCCAAGACCATGGAAAGTACAAACTGAGGCACCATCAGAGATGCTTTCTCACCAAAGTCAGCAACAGTTGATCCTGGTGTGCTGCCACATGGTGAAGTAACAGGGCCGCCAATCTCTGCCCAGGGTTCAGCCTTCTTCTCCAGGCTCACCCTTTCCTCTTGAGCTGCTCTGTGGGCCCAGCCTCCTGGAGCTTCATGCTCAGCAATCCTATAGTCCTCTCCTCCAGACATAGGGCTTGTTTCTTTCCAGGCCACCTATGTCAGTCTCAACTGTTCTGTTCTCTTCCCAAGTTCAGCTGTAAGCTATCAGGCATGTAGCAGGGCTAGTTTCCTGCTGAGCTACAGTGTGAGCCCAGCCTCTTGGGGTTTCATGATTAAGCGATCCTCTATCTTACACAGCAGGATCAAAAATGGCAGTTCCCTTTTTTTCTATGTCTGTCTGTGTGAGTCTGGTTATATCAGACCCAGCAAGGGAGTGGGGACCCAATCTGAGTCACACCTCACTGACATAGTATAATCAAAAGCCCTAAAGCAATCTTTTCAAGTAATCTAACCAAAGGCCCCTCAACTGAATGTAATGCAACCAAATGGTATCATACCCAGAAGAATAGATTCATTTACAAACATAATCTTTCTCTTTTTGGAAATCATAAAATAATCTCAAATAGCCACACCATGCTCCTCAAGGCTAATATCCCAAAATGCAAGGGACCCCTGCTCAGAAGCCCCAGGCTTTACACCACAGAACGTTCTCAAGTGAAGGATGCCTCCAAGTGTTAGAAAACCAGGCAACACCAGCAGTGGCTCTGAAGGATTTATCCTGAGCTGGGAAATATGCTCAAGCTCGCTTAAGGCAACCACTGTTAACTGTACTAACCTCAAGAAAAGAACATAAATTATATCAGACATGGACTCTTAAGCAGTGGACAAAATGAAAACAGCAAACTGAGCTAGCAAGGGACACATGTCCTTTCCCAGAGAAAATGTTATCTAAGCCCAGACCACACCCAATCAGGCCCTGGTAGGAGGGCAGGCGAAGAGGTGGAGGGAGAATGCTGAATTTGACTAAATATTTATCCCTAAGGGACTAGCTTTATAAACCAGAAGGGACTGAAATGCCTTGGAATGGCAAGATTAGACTTCTCTCTCCCATCATTTGTGGAACGTTGAATTCATGTAGTAAAAATAATTGAACTTCTGCATAAATGTGTAATAGTATATACACTTAGACCTGTTATTTTTGAAGCAGTTATTTCATCTTGCTGTTCCTCAGTTCAAGTGTGAATATTATAAGAAGGAATTCAAAGTCTATTTATAAGGTATACTCATTCACTTATAATAGTCTCCAAAATATGTTTCACCAAGACAAGAATTTTAGTCTATATTGTTCACAGATGTGTCCTTATTTTCTGGAACAGTTCCCCACTCATAGTGGATACTCAATAATTGTTTAAAAAATAAGTATATGAAATGCAAAATTGTTCATTCTTTTGTCATCTGATAAGCAATCTCTAGGGGATTCAAAGACCTCTCATTTTCAAACATCTCTATACTGGTACCCTTCACTTATATTTGAATTTAATACGAATAACCTGCTTGATCAATGAGTAAATTAGGAAGCAATTGTTTCTCATTACTAAAAATTATCATTGTGACCTATCCTAAAAGAAAACATCAAATAGCAAAAATCCTTAGTACACATAAATGTTCATGCAAATTCCCCAAGAATGTATTTACAACTGCTCATACCTGCACAGAGAACCTCATTTGAGACTCTACTGTGTATTCAGTTCCTAAACCAAAAAGTACAAAACCTCACCATAAAATAGTAAATAACTTACATAACATTTTTTTGAACTCAGACAGATGTTAACTGGTTAAACACATGAAATATTACAAGTAAACAAGTCTAATTTTCAAAGGAATAAAATTTGTAATTAAAAGGTCCCCACTTGTCTCTTCTTTGCCTTATGATATGTAAAATTTCATTTTCATTATCATGCCAATTTCCTATATTCTTTTCCTACTCCCACTGAGATTTTCTTAAGCTTTTTCTTTTTATGTGTTATGAATAAATTCAGTGCACTTGTCTGGGATGTATTCCAAATAAAGAACAATGAAACTTTAGCTTTGATTTTTATATTCATAAGTTGTTTTTGGAAAGGGACCATTTCAGAAACACTAGTAGTAATTGCCTGCTATGCAGAGTTGTGAAGGATCAGTACCCACAATTGCAATTCACTTGAAAGCAAAGCTCCAGGAGCCCACAAAGTGCTTTCAGTCTAGTGCCAAACCTAAAATCCAGTCTCTGGAAAAAGAGCTGTTCCTTCCACTGGAAAAGACAAACACTAAATTAAACAGATTTCTTTGTGTTTGTTTTGGGAATGACTTAGTCACTGAGCCCTAAGTAAAATAATTCCATTTTGGGGTGTGGGGTGGAATGTTGATATTATTTGCAAAACTAAAATGTTTTAAAATATAGGTTATGCTCCAGTAACAAAAGATCTCAAAATCACTGTGTCTTACCAAAAAGGTCTATTTCTTGCTTTTGGAACTTGCTTATAAGAGATGAACAGCATTTCATATCTCATTATTTTCTTCCAGAAACCCAGCTGATGAAGCAGCCTCTGTCTACATTTGTTGCTCATTATCATGGCACAGGGAGAGAGGAAATGGTGAGCCATGTATTGGCTCTTCAAGTTTATGCACAAAAGTGATACACATTATTTCTGTTCATATTTCTGGGCCAATAAATCACATGATCAAGTTGGAAGTCAGTGGGCCAGGGAAATATAATCCTTCCCTTTGGAGGAATCTCAATATCTATAAACATTAATGCAACTTACCACTAAACTTTCCTATACAACTGGGCACTAAATAATGATAAATCAATTAGCAAATAAATGTAACTTCTTATTTAATACTTTCCTACTTAATAATAATATGTAATATTTACTGTGTGTTTAATATTTTCCAGCTCAATGATAAGCATTTCACATGTTTTATTTAATTTAAACTTAAGAGGTTGGTACATAATTATCTCCATTTTAAAGATGAAGCTATTGAGGCTCAGTGAGATTAACCTACACTGTGTTACCCAGATAGTAAGTGGTGAGGTTGAGCAGACTCAAAGTCTTTGCAAATCTCCATCATGCACAGGAACAACAGCAATTTGTTGGTTTGTAAATGTACTTGAACTTGTGCCCAAAACTTCCTTAGGTTTTTTTCACTGATTTGAAATAATTAGAATAAACAAATTCATAGAATCAGAATCTAGAATATAGGTTAACTGGGGATGGGTGGGGATAGGGAAAGGGAAATTAAGGCTTAAAATGTGTGGGGTTACTAATTGGAGTGATAAAAATGTTTCATTAATGGATGGTGCTAATGGTAGCACAACATTGTAAATATAATTAACAGCACAAAATATATATCTAAATATGATTTAAAGGGGAACTGTTAGATTGTATATATGGTAAAAAATAAAAATTAAAAGCGAAATCCGTGGAACTACACTATACAAACAGTAAATCCCAAGTTATACTATGTACAATTATAAAAATGTGCTATCATCCATTGTAATAAATGTTCTATGCCAATGGAAGGTGTTGGTAGTAGGGTGATAAACGGAGTCCTGCATTTTATGCATGATTGTTCTGTAAACCCTCAACTTCACTACCAAAGAAACAGAAAACAAAAACAAAAATAAAAACATGCTAGCAGCTTTTAGAGATCAAGTGCCTCTTCCACATAATTTTTAAAATACACAATTTAAAATGTTTTTAAATTTTCACTCACTTCCTCTGTCCCATTGCATTCGTTTAAGATCAAAATTTTTAAAAGTAGAAAGGTAAATTGTCTCTCTACCTATTGAAAGAAAACATCTTGTAAAGAGGGAAGCAAGAAGTGCTGAGGTCTTAGGTGAGAGGGGAATTAGAGTGTTCAAAGAACCATCATAAGTAATTAACTGTGATAGTTAATTGTGTGTGTCAATTTTGCTAAGTTATGGTATACATTTCTTTGGTCATGTTGCCATAGAGATATTTTGTAGATGTAATTAGCATCTGCAATCAGTTGGCTTTAAGTAAAGGAGACCTTGATCAGTGGATGGGCCTACACCCAATCAATGGGAGGTTTTAAGAATAAAGAACTGAGAGTTGAAACAGAAGAAGAAATTCTGCCTTGAGACTATAACATCAACTCCCATAAGCATTTCTAGCCAGCAGACTTGCCATCTGGATTTTGGATTTACAGCCCCATAATCATGTGAACAAATTCCCTAAATCAAATCTCTTACTATATACACATATATTCTGTTGGTTCTGTTTCTCTGGAAAACCCTGACTGAAACAGTAATATATGTTGGTTGAATGAATGAATGAATGAATGAATGAATGAATGAAGTCTCCCCAAACAAGGAGGTAGTCTTAGAGTAACATTAAATCAATGACGGTGTTCCTATTCTTGTCATGCACGTCTGTAGGTAGAGTTGTTTTGAAAAATAAAATCCCAATAAACAAAGTAAAAAAGGAAAATGGCATTATTTTCTATGTTGCTTTGCTTGCAGTTTTGGTCTGTAAATTCTTTTGAAACTGAGATCAAACCCTAATTTTCTTTCCCTTATGTTATTCATTTTCAGCCCATCTCCCACTATTTCCCAACAGGTCTAGTTACTATCTGCTGTAGCAGTTTGGCAATGTTTATGAATTCCAAAAAATAGTTATTGGATTATGTTTGTAAACTGATCTGTTGGAAGTGTCACTTTTAATTGATTAAATTATGATTAGAACTTTGATTGGGCCATGTCAGTAAGGCGTTGAGTCTCTGCCCCTTGGTGGGTGAAGACTCACAGAGAAAAGACATGGCAAAGAACAGAGTAGGGAATTTTGAGCTGGAGCCCAGGAAGTAAGCACACAGAAGAGCAGGGCATCTGAGCCCAGAGAGAAACAAGCCCCAGGAAAAGAGGAATCTGGGAAGCCTGAACTCTTGGCAGACTTCCACAGCCATCTTGCCCCAACACTTGGCAACAGACTTTGGTGAGGGAAGTAACTTATGCTTTATGGCCTGGTAACTGTAAGCTTCTACCCCAAATGAATACCTTTTATGAAAGCCAACAGATTTCTGGTATTTTGCCTCAGTACCACTTTGGCTAACTAAAACATCTGCCAAGCACACCATATTCATTTCCAATACAAATCCTTTGTTCTTGCTATTTTCCTGACCTGGGATGCTCTTCCCTCTCCTTCCTGGTTTGCTGCTATTTCCATCATCCAACCCATACTTCAGAGCCCTGTTCAATTTTACTTGGTCCCTAAAGCCTTCATGCATTTCCTCCACAGCCTTACCTCATGGAGCTCTAAATATCTATTTCACTCAGTCTACTTATTATATCATTATTTCTGATGTTACTGGTCATTTTCAGATTAACACATTCTTTAGAAAGATCTTGAATTTCAAATTTACAAAAAAGTTGCAAGAAGTTCCATGTTTCTTTAACCCAGGTTTCCCAATTTTTACTCTAACCATATTTTATCTCTCTTTTATATATTATATATATATATATATATATATATATATATATATATATATATA
>JAKSZT010053766.1:815532-827079 GCA_026826555.1 Tolypeutes matacus | reverse complement strand
TATATATATATATATATATATATATATATATATATATATATATAATTTTCTATATGTATATAAGAAACATTGTTTTCCTGAACCATTTTAGAGTAAGTGGCAGAAAAAAACAAGAATCCTTAAACAAGATCCTACATAACTGGACTATAACCATCCAAATCAGGAAATTGGCATTGATACAACACTATTGTCCAATCCACAGATTCAAAGTTTACCAATTGTCTCCAAAATGTCTCTTTTTCACTTTCTGGGACAGGATCTAATCCAGGGTCTTACTTTTGCATTAGTTGTCATTTCTCCTTAGTCTTCTTCAATTTTTAACAGTTCCTCAATCCTTCCCTGTCTTTTATGACCCTCAAAATTTCAAAAAGTATAAGCCTTTTTTCCTGGAAGATGTGCTTCACCTGTTTCTATCTGATGCTTCCTTAAGTTCAATGTATTTGCCAGAATTCCCCAAAGAAATAGAACTCTCTCACACACACACACACACACATGCTGGGGGTGGGGGAAAGAGAGAGAGAGAGAGAGAGAGAGACTCATTATAGGAATTGGCTCACATGACACTGGGATTGACAAGTCTGAATCTGATGACTGTGAAATTATATTCCCCCAGGAGGGACTGACTGGCTGAAGTTGAGGCAGAAATTCTTCTTTCTGACTTCTAAAATCTTCAGTTCTGGCTTTTAAGACATCGAACTGTTTGGATGAGGAAACTCCCCTCATTGATGAAGGCAAACTTCTTTGTTGATTGCAGATGCAATAAATCATGGATACAATCAACTGACTATAGATGCAAGCCCATCTACGAAATACCTTCACACTAACAATTGGGCCAATGCTTGCTTGAACAAACAATTGGACACCATTATCTAGCCAAGTTGACACTTAAAATAAACCATCACATACAGACTTAGGTCACATATCCTTCAAAAGAATACACAAAAATAATGCTATGATCTTCTCAGGCTATCACATCAAAGGGCACAGGGTGGAGATGTTAACTCTGATCAAGTTAGTGTCTGCCAGGTTTCTCCACCATAAAGTCACCATTTTTCATTTGTAATTGATATTTAATAGGAAGGTACTTTGTAGGAAGATATTTAATAGGAAGATATTTTATAGGAAAATAATTGGAAGATTTTATAGGAAGATATTTTTGTAGGAAGATAAAGATACTTTCTCAATGCCCAGGTCCTCATCAAACCTATACTCCACAACTTTAGCTCCCAGTGAGGACTCCTGCCAAAAACAACCATCACTAAGATAGTTGTCAAATCATAATTTTCTATATTAATACTACATTTACTAATTGGCATACTATTGTAAGGATGACCTTTCTTTTTTCCCATATATTTATTTATTTTTTATTTTTTATTAGTGTGAACTTACAGGTTCCTACTTTATTCAATGAGTTATAAACTAATATCTTTTATTTTGGTGCTCAAATTGTTCCAATTCAGCTAATGGAAGCCCCTTCAAGCTGGCTCCTGCATCCTTTTGATATGTCTCCATCACTTGTATTGAGAATTTCTTTACTTTCTGGCACAATATGATGTTCAAGGCTTTCTGTCCAGCTTAGAATTAGCCAATTATCCAAGAATCCGTGGTTCTGTTTTATATAGTACATAGAACCAAGATATATGCTTCATGTGCTCATTTTTATTGTGATGTCATTACTTCTAGGCCTCCTTCATGTACACATTTAGAAAATAAATGTACAGGAAGACATACATATGCACCCATAACTACTGTTAGATCGATCTATATTTTTATGAGTTCACACCAATAACTCCAATTCTACCCAACACCTTTCAAGCTTACCCCCTTCTAGTTTTTGAAATATCTTTTCCACCAGTGAGAAAATTGGCTCTCAATATTCTCGATATATTTGTTTACCTAATCATTTCCCCTGAATAAGGCAAATATCCCAAACCTATCAGCTGCCACATCAGCCCCAGACCTACTGCTCCCTCCACAGCTCTGCATTTCCTTGGCTTCACAGCCTCCTTGGACTGGCCACCTTCTAGGTCTATGGACATACCATCGTCTCCAAGAAAAAAGGAGGGAAGAGAAGGGAGAGAAAAAGAGTAAAAATAAGGTGGAGCTATTTTTTTAAGTAAAATATAGAGTTTTGTTACCAAAAGAAGTTTGAAAGACAGTTAAAATATGCTCTTCAGATAAAGGAACTGAGATTTTTAGCTAAAATTATCTGCACAATGTCACACATGGAGAGCTAGACATATAAGAGAAATCTCCTAAACATTTAGACCTTTTCCCTCTACAAATCCTATGTACATTCTGTCTCTCTTCACCTCATAATTATTAAAATACATATATTTAATTAATAAATTGAATAAAATATTAAGAAGGGGGTGACAATATAATGTTCCCCTAAAACCACAGGAATATTTTTTATTGTTCTATTCCTACATAGAAACTTATGAATAATTATATGTCAAGGAATTCTGTAGAAAAATTTGTTCTTTTCTGTAGAAAAATTTTTTCTGTAGAACAAATTTCTTCTTTTCTGTGGAAAAATGTGTTGAGATTTTAAAACACAAATTGCTATTTTTGAAATCTATTTTTTTTTCTATTTACATCTTTGATTAATTTCAACCATGGGTCTATATTCAAAGGTGTAAATTTTAAAATAATGTAAAACATAATAGACAATGATGGTAGAAATTGGTTTAGACTTATGTAAAAACTAATAAAGTTGTACATTATAACAAAACATGTCATTTGCTCTAAAGTGATACTCCCCAAAAGAAAATAAGATGAGAGACATGCAACTTTAACCACACTTTTTTTAAAAAAGAAAAAGTTTAAATTAGTTATATATATGTATATGTGTACATGCATATATATTTTTATGTAAAATATAGGCAGAATATCACTTCAATGTGAAATCAATATAAAAGTTATTATGAGCTATTTTACATTTTATTTCATATTAAGTCTTTGAAAGCTGGTGCATATTCTACGCTTATAACACACCTCCATCAGGTATAGTCAATTTCAATTGCTCAGTAGGATCATGTGGCTAGTGACTACCATATTTATCAGTGCAGCTTTAAAGCATAAATGCACATTCTTTGAAGTTATATAAGTAAGTATGACTTACTTAGTCATAGTCTAGTTTCAGAGTGCTTGGCAAATCAATTTTATAAAACTCTTCAGAATTCATAAAAAGTAATATATGGGCTATAGGTAGTAGTTATATTTTGATAATGCTTTTTCATAGTTTGTAACAAATGCTTCACAACAATGCAAGGTATTGGTGATGGGGAGATGTATGGGAGCCTTTTATGATATGCATGTTTGTTTTGCAAATTTAAAAATTTTACTATACATTTATTGTTTATATATGTTCATGTATGGACTGTATACTTCAATAAATTTGTATTTTAAAAATAAAAAAGATACAGAAGAAAAATGGCATATGGTTCTGGAATGTCAACTGTACTTGTTGGTCATTGAAAATACAATTTTATTATTAAAACAAAAAAAATCTTCTTTGAAAAAAAGGCAATTATCAATTTAGTAAAAAAAATTTGAACTTGAACATGACCAAAAATATGACACCAATGCCAAAAAAAAGTGGGCAAAAGCTCCTTTGGATCAAATGTAGAAATCAGTGCTGATTGCCCAAAGTTCCCATTTCTCTTCATTAATACCTTTATTTTTTCTGTCCCACCTCCTTACCAATCCCATCTTTATTTTACAAAAGCAGAAAAGTATTAGAAGACATTATTTTTAATGCTTTGATCTTATACCAGCAGTTTTAATTCCCTAAAGGTACATGTAATGTCAATTATGTAGTTAAATACTTCTCAGAAGTACTTTTCCTTTTCTACTATCAACAAAATCTATCTATGCCTTCTTGCATTTCTATGTCTTCTTGCATTTTTATCCTAGCCTTTCCTTTCACTCTATAATTTTCTTTCCTAAGAATATTTATTTTTAATATTCTCAAAATAGTAGATTTCTGCAGATGATACCCCAAATGGTACCCTAAATACATATAACTGTTAGAGGAGTAATCCACAAGGTACCACAAATACATGGCTCATTGTACCAACATTAAAAGGTATATGAAATTACAGCTGACTTTCTAGTTACTTCCCACTCAAAGAATTGTTTATAAAATTCCAGGCACTGGTAGATGTGATTATACAGTGGCCTTTACTTATTTATTTATTTTTTGACTGGTTGTTCAAAATGTAGTTCTCCTCTTGAGCCCTTCTTTTCTTTGAGAATCAAGCCTAGAAGTAGGCATGATACCCACCTCCAGCAAGAGCCCCTAGCCCCTTTGCCATAGCACTTTCCTTCTGGAATCATAAGGAAAAGCACTTGCTTTCTCTGCCATTGTGGCATATAAGGGCACTATAAAGTGGGTTGTTTGTAGCACTCACTCCTAGCTGCACAGAAGTGAAAGCGCCTTCTTCAGAAGGAGAAAACGAAGCCAAAAACAAGGAAAAATGTCAAGAAAAAGAGGAAGAAACTTTCTATATGACACTACTTGAGGCCCTGGATCCAGCTATGCATGACAGCTAGTTGAGTTGAATTCTGTCACTTATAGGATAATAGACTTTAATGCAAAATAAACTATTAAAATACTATAAAATTCTAGAAGAACACACAATAGAAAATTTTGCATAATCTTCAGTTAATTAAATATTTCTTAGATAGAACACCGAAAAGCACAATACATAAAAATATGTGATAAATTTGACTTCATCAAAATAAAGTATTTATGCTACTGGACACATGTATTAAGAAAATGAATGAAAAGCACAGATGGGAAAAATATTTGCAAATCACTTATCTAATAATAGACTTGAATACAGAATGTATACAAAAAACTAATGAAATTCAAGAACATGAAAACAGGTAGCATATAAACACATAAAAACATGCTATAAATCATTAGTCATTACGGAAATGTGAATTAGAATCACAATGAGATACTCATGCACATATATTAGAACATCTACAGTTTTAAACACTGCCTATACAAAGTATTGGCAAGGTTGTTGAACTCTCATATACCTCTGGTGAGAATGTAAAATGCTACAATCGGTTTGACAAACACTGTGATAGTCACTTAAAATTAAGCATACATCTACCAAATGTCCCAGCCATTCCTTACCCAGATATTTAGGTAAAGTAATTAAATCACAGTATGTGTATGTTCATTGCAAATTTATAAGTCCCAAACTGAAATAAACTCAACTGCCCAACAACAGGTGACTGGATAAACAAATTGTGGCATATCTGTGTAAAGGAATATTACTCAGTAATAAAATAATGGCCCATTATACATGCAACAACATGGAGATTTCAAAATAATTATGCTAAGTGAAATATGCCAGTCAAAAAAAGAAAGATTACATACTGCATAATTCCATTTAAATAACCTTCTAGAAAATTCAAATTAATCTGTAGTGACAGAAAGCAGATCAGTCATGTCAGCGATGAATGGTAAAGTGCATATAATCTAGTTTTGGACATGTTATACATGCATTCAAAAAGGATATATATTCTGTAGTTGAGTGCAAGTTTCTACAATAGCAATTAAGTCAAGTTTGTTGATTGTGTTTATCAACACTCCCTTATTTTTATGGATTGTTTAATCTATTGATTTCATCAGCTAATGAAAGAGGTAAGAGAGATAGGTTCAAATCTCACCCATAATTATGATTTAGTCAATTTCTTTTTTCAGTTATGTTAATTTTTATACTAAATAATTTAAGGCTATAATATAATATTTGGACATATTTAAAATTGGCATAATTTCCTAGTGGATTGGCTTCATGAAATGTTTGTCTCTATTTCTAATAGAAGTTTGTCTTAAAGTCTAATCTGCTAATAATATTGCAGTACGATCTTGATGTTGATTAGCGTCTGCATGGTCTGTTTTCCAACCTTTGACTTTAAAACTTTCTAAATCCTGATGTTTAAAGTATGTCGCCTTTAAACAACATAAAGATTTTTTTTCCCAGTCTGAAATTTTGTCTTTTATTTGAAGTACTTAGGACCATGGCCCCTGACTGAGTGCTGAGGAGCCCTGGGGTGGAGCAGTAAACTGACAAGGGCACCACAGGAGACTTTGAATTTTTTGAAGAAACATAGCAACATTTATTGGAAACCATGTGAACTACTAGCTTGAGATAGTTCAGTTTCCACAATAGTTTGAACACATTTCTTTTCTTCAAATGACATTGTATCTTTGCAAAGCTGGGTTTTCTGTGGTTGCTGTGATAAAAGAAAGTATTGTGCTAAAATCAATGTGGAATAGGAAAGGAGAGTGCTGAGACCAAATCTGATTTCAAGATTTGAGAAGTTGTGCAGTGACCTCAAAAGACACACACATCACATTTGCAAGTAAATGTGGTAAGTTATGAATGAAATAAAAATATTACTTTTTTCATTATGTGACTGTTTTTTTATGCATATGCCCACAAACCCATCACCAAAATCAAAATAAAGAACATATCCACCACCCTTAAAAGTTTCCTCATACCCTTTTGTAATCCCATCCTCATTCTTGGAAATTAAAGCATCTGTAGTCAATATCAAAGTATTTAAATCATACATAGTATGTTCTGTTTTCACAGTGGAATTAAGCAACAAAAACAATAAATAAAGGTGAATAAACAATTTCCAACTGTTTAAATATTTTAAAAACTCACTTATATAAAATATATAAGACAAAGAGGTAACCACAGTTGATATAGGAAAATATTTTAAAATAAACGAAATGAAAACACAGTAAGAACAGATCAAAAGGGAAATCTATAACTGGAAATGCCTAGATGAAAATAAAAAATACTGAAAAACCATATTTTAAATGTCCATCTCAAGAAGGAGAAACAGAACAAGAAATTAATCCAATGAAAGTAAAGGATAGAAAAATGAAAGGGAAAAATTAGTAAAATAGAAAACACTTAAAATGGAAAAAAGGGAATGGGGGGGCAAGATGGCGTTGGTGTAGGAGGGCGCACACTGCAAGCTCCCAGAGCAAGGCGGATTGGGGACGGGGTCCTGCCCGGGGGTCTGTGCTGTGCACGCGTGGAGTGAGAAGCTTGGGACATCTATCTGCGCGGATCGGCGGCGTGGACCGAATGGTGGAGATTCGTGAGTTTTGAGGCTGCCGGTGGAGGTTGGCACAGGCGGCTGAGCCCCGCGGTTACGGAAATAAAAAATAAAACGGCCATTTGGAGCCGCGGGCGGGGGCGAAAAAGTTTTATTTTCTGGGGAGCTGGCTGCCTGGCGCCCCTTGGACCTTGTGTGAGCAGAGCAAACAAGCTAGTCAGCACCCGGTGAACCGGAGGGGGGATTTTGGTCAGGCAAAGCAGCTGATCTCCCTAGCCACCCAGGGATAAGACCCGGGCCGCTGCGGAGCCAGGAGGAAGGGACACTTCCCAAAGAAGGGAGGGTTCGGTTGGAAGACAGGGAAGGGAATTTTATATTTTTAGACATCGATCTGGCTGCCTGCACCGCCCCATAGCTTTGGGGAGCAGATAAGCCGAACTGAAGCAGCACCAGGCTGAGAGCAGACGCGAATCTGCACTCAAACTGATTTACTGAGCAGCCCGGTGACGCTGGAGCTCGGCGCCAGAAGGGGCGGAATCCGCCGTCTTTAGCAATCTTCACTGACTAACATCAGAGTTTCAGCTAACCTGGGCAGTCCGGAAAGTGGGATGTGCTTGATTAATTTCCACGGGCCCAGCTAGGGTCCCTTCCGTAAGGGGGTAGGTCTAGAAGAGGAATTATTTTGGGTCCTGCATTTGGCTAAAAAAAAAAAAAAAAAAAAAGTGAGGTCACCTCAACAATTGAAAAATAAATTCTTTTTAATTTAGTTTAAGAGCTAAAAGCTGCTTCAGGACCTGCATATAGAACCCTGTGGGGAAATTCATTGATAAACACAAGTAGGCAGGAAGGATCCACTTGGACCCTAGGGGTATCATTGACCCCCCTTGTTTCCTTCTTCTTTTTTATTTTTTTTTATTTTTTTTTTTTATTTTTTATTAGTATTAACTTTTTCCTTTCAGACCTTTCTCTACTATTTCTCTACCGCCTCATAATTCTAGCCTTCTAAATCACTATATATATATATATTCCTCCATTTGTTTTCCCAGTCCATTATAGGAACTCCATATTTTTTCCTAGTACTCTACACTGCCTACACAAGTTAAATATTCATCTCATTGAGTCTCATTTTGCCCCTCTTCTAACTTTTATCAACATTTCTATTATCCTTCTGCCTTCCTTACATCTTTTGATTCCTCTGGCCCTAACCTTTTGCCTTCAAGGGAACATAGAAAGAAGTAAGGAAATAAAATAAGAAGAAAAACTGCCAAAGAGAAAACTTAACTCACACGCAGAACCAACAGCTAAATAAAATTCTAGAGCATAGAGAAAAGCTAATCAACTGAACAAACCCATCAAGATAATATGATGACCAGAGGGCAACAGAAAAATACAAATGACTCTGAAAAACTGGAAAACATGGACCAGTCCAGTGCACAAAATAAAAACCAGGAAGCAATGCAGTACATCGAACAACTAATCAAAGCTATCCAAACAAATATCATGGACCAACTTAAAGAACTGAAGGAAGAGATTAAGGATATAAAGAAGACACTGGGAGAACATACTGAAAAAATAACTAACACACCTAAAAACGTACTGGATATGATGGCGAACAAAGACACAAGTCAAGAAATGAAAAAGACGCTGGACTCACATGGCAGCAGAATTGAACAGGCAGAGGAAAGAATTAGTGATATGGAAGACAATACAGTTGAAATCAAAGAGATTGTAGAAAACATAGACAAAAAGATAGAAAAAATCCAGTATGGTCTCAGGGAATTAACCGATAATGCAAGACGCACACACATACGCATTATGGGCATCCCAGAAGGAGAAGAGAAGGGAAAGGGAACAGAAGGAGTGTTGAAGGAAGTTATGGCTGAAAACTTCCCAACTCTATTGAGAGAGATGGATGTGCAGACCCAGGAAGCACAGCGCACCCCAAATAGTATAAATCCCAACAGGCCAACTCCAAGACATATACTTGTCAAACTGTCCAATGCTCAAGACAAAGAGAAAATACTCAAGGCAGCAAGAGAAAAGAGAACCATCACATACAAGGGAAGCACAATAAGATTAAGTGCTGATTTCTCAGCTGAAACCATGGAGGCAAGAAGACAGTGGTATGACATAGTCAAAACACTAAAAGAAAAAAACTTCCACCCACGAATTCTCTACCCAGCAAAATTGGCATTCAAAAATGATGGAGAGTTCAAAATATTCACAGATAAACAGCAATTAAGAGAGTATGTCAAGAAGAAACCAGCACTTCAAGAAATACTAAAGGAATCTCTACAAATTGAAAGGAAAAAACAAAGGAGAGAGAGTTGGAGGAGAGTTTAAAAACAACTGAAAACTCAAAAAGAGAAACAAAACAACATATGACATACATTAACCCAAAGAAAAAATGACTGAAGTAAGAAATTCGTTACGAGTAATAACACTGAAGGTTAATGGATTAAATTCACCAATCAAAAGACACAGATTGGCAGAATGGATAAGAAAATATGATCCATCTATATGCTGTCGACAAGAAACCCACCTTCGGCCCAGGGATTCAAGGAGGCTGAAAGTGAATGGCTGGAAAACCATTTTACAAGCTAACAATAGCCAAAAAAGGGCAGGAGTAGCTATTCTAATATCAGACAAAATAGACTTTAAATGCAAAACTATTGTAAGAGACAAAGATGGACACTACATATTAGTAAAAGGAGTAATCTCTCAAGAAGAGAGAACAATCATCAACATTTACGCACCTAATCGAGGTGCCTCAAAATACGTGCGGCAAACTCTGGAAAAACTAAGAGGAGAAATAAATTCCTCTACAATTATAGCAGGGGACTTCAACACACCACTATCGTCATTAGACAGAACATCTAGGCAGAGAATCAATAAAGAAACAAAGGCACTCAACAATACATTAGAAGATTTGGACTTAATAGACATATACAGAACACTTCACCCAAATACAGTGGGATTTACATTCTTCTCCAGTGCACATGGAACATACTCCAAAATAGACCACATGCTAGGCCCCAAAACAACACTCAATGAATTCAGAAAGATTGAGATTATACAAAGTAATTTCTCTGACCACAACGGAATGAAGTTGGAAATCAATAAGGGCCAGAGAAACAGGTTAGGCACAAGGATATGGAAGTTAAACAACACACTCTTAGACAAACAGTGGGTCAAAGAGGAAATTTCAAAAGAAATCAGTAACTACCTTGAAACTAATGAAAACAACAACACAACATATCAAAACCTATGGGATGCAGCGAAAGCAGTCCTGAGAGGGAAGTTCATAGCCATAAATTCATATATTAAAAAAGAAGAAAGAGCTAAAATTGAAGACCTAACTGCACACTTGGAGGAATTGGAAAAACAACAACAAACTAAACCTAAAGGAAGTAGAAAACAGGAAATAACCAAGATTAGAGCAGAACTAAATGAAATAGAGAATAAGAAAGCACTGGAAACAATAAACAAAACCAAAAGCTGGTTCTTCGAGAATATCAACAAAATTGACAAACCCTTAGCCAGACTAACAAAGAAAAAGAGAGAACAGATGCAAATACATAAAATAAGGAATGAGCAAGGTGATATCACTACTGACCCCACAGAAATAAAGAGTATCATAAGAGGATACTTTGAAAAATTATATGCCAACAAGAATGACAATTTAGAGGAAATGGACAAGTTTCTAGAAACCCACAAACAGCCGACATTGATGAAAGAAGAAATAGATGAACTCAACAGCCCAATTACAAGTAAAGAGATAGACTCAGTCATTAAAAACCTCCCAACTAAGAAGAGTCCAGGACCAGATGGCTTCACAGCTGAATTCTACCAAACATTCCGGAAAGAGCTAACACCAATTCTACTTAAGCTCTTCCAAAAAATAGAAGTAGAAGGAATACTACCTAACTCATTCTATGATGCCAAAATTACCCTAATACCAAAACCAAATAAAGATACCACAAGAAAGGAAAATTACAGACCAATTTCTCTAATGAACCTAGATGCTAAAATCCTTAACAAAATACTTGCTAATCGCATTCAACAACATATCAAAAGGATTATACATCATGACCAAGTGGGTTTCATCCCAGGTATGCAAGGATGGTTCAATATAAGAAAATCAATCAATGTAATACACCACATAAACAAACTGAAAGAAAAAAATCACATGATCATCTCTATAGATGCAGAAAAAGCATTCGACAAAATACAGCACTCTTTCCTCATAAAAACACTACAAAAGATAGGAATAGATGGAAACTTTCTGAAAATGATAAAGGGTATATATGAAAAACCCAAAGCTAACATAATTTTCAACGGTGAAATCCTAAAAGCCTTCCCTCTGAGATCGGGAACAAGACAAGGATGCCCACTATCACCGCTCCTATTTAACATTGTCTTAGAAGTACTTGCACGAGCACTGAGACA
>JAKSZT010053766.1:765394-815132 GCA_026826555.1 Tolypeutes matacus | reverse complement strand
TATATATATATATATATATATATATATAACATTTTTGTAAGCAAAAAAAAAAAAAGAAAGTAATGGTAGAAATCAAAAGCTTTTACCTCTCAATATCTCAGCACATATCTCTCCAAAATAAAAAAAATTCTTTAACGTAAAAAAAAAAAAAAAAAAAGAAATAAAATAAAATGATTGTTCACTCAGAAAGTAGCAGCAAAAGTTAAAGAAACAAGGAATAGGAGGGAAAATCAGAGGAGAATTAGAAGGTGAATTTTCCTAATTAGAGTTCCATAAAATATAACAACAACAACAAAAAAAAAAATGGAGGGAAATAACTCTCGAGGAAATATTGAGAGAAAATGTCTCAGAACTAAATGTTCCTCTACAGACTGAAAGGGCCCACAAGGTGCCCAGTACAAAAACTGGAAACACAAACACCAAATACCAAGGGACATCATTATGACATACCACAAAACAAGAAATAAAGAGAGCTAAAGAGCTTCCAGTAAGAAACTTAGGTCATACACAAAAGAATAAAGAATCAGAATAACATCAGAATCTCAGTGTGCCTTGGAACAAGAAAGTGTAGGAATGTTTTCACTTTTCTGAAGAAAACAATATTCAACCTAAAGTTTTTATAACAACCAAACTGTCATAATATTAACCAACTATTAAAGTTGAATACTTCATTCTAAGCTAGCCAAGATTTTAAAAAAATGTATCTTCTATGTATACTATCTGTGAGCACCACTATGCATACTCTCTGTGGACACAGCAAACAGACCAAAAGAGAAGAAGATAGCATCCCAGAAACAAGAGATCTGGTATAGGAAAGTGACAAAAAGTCCAAGGGAACAGTTTCACATTATACCCACTTCCTCAGAGGAGGAAGACAGCAGGCTCAAAGGGAGGTATATCCAGGGGATGGAAAAATGTACCTGAAATATAATTAAAGTTGTGTCAATGTATGGCAAAATTATTTGGGGGCTGTGGCAGTTTGAGATTATTTTATGATTCCCCAAAAGAGAAAGATTATGTTTGCAAATTATTCCTCTGGTGTGATATCCTTTGATTCCATTAAATTCAGTTGAGGGGACTTTGATTAGATTTACTTGATAAGATCACTTTGGGTCTTTGGATTGGACTATGTCAGTGAGACATAAGTATGTCAGTGAGTCTCTGTCCCTAATCTAGGTCTGAGATAAACGGACACACAGACAGACAGATAGAAAATGAGAGCCCTCATATTTTCTGCTGCCTTGAGAGAGAGGTTTCACCCACAGCTGAGCTGCAAAGAGGAAAGTCCCTGAGAAGCTCAAGGTGCTGAGGCCCAGAGAGAGAGGAAAGGCCCAGTAATAGACAATCCCTTAGCCAGGTTTGCCTACAGGTGCAGAAAGGCTGAGACCTCAGCAGAGTTCGGTGGCCATCTGGCTAAACTTGCCCCGAAAACAGAATAAACAGTAGCTGTCTTTGGTGAGAAAGTATCTCTGATGATGCCTCAGTTTGGACTTTTCACAGCCTTGGAACTGTAAGTTTGCCCCAAATAAATCCCCTTTATAAAAGCCAACTCATTTCTGGTATTTTCCATCAGCAGCCCTTTGGCAAACTAAAACAGGGGCAATTGGCAGATCAGGATAAGTTATAGTATTTGAAGCTAACTGAGCAATAGGCACTAACAAAACTAAACAAATATAATGTGAAAAATTATTTAACCAAGGAAAAAAGTTGTATTAAAAATGGAAATAAAATCATAGTACACTACTTGGCTCTAGATTAATATTTACTTACTCACATCAGAGCATTTGATGGCTGCAAGTTTTGTTAGAAACTATGCTATAAGTATTTTGGAAAACTGGGGAATGGAGAAGCGCAGGTGTCAGGAAAGTGGTTCCCAAAGTACATACCATTGTCAAAGGACAATTTCTAACACTTATAAATGAGAAACTGTAGCATGAGCACATGGTTTAGAGTTAAACAGAGAAAGAATAAACTCTAAATAAAATTGAGAGTGTTTGTCTCAGGGGACCAGGAACGGACTTTACACACACACATACACAAAAGCACACGCATTTCCTTGAAAAAAATAAGAATTAATTTTTTTAAGTAAATAATGTTAAGATTTAGCAAATTGTGGAGAAGGCCCCAGAGTAGCAGATCCTGTGAAACAGGGTATTTAAGAACCACGTTTACCAGAAGCTCAAAGAGGCATGAATTTCCCATTGAAATTTGTCATAAGAATGTTAGTCAAAATTTTAAAAAAAGAAAGGAAATGCGACTTCCACTATGACTAAAAGGACTGATAACTTAAGGAGGGGACCACTTTTCTTATTTATATAGCTACTCGTTCATGTATTTAAAACGTAAAGACAAGGAAACAATTTCAGCATATTTTTAAAAGAAATTTCTGATTCATTCACCTTCAATACAACTGTTTAGTATAAAGCCATATTTTCTACATAATATATTTAACCATATTTTTACAAATATTGTCTTGGAAATCTCTTATTATAAATTCTATGAACATAGTAGATGTTAATGAAAATGATTATTGATTAAACTTTAGAGAATTGCATGTATCTTTATGTAGAATGTTATACCAAGTATTTCTAAATCAAATTTTAGTCTCTAAGAAAATTGTTTAGTTATTTTCATACAATCTAGTGAAAAGTTAACAGAACTTTGTTAGGACTTTAAGTTCTGCAAGAACACATTGTGAATTCACAAGTTTTAATAACAAAGAAAGGGTGTTCATTAGTGGGGTTTTGCCTAAACTTGTCTGGCCTTAAACAGGATTCAAATCCAGTTAAATTCTTATTTTTATCTAAACAAGTGCTATCTTCTACTTAAATGTCTGATTTTCTTTTTTGCACATCTTTGAGTCAACTTTAATAAGGCAGCAATCTACATTTGCATAACAATTGGACTCTATCCCAAGAACTTGAAGTTCTAGCCAAATGCAGATTAAATTGGCTAAGTAATAATGCTCCTCTAATTGTTGTACCCTGCTTCAATAATGAAGTATAACTCCTAGAAAGCAACTATAAACCAAGTCATTCTTCAAGCTATAGGCCCTTTACATTACATGGAAACACAGTGTGAAGCCTTGAAAACATCTGCAGGGAGAAACTGAGAGCGACACAGATCCAGCTGTGACTTCACTACTTAATAATTGTGCTTTTAGTCGACTCCTTATTGTCTCCTAGTTGTGTACATTTTGGCAGTGGTAGCACTAATCCACTAATCTACAAAGCCTATCTTTTACAAAATGAGCATAGGGGAAAGCTTTACCACCAGTGATTGTTTCAATAGAGTACAGCCCTAGTCCTTGGATAGAATTTCTGTTTTAGAATTCAAGTGCTCAGAACTAAAGATTATAATACTACTGGATTCAGAAGAAATCTGGAAATCTCAGGTTACCTAGACAAGTCGGTAAGCACTATGAACCTCACCCTTTCAGTTTTTGCTTTGTGTGGTTTTGTTTGCTAGTTACATTGTTACTTGTGAAGAATGTAAGAAATGTTTTCCTTTTTCTCTGCTCAATGCTCCCCATAACATTAGGCTTACACTGACTTTTCAACAGAAGGTCAAAGATCACTGGAGTCACTGCTCCAGTGCTTAACACCCAAACACTTCCAGGCAGAACAAGCCTGGGCTTAGCTCTCACTGTTCCCAAATCCACAGCTCTCTCAGAACATGAGTCCACGGAGCTACAACCGATGAGAAACTCTAGCCCAGAGAATTCTACTTATAAAAAGTTATTCACTCTAATAATCTCAGGAGATATGAACAAGGCAATGTTGTAAATTACCTATTAATTGTTATTCCTTGGAGGAAAAATTAGACATTATTTTGAAAACATGAAAAGTCTCATATAATAAAAATTAGACTCCCACATGTGATTTAACTTCTACTCATTAATTATGGAGATGTTAATAATTACTAAATCACCAGCAGTAAAATATAAATCATTCATCACTGGAGAAGAGCAGAGTTTTTAAAAGAAATAATCAAGAATATTCTATTGGCTTTGGAGCTTTTTGCTTCTAAGATTTTTCAGGTCCATCAATCTCATTATTTTATTCATTTATTAGTTAGGATTTTACTTATTTTGTATTTAAAAACTCACATTAGTAGTTTAGTAAATTGTTCTTTTTGAAAATTCTATTCCATTTTTAGAAATAAAGAAATTAATAAATATGGCTTAAATTTTCAACATTGGGTAATTCTGCATGTCTAATTTTTAAAAATAAATAAACTTGTGGCTAAAGTCTAATATGTCCACGGATATTACCCTAAATGTCTAGTACTCAAAAATGAGGGTGGAGGGTGCTTAATATTACAGATGACTACACGTATCCTTTAAAAGGTGATTGTTTAAAATTACACATTTTCATAAGGTAGTTATTTAATTTTTGCCTTAAGTATAAGTCACTCCTTAGTGAATCAAATCTCAAAAATTTTCTAATGATTAGAGAATATTTTGATTACTCCAGCAGTTAAAGATATATTTTAAGACTTAAAAACTAAGATCAATCTAAATGTGCCAAGACCCTTATCATTTATTGATAATAGCATCAAAGCTGGGGACCTTCTATGGTCAGTAATTTTCACATCCTCTTCGTTATCTAAGTCACTATTTCCAGTGATTTCTGTAGCACAAATTTCATCCTGTCACTTTTCCATTCAAGAGCCTGCATGTTTTCCTCAATCACTAAGTAAAACATTAATTTTTGTATCCTGATATTTATGGAACTTAGTCATCTGTTCGCAACTTGACTTCCATAGTCCCTTCTCGCTCTAGAATATTCAGGTACTGACACCATTGCCAGTATTATTTGTAGGGAAAACAGCCTCCTGCTCTCCCTTCTTAAATGGGGCATATGGAAGAAGGGTTGAGAGTTGCAGATTCTGCTCTTTTCTCACTCTCTCCTTTCTGAGGAGAAGTGATGCATCTAATAGGAAAATTTAGGATCTGCATTCTTGCAAGGAACATGCACTCTCCTGTCTTTTCCTGGCTTATAGGACCAGGAAGGCTGCAATTTGAACAGGGTAAGTTTAGATTCATTACTTATTAGGATGTCCCTTTCTTCGGTTGCTTTTCCTAAGCCATATTGTCTAACACAGCATTTTAAGTCATAGCGTTAATATTTTGTTCTCCATCTGTCTGATTGCTCTATTTCTTAAGGAATTTCTACCTCTTAATAGGGTGAGGGGTGTGTTTAAATGTCATTCTTCAAACTCCAACATGAATCTGTATAAATCTCGTACATTGACCAAGTGGATTACTTGCTAATCCCTGAACATACATTACTTACTTGTTACTGTTTTGGTAATGGTGTTCACCCTACCTGGAATAGCCTTGTCCCATACTCACCTGAAGAAACTAAACTGCAGGAGTTTCCTCTTCCAGTCTCTCATCTCAGGAAATGGCAGCAACATCCAACCAGTTATCAGTGCCAGAAATCCAAGTGCTGTCCTTGACACTCTCCATCTTTCAGCTAGATATTGATCCCATCAAAAGTCTTAGCACTCTCATCCTCCAAGTCTCTGCTAAGTAGTTTTGCTTGTATTCATCACACACACCCTCCCCCTCCCCCCCCCCCAAATATAGCTATCATCCCTTCCTTCATGAACCACTGTAGTAGGCCCCTAAGAGGTCTTCCAATTTCCACACCTGGCTCTTGCCTTCAAAACACTTTCAACCTTTCAACCTCTCTGGAGGAGTTCACATCTATCTTATAGACCTTAACGAACCCTACAGATAATTTTCTATATGCGTTAACTAGGGAACAAAGATAACAAAGTTCACAAGGAAATAAGATAACAATGAAGACTCCAGAAGACAAAATAGCAGAAACAGATCTGCAAGGACATCAGATATTATAATTATTAGACAAATAGTGTTAGAACAACTATACTCACTGTGGTAGGTTCAATTATGTACCCAAGAAAAAAATGTTTTTAATTTTAATCCACTCCTGTGGATATGAACCCATTGTAATAAGGAATTTTTGAAAATGGAATTTTAGTTAAGGTATGGCCAACTGAATCAGAATGGGTCTTTTTTTATTCGTGTTTCACATGAGGTTTTATTATCTTATAGATTCCCATGTTACAGTTTTTAGCTTTCCTTCTAGTAATATACATGACCTTAGACTTTCCCTTTCAACCACTGTCATACCCACATAATTGTGCTGCTAGTTACTAACAACATGATATGTTTTAACCATTTCTATTCATTTCCAAAGATTTACAAACAACCTTTTTACCAGTTCTGCACAGATTAACCCTTAGCTTTCCATTCTTTACCCTCCTTCTATTTTCTGGTGACCTATCTTCTAATTATTAACTCCATGAGTTTACACAATATATTTAGTTCATAATGGGGCAATCATACAGTATTTGTCCCTTTGTGTCTGGCTTGCTTCACTCAACAAAATGTTCTCCAGGTTCATCCATGTTGTCATATGTTTCACAACTTCATTTCTTCTTACCACTGCATAATATTCCAACGTGTGTATACTCCACAATTTGTTTATCCATTCATCAGTTGATGGACACCTGGGTTGTTTCCAACTCTTGGCAATCATGAATAATGTCACTATGAACATCGGTGTGCAGATGGCTGTTTGTGTCTCTGCTCTCAGTTCCTCTGGGTATATACCTAGTAATAGTATTGCCAAGTCACATGGCAAGTCTATTATATTCAACTTCCTTAGAAACTGTGGAACAGTCCTCCATGGTAGTTGTACCATTATACATTCCCACCAACAGTGAATAAGCAATTCTACCTCTCCACATCCTCTCCAACATTTACAGTTTTCCAACTTTTTAACAGTTGCCAGTCTAATAGGTGTGAAATGATATCGTATTGTAGTTTTGATTTGCATTTCCCTAATTGCTAGTGATGTTGAACATTTTTTCATGTGTTTCTTCACCATTTGTATTTCTTCTTTGGATAATTGTCTTTTCAAGTCTTTTGGCCATTTTTTAATTGGGTAGTATGTCTTTTTTTATTATTTATTTATTTATTTATTTATTTTTTTATTGTGGGTAAAAATAAAAATTTTCACAATACATACCACTATTTGTAAAATGATATATAAATATATATGCATATATGTGCATTTGCTTACAAAAATGTTATTTATATATATATAAACATATTTTAAGAGGTGCTTAGATTACCTAAAATATTACACGGAACCCACTGGGATTCCCATGTTGCCCACCTCCCACATCTCCCACCACATCCCACACAAACATCTCCCACAAGTGTGGCCCACCACCCTCAATGGACAGTATGTCTTTTTATTGTTGAGTTGTGTGATCTCTTTGTATATCATGGATATTAAACCCTTTTGGATATGTGATTGCCAAATATTTTCTGCTATTGAGTCAGCTGCCTTTTCACCCTTTTGACAAAATCCTTTGAGGTACAAAAGTGTTTAATTTTGAGGAGGTCCTATTTATCTATTTTTTTTCTTTTGTTGCTCATACTTTGGGTGTAACGTTTAAGAAACTACTGCTTATCACAAGATCTTGAAGATGTTTTCTTACATTTTCTTCTAGGAGTTTTATGGTTGTTGCTTTTATATTTAGGTCCTTGATTTATTTTGCATTAATTTTTGTATATGATGTTAGATAGGGGTCTTCTTTCTTTCTTTTGAATATGGATATTCAGTTCTCCCAGCACCATTTGTTGAATAGACTGTTTTGGCTCAGCTTGGAGGTCTTAACAGCCTTGTCAAAAAGCACTTGACTGTAGATGTGATGGTCTATTTATGAGTTCTTGATTTGGTTATATTGGTCAATGTATCTGCCTTTATGCCAGTACCATGCTGTGTTTACCACTGTAGCTAAGTAATATGCTTTAAAGTGTGGAAGTGAGAGTCCTCCAACTTTGTTCTTTTTTAAGATCTTTTTGGCTATTCAGGGCCCCTTATCCTTCCAAATATATTTGCTAATTGGTTTATTCATATTACTGGAGGCCTTATAGAGAAGGCTACAGAGAGAAAGCCACAGGAAGAAGTCAGAAGTCAAGGGACCCAGAGGAGAAAAGAGAAGTCATTGCTATGGGTATTGCCATGCAACAGAAAAGCCATGGCCCAACTATCACTGTCAGCCAGCTCCACAATGCCACGGTCTTCGGGGAGAAAGCACTGCCTTGCTCTCACCTCAATTTTGGACTTCTCTTAGCCTCAAAACTGTGAGTCAATAAAGCCCTGTTATTTAAGCCAACCCATTATATGGTACTTATTTTAACAGCCAAGATACTAAGACACTCATCATGTTTAAAGAAAGATAGGACAAATAAAACTATCTGCAAAGAACAAGAAGCTATAAAAACAATGTGAAAAATAACTAAATTAATTTTAGAATTAATTTTACAATAACTGAAATTAAGAAAAATTCAGCCATGTTTCGACATAGCACAAGATGGAGTTAATGAACCTATTTCTGTGATAGATAAAAAGATAGATCAGAAGAGATTACTACAAATACAGTCTCAGATAACCTCACTGGCAAGTCTATCAGACATTCAAACTTAACATGTAAAATGCATAATGCCAATTTTATACAACCTCTTTCAGAGGATAAAAGAAGTGAAAACACTACACAACTCAGTTCCTGAGGTTTCATACCAAAGCTGGACGGGAACAAAACAAGAAGGGAACAACTGCAGGAAAATATACTTCATGAACACAGATTTTTTAAAAATCTAGAGACTTCTAGGAAGATGGCATCAGTAGGTTGGCAGGGCTCATCTCCCTTGTAAAAACTGTGGAGAAAGAACAGAAGCTATTTGAAGTAGCTGCTCTAGGGATCTGAAGAGCAGTGGAAGATGATGCATCATCCATAGGGATTGAGACAGAGAGACAAAGAGGCCAAAATCTCAACTGTGAGTTATTCACTCTGTTGGCAAGGAAAGACACCAATCCCCACCCTCGAGGCAAACAGCCTCAGTAAAACCCATGGCTGAGAAGGGAGCAGATGTTTTCATCCGTGGGAAGAGGGAGTGTGCAGGGGGAGGATGAGTGTGGTTTCTCTTTAACAAATTTAAACAGCAGGGCCCAGCTTTGAATCATGGCTATAACTGGCACACAAATACCAACTGGAGGAGTTTGAAGGAGACCCCTCCATGGAAAGTTTCACTGAAGAGCACCTTCTGCTGGCAGGCTGGGACAGTGAAGAAAAAAAAAGAGACTTTTTGGAGTCTCTCCTGTTCCTATCCCCAGGTCCCTTGGATCTAGTTTGCCCCAGTTAGTGGGTCTCTAGTCCTGTTTTGATAACTTAAACAGGGCAGTTTTAAAGATTTAGAATAAGTTGAACCAAAAATTACAGAAGAGCCATGAAACAAAATCACTCAACGGTACAATTCTAAGCAATAGAGAGAAACTGACCAGAAGAGTAAACTCACCAACATAATCAGAAGTCTAGGCATCAGCAAAAAATTACAAGCCATAGTAAGAAACACAAAGATATGGCCCAGACAAAGGAACAAATTAAAAATCCTGACAATACACAGGATTTAAAGTGAATAATCAGTGATGTTCACACAAATCTCCTAAATGAATTCAAAGAGTTGTTGGGAAATATGGCTAAAGAGATAAAGGATATTAAGAAGCCACTGAGTGAGCACAGAGAAGAATTTAAATGCTTGCAAAGAAAAGGAACAAATCTTATGGGAATGAAAGTCATAGTGGATGAGATGAATATACATTGGGGGCATATAACTGCAGATTTGAAATGGCAGAAGAATAAATAAGTGAATTAGAAGACATAACATCTAAACTTGAAAAGACAAAAGAACAGACAGAGAAAAGAATGGAAAAAATTGAAAGAGGTCTCTGGGAACTGAATAACAGCGCAAAACACACAAGCGTATACATTATGGCTTTTCCAGAAGAAGAAGAGAACAAAAAAGGGCAGAAGGAATATATGAGGTAATAGTGACCAAAAATTTCCCAACCCTTATAAAAGTCATAAGTGTATTAACATACAAGAAGGACAATGTACTTCAAACAGAATAAATCTGAATAGACCCACTCCAAAACTTATACTATTGAGAATCTGAAATGCCAGAAATAGAAAGAAAATTCTGAAAGCAGCAAGAGAAAAGAAATTCATCACATATAAGGTATGCTCAATAAGACTAAGTGCCAATTTCTTATTAGAAATCAGGGAGACAAGAAGGTAATGGTATTATATATTGAGATACTGAGAAAAATCCACTGCCAGCCAAAAATTCTTTATCTGACAAAAATGCCCTTCAAAAATGAGGATAAGTTTAAAGTTATCACAGATAAAATAAAAAATAAAAATAAAGAAACTTGAGAGAGCTTGTCACCAAGAAACTGGCAGCCTGAAAAGAAAAAAAAGGAGAGAGAGTCTTGAAGAGTATAGAAGGGAAGATTATTACTAAGAGTAACTAAAAGAGTAAAAAGACAGACCAGAGTAAGATATGACATAGGAAAGCCAAAGTATAAAACGGTCAAGTAAGTAAGGCCTTTACAGTAATAACTTTGAATGTTAATGGATTGAAATCCCCAATCAAAAGACACAGGCAGAATGGATAAAAAAAAAATACAAACCATCTGTATACTGCCTACAAGAGAATCATCTGAGATGCAAGAACACAAATAGGTTGAAAGTGAAATGTTGGAAACAGATGTTCCACACAAATAATAACCAAAAATTAGCTGGCATAGTTACACTATATCAGACAAAATAGATTTTAAATGCAAAACTGTTATAAGAGACAAAGAAGGACATTATATCTTAATAAATGGGGCAATTCACCAAGAAGAAATAACAATAATAAATATTTATACACCTAACCAGGGTGCCCCAAAATACATAAGGCAAACACTGGCAAAACTGAAGGAAACAATGGACATTTCTACAATAATAGAGACTTCGATACACCACTCTCAGTATCAGATCAAACATCTGAAATGAGGATTAATAAGGAAACAAAGAACTTAAATAATAAGATGAATGAACTTGACCTATAAAACACATATAAAACATTGCACTGCAAGACAGAATATACATTATTCTCAGGTGCTCACGGATCTTTCTCAAGGATAGACCATATGTTGGGTCTTAAAACAGATCTCAATAAATTTTTAAAAATTTGAAATTATGCAAAGCACTTTTTTTTATCATAATGGAATGAAACTGAAAATCAATAACAGGCAGAAAAAGGAAAAATTCACAAAGATATGGAGGTTAAACAACATACTCAAACAAAACAGTGGATCAAAGGAAGAATTATAAGAAAAATTAGTAAACATCTCAAGAGGAATGAAAATGAGAACACAACATTTCAAAAACTATGTGATACAGTGAAGGAAGGGTTAAGAGGGAAATTTATAGCCCTCAATGCTTACGTTAAAAAAGAAGAAAGAACTGAAATCAAAGACCTAACTGCATACCTTCTAGGAACTAGAAAAAGAACAGCAAATTAACCCCAAAGTAAGCAGAAGGAAAGAAATGGCAAAGATTAGAGCAGAAATAAATGAAACTGAGAACAAAAAAGCAATAGAGAGAATCAACAAAACCAAAAATTGGTTCTCCAACATCAATAAAAATTGATAAGCCCTTAGCTCGACTGACAAAGAAAAATAGAGAGAAGATGCAAATAAATGAAATCAGAAATGAGAGGGGGGATATTACTACTGATCCTGCAAAAATAAAAAAGATCATAAGAAGTTACTATTAACAATGCTATGCCAAGAATTTAGACAACCTAGATGAAATGGAAAGCATCCTAGAAACTAACAAACTACCTACACTGATTGGGAGAAGAAATAGAAAACTTCAACAAACCAATCACAAGTACAGAGATTGTCAAAAACTTCCCAGCAAAGACAAGCCCAGGACCAGATGGCTTCACATGTGAATTTTACCAATCATTTCAAGAAGAATTAATGCCAATCCTGCTCAAAACTCTTCTAAAAAATTGAAGAGAAGGGAACACTGCCTAACTCATTCTATGAAGCCAGAATCACCCTAATACCAAAGCCAGATAAAGATACTACACAAAAAGAAAATTACAGACCAATCCCTCTAATGAATATAGATGCAAAATCCTCAACAAAATAATTGCAAATTGAATCCAACAGCACATTAAAAGAACTATACACCATGATCAAGTGGGTTTCATCCTAATAATGCAAGGGTGGTTCAACTGAAGTAAACTAATTAATGTAATAAACCACATTAATGAATCAAAGGAGAATAATCACCTGATCATCTCTGTTGATGCAGAAAAGGCATTTGACAAAATCTTGCATACAAAAAACATTTTGACAGATAGAAATAGGACACTTCCTTAACATGTTATAGGGCATATGCAAAAAACCCTCAGCCAACATCATACTCAATGGTGAAAGAATGAAAGCTCTAGCTCTAAGATCAGGAATAAGACAAAGATACTCATTATCACCACTGTTATTCAGCATTGTATTAAAAGTACTAGCTAGACAAGAAAAAGAAACAAAGGAATCCAAATCAGAAAGAAAGAAAGAAAACTTTCAATATTTGCAGATGACCTGATCCTGTATTTAGAAATATCCAAGAAATTAACAATGAAACTACTAGAGCTAATAAAAGAATTCAGCAAAGTGGTGGCATACAAGATCAACATGCAAAAAATCTATGATAAAGTGGATGGGGGAGGTTTGGCAGTGGATGGGGAGTGATGGTAGTACAGCAATGTGGATGGGTTTGATAATGCTAGAATATGAATTTAAGTGGGTTTGGGGGATGGTTGGGCTATCCATAGAAATGGGGGGGGGGGGGGCTGGAGGAAGATACATGTGAACTCTGGAGAGTTAGAGGACTGTGGTTGAGAATACAATTGTGGGAGTGTTCTTTTGGCAACTATGACAGAGGAGGATCACTGATGCAGGGTATCAGTGGTGGGGAGATGTATGGGGAAGGGTGCACCTGGGGCATGCCTCTGTTTAGTATGAATGTGTTCATGTGGTCATAGGATATTTTCTTAGTGGGTGGAGACCCAAACAATGACCAACAAAATATTAAATTCCCTTCATGGGGAGCCCTACTACATACTTTAATAGAGTGGCAAGAATCTCTAGAGTACATTGGCAGTACATAATAAAAGAAAAAAGACTAATAAGCCGAGCCCTTGATATTAATGCTTGTATTTATGAACCTTATACTTGTAGAATTGAAAGTTAGCCTATTAACATCTATTAGCTAAGAGTTACCTCCTTATTACTCAAATGTGGACTCTCTCTAAGCCAAACTCAGTAAATAAACTCACTACCTTCCCACCACCCCGCCTCCAGCATGGGACATGACTCCTGGAGATGAGCCTCCCTGGCACCGAGAGATTAATATCAAGTGCCAACCAGCAATGCATTTAGAAAAAGACCTTGATCAAAAGAGGGACGCATTAAATACAAAACAATTTTTATGGCTAAGGGATTTCAAAATGAGTCAGAATGTCATTCCAGAGGTTATGCTTATGTAAGTTTCAGGAGGATCTCATTAACTGCCACAGTAAACAAAGTCTCAAACAGGGGTGTTTCTGAGGGCTCTTGAGACATCTGGACACGATAGGCAAGCCACACAACTCCATGAAATCAGCACCCCATCAGTGGACCTTACCTTGGGATAAATGGCAACCTGTTTCCCCAATGTAATAATTTTACTACACATGGGTCTTTCATTTTAACCTATAATTAACACTATACCTATTTCCCAGAGACTTAAATCTTTGGTCTGTTCATATGCTAGTTGAGCCTTGAATCTCAGTAGAGTTGTAAACCAACACCTACTCTCCAGTACATCAGACTCACCCAGGAAAACTAACAAAATGATGATGATGGATAATCCTCATCCCAAAAAGCAAAGAGTATCTATAATACAACTGCAAGCAAAACAGTTCCTTCCATCTGTCCCATAAGATCTAAGCCTCTTATCAATATGATGCAGAGCAGGCACTATCATGCCCAAATCCTCAAAATTGAGAAATCAACAAACATAAGAGGGGAATGAAAACATGAACTAAAGTAGACTTATTATCATTATAGTAACAGAAGAACTTATAACATTGATATAAAGATAGTTACCAGTGGTTCTGAGAGCAGGGGGAAGGAAGAATAGGTGGAACAAAAGGCATTGTAATTGTTCTGCATGATATTGTAATGATAGATACAGGCCATTAAACATTTTGTCAAAACCTAAAAAATTGTATGGTGCAAACTGTAAACCATAATGTAAACTATAGACCATGGTTAGTAGCAATGCTTCAACATTTGTTCACCAATTGTAACAAATGTACACTAATGTAAGATAATAATAGGAGAAAATGTGAAAAGAGGAGGGATTGAGGTATTTGGGAATCCCCTATATTTTCTGTAATCTAAAACTTTTCTGTAATCTAAAACTTTTTTTACAAATAAAAGTAGAAAAAAAGAGAAAAAAGAGGAAAAAAAAAACAGTACTGTTTCTATACACTAGAATTGAATAATCTGAGGAGGAAATCAGGAAACAAATGTCATGTAGAAGTTCAACTGAAAGAATCAAATATCTAGGAATAAACTTAACCAGAGACGTAAAAGATCTGTACTCAGAAAACTACAAAATATTGTTAAAGAAATTAAAGAAGACCTTAATAAATGTAAGGACTTTCCATGTTCATGAATTGGAAGACTAAATATTATTAAGAAGTCAATTCTACCTAAATTGATTTATAGATTCAATGCAATTCCAATCAAAATTCCAACAGCCTACTTTGAAGTAATAGAAAAGACAATTACCAAATTTATTTGGAAGGGAAAGGGACCCTGAAAAGCTGAAAATATCTTTAAAAAGAAGAACAGATTCAGTGGACTCACACTTTCTGACATTGAAGCATATTACAAAGACACAGTGGACAAATCAGCATGGCATTGGCATAAAAATAGACATATAGATCAATGGAATCAAATCAAGAGTTCAGAAATAGATCCTCAGCTCTACAGTCAGTTGATCTTTGACAAAGCTACCAAGCCCACTTGACTGGGACAGAAAACTCTTCAACAAATGGTGTTGGTAGAACTGGGTATCCATATCCTAAAGAGGGAAAGAGGACCCGTATCTTGCACCTTATGCAAAAATTAACTCAAAATGGATCAAAGAGGCAAATATAAAATCCAGGACCATAAAATTATCAGATGCAAATGTAGGAAAGCATCTTCAAGACTTTGTGGTAGAAGGTGGTTTCTTATACTGTACACCCATGAGAAATGAAAGAAAAATATATAAATGAGCCCTTCTCAAAATTAAACGCTTTTGTACCTCAAAGGATTTTATCAAGAAGATGAAAAGGCAGCTTACTCAATGGGAGAAAATATTTGGAAACCACATATCCAATAAGGGTCTAATATCCATGATACATAAAGAGATTCTACAACACAATGATAAAAAGACAAATGGCCCAATTAAAAATGGGCAACAGACATGAATAGACATTTTTCTGAAGAGAAAATACAAATGGCAAAAAAAGCACATGTAAAGATGTTCAACATCATTAGCTATTAGGGAAATGCAAGTCAAAACTACAATAAAAGATCATTCACATCTATTAGTATGATGATTATTTTTTAAAAAAAACAAAACTACAAGTGTTGGAGAGGATGTGGAAAAATAGAAACTAATATTCACTCTTGGTGGAAGTGTATCATGGTGAAACTGCTATGGAATATTGTTTGGCAGTTCCTTATGAAGTTAAATATAGAGCTGCCATGTGATCTGGCAATCCCACTCCCGGGTATATACTCAGAAGAACTGAAAGGAGGAATGCGAACAATCATTTGCATAACATTATTTATAGCAGCATTATTCACAATTGCCAAGAGATGAAAACAATCCAGGAGTCTGTAAATGGATAAATGGATAAAATAAATGTGGTATATGTATACAATGGAATATTATTCAAGTCTAAGAAGAAATGAAGTCATGAAGCACATGACAACATGGATGAACCTTGAGGATATTATGTTGAATGAAACAAGCCAGACACAAAAGGACAAATACTATGTGGTCTCACTAATATGAACTAAATATTATGAGCAAAGTCATAGAGTTTGGTTATCAGAAGGTAGAATGAGGATAGAGAATGAAGAGCAGTGACTTCATTTGTGCAGAATTGTTAATAAGGTTGATTGCAAATGCTTGTAATGGAGAGAGGTGATGATATCACATTATAGTGAATGTAATTAGCAGTGCCAATGTGGGGGTATGACTGTGGTTGAAAGGGAAAGTTTAGGATTGTGTATGTCATTGTAAGAAAAGCTAAAGGATGACACATGGGACTGTATAGCACAGTGAATCCTATTGCAGATGATGAGTGTGATTAATAGCAAAAATGTAAGAATGTTATTCCATGAATAAGAATAAATGTATATTAATATTACAAGATGTTAATAATAGGGTGGTATCTGAGCTAAAATGCACCTAAAGCAAACTATGGAGTGTAGTGAATAGTAATGTATTACTATTTTTCATCAGTTATTAA
The DNA here is from genome assembly GCA_026826555.1 of Tolypeutes matacus. Lineage (NCBI taxonomy): Eukaryota > Metazoa > Chordata > Mammalia > Cingulata > Chlamyphoridae > Tolypeutes > Tolypeutes matacus. The sequence continues at coordinate 798,613 of JAKSZT010053766.1, read as the reverse complement.
AAAGAGAATTTTCATATGACAGAAACCAGACACAAAATACTGCATATTGTTTGACTCCATTTATATAAAATGTAAAAATAAATAAATTTATAGAGATGGAATTAGATTAGTGGATATGTATGGCAGGGGATGGATAGAGGGATTGAAAGGTAACAGCTAAGGGGTGGAGGGATTTTCATTTTGGAGTAATGAAAATGTTCTAATATTGCTTGTGGTGATGAATGCACAACTCTGATTACACTAAAACCCATTGAATGTACACTTTGGGTGGATTGAGATATGAATATATCTCAATAAAATTGCTATAAAAATTCTAAACCAATTACTATCCAAGTGAATCCAGCTATATACAAATGAATAGAAATATGATCCCTTTAAGTTTATTTCAGGACTACAAGATAGGTTGAACATTGTAAAAGTTATGAGTGTATGTAAAATAGGAGCAGAAAAAGGGTTAAAAAAAAAAACATTTCAGTGAACTAGAAATAAAATAAAAAGGGAACTTTCTAAATATGAGTTGCCTAAAGTAAGCTGCAGCAAATATTCATGATGAACTGTTGAAAACGTTCTTTGTGAATTAACAAGATAATGAATGATGCTACTATCAACACTTAGAGTCAGCATAGCATTCATAATCCTAGTCAATATGGTAAAATAAGAAAGCAAATATATGATGGTACTGGCATTTAAGATCACTGGGAAAAGAATGGACTATTCAAAAATGGTGCCTGGATTATAGATAAATTGAATTCCTACAAAGCAACCTATACAAAAACCCATTTCAGCTATATTAAGGATTTAAAACTTTTAGAGGAAAACATTGGAAACTACTCTTGCAATTGTTGAGTAAAGAAAATTTCTTAAACATATAAAAACCATTCATTAAAAGATTAATAAATTAGATTCCTTCAATTATAAAAACTTTTAAAATCAAGATCTTATGAAAAGTTATGTCTCAATAAAGATTGTGTAAGGCAAGCCATAAACTGAGAGAAAATATTTAGAAAACACATATTATTTGCAAAAGATTAGTACCCACTACATATATATATATATATCAATAAGAAAATGCATTAAAAAATAGAATAGATATCAAGTCTTAAAACACAAATGACCAATAAACTTGTAAAAATTTCTCAACTTCACTAGTAATCAAGGAAAGGCTAATTAAAACCACAATGAGATATCTTTCTAATCCAACATTTGTCAAAAACAAAACAAAACAAAAAGCAACTCTAAGTCTAACATTCAAGTCCAAGAGTTGATGAAAATGTGGAGCAATTGGAGCTCACAAATATCTATTAACAATAGAATTGATTAATAAATTGTAAAATGTTCTCACTATGCAGCAGTGAAAACAGACAACCACAGCTACCCGAAGTGATTTGGAAAACCAATTATGAATTTAAAAAGTAAGTCACAGAAGAAAGCATATGGTATGATTCCATTTATATAAAAGCCAGGCAAAGCTGAACAGTTGAACAGTATATGTATAGGGATAGAAATGCATCGAGTAAATTATCACACAAAATCCAGGATAGAGTTTACTTCAGGATGTAAGGTTCATAGGAGACTTCTTAGGTATAATTTCACAGAATGGTGTGAAGATTTTATGAGGCTAGACTGAAAGCTTCATAGGAGCAGGGACAAGAATCTTCTCTCTTCCATTTTCTTTCTGGAGCCTGGCAGAATGTATTGTGCTTTAAAAATATTTATTGGTAAGTGTGTGAATATATCTGCAAAGATAGGCAAATCAATCAAGAAATTTTATTGTTATTTACTATAGTTTAGCCTATAGAATCAAATAGAAGATAACAACTTATAGGCTTTGGGAAACACCAAAGAAAATTTAATGTTAACCTGGGGCTATCTGAAAAAATTAATGAAAAGGTTTAGTTTCTAAAATTGTGGTAAATAAATTTAAATTGTCACATAAGGAAGAAACATGAAACCTGACTTCAGTGGAGCATAATTTGAGAAGCAAAGCCAAAAGGAATGAAAACTTTATTTGGTCAAAATCTGCAAATTCTACTACATAATTTTTTTAGAAAATAATTCACAAGTTGGAAGGTTGTGATATGTGGTTAACATGGAAGTAATTGCGAGTATTTGTGAACTCAAATGTCCCTCTGCTTATGTGTCTCCAATTAGAAAAAGACATCAGATGAATTAAATGATCATTATATTTGAAGTGTAGAATGAAGCCATAGTAATCTATTGCACATTTGCCAGTTTTCTGATTTTTGGCTCCATTATCCAATTGTTCTGCTTAGATGTTTGTATATTATATGTGAAAAATATGTCACAGCAAACTCATAAAACCACACTATATATTGCTCCCGGCTGTGTTTAATGGAATCTATCCAATGAATGAGCAAAGTCATCAAGTTACAAACAATATTAAAAGAGAACTTTTTTCTCAACCAGAGACTATGCTTTGTTCATGTTACTTGCCCAGGATATTTTTCTATGTACATACAATTTGAGCCAGATCATCAATAAGGGAGCTTTGTTTACAGAAGGAATTGTATGTTTTGAAGGTCAAGCTTATTATTATTATTATTATTATTATTACTATTATTACCTATTTGCTTGTCATATCTCTGGAATTGTGTCCAAATAAAGCCTTGAGAATCCTGTAAAATTCCATGAAAAACATTTGTTGAGGAAACATTTTATTCCAGGAATGAACAGCAAATACAAATAACAGTTTCCCCTTACATTCACTTTACCAACTAATTCTGAATCTATCTCCTGGACATTTTTAGGAGATAAAGTGATGAAAGGTTGAGAAATTAATTATTTTATCTTTCAGAAGACTGGCTTGCCTAAGAAAGAACCGGTATCTGAAGAAGTTTCTTTCTGCAAAGTTTAGTTTTCCTTTAGCACATATGCAGAGCAGTGTATTGTGCTGAAACATTTGGTTTTGTAAATGGTGGCCAAAATTACTGTCCATCTGGACATATTTGGGGGGGGTTGTATGTTCAATATAATATGAAAAAGAAACTTTTTTGGGTTTTAGGTCACCTAAAGTTAGTGTTCATAAACAGATTACACCAACTATTATAGAGCTTACTAACGCTTTATGTATATAACATGTTATATTAATATTTCTAAATTTGGGAGTATATATTAAAAAAATGTTTCTTGGAAAAGATTACACTTTCTTCAAAAAGTCGCCACAGATTCAGACTTATCTTCATATGGCAAATTAGGTAGAGAAATTTGCCATATTAAGAGAGTGCTAGCATTCAATTTGGGCATTTTACACTATATGCAATGTTTTAATCAAAATTATTAGACAATAGATTTAAATGACTGCTTGATTTTTGACTATACAAATATACATAGTTTGATCATGATTTCATAAAGTAATGCTATTAATATTACTGTGTTTTATTTGTTAAGTATATATTACTTCTTAATATGCACTTAATATTAAATAAATTATGTAAGTATTTTTAGGAAGTATATATGACATCAAATATCCATTCAGACTGGATATTTTCCATCAATAATTTGGTGCTGCCAAATACTCAGAAGTCTAGTGTTAGATGAAGTTTCTAGAGAATTGACTGATTTTGTCTCTTTTTTGGTGTGGTCTATTCAAAATCTTTCAGCCTGTCCTAATGTTGATACATGATGTATAAACAAATTGAATTATTTTCAAATCTCATAGACTGGTTAAATTGTTCAAATTGGTTTTTTGTTTTTTGTTTTGTTTTGTTTTGTTCTGTTTTGTTTTTGTTTTTGTTTTTCTTTTACCGGGAGGTCCAGGGGATCAAACCCAGGGCCCTCCATATGGGGGATGGACGCCCAACCATTTGAGCCACATCTGCCCCCTCAAATTGTTTTTAATAAAGAGATTTTCTGTCTTTAAATATTATTTACAGAGATTTAGGTGTAGTCTAATCTGTTCAACTTGTTAATCATTATCAGGTGCCAGATTTCAATCAATTCTCAGGGTGCCTGTATGCTTCTTATGGCTTTTCTTTCCATATCCTTTGAATTAAATTTTTATTACTTGAATGTTTTTCAATATAACTCATACATTTAAAATAAAACCACCAGGTAAAATGAGCCCTGGCTTAGTATGAAGAAGCTGTTACCAAATTAGTGTTATATATACAGATGGATGTGGCTCAACAACATTGATTTAGACTAAAGAAACAATCACTTGAACTGCCCTGTATCACCATGACTCAGTCTCTAACGAGCTTGTGAATAAATCCAGATTTCAGCACATTTAGCCAATTGCTTTCAATACTTCTAGAAGGTGGTATATCAAGAATCCCCATGCTACTGTTCAGCAAAACAGAATCTGCTGTCACCTAAGAAATCAACTGGAAGGCATTTTTGTAACTTTACATTGCATTAAGAAAAACTGAAATATAATATTAATAAATGAAAAACTATATCACTTGGGAGATATAGGCATAGAATATCACTTTCAATATTTGAGTATTTAAAGTTTTGGCAAAATAGCATCAGCTTGAAGAAAACACTAACATTTGCCAGTGTGTACCTATTTATCTTTATGTTGGTTGTATTCTTAAGCAGTGCATTTTTTTATTAGAGAAGTTGTATGTTGTAATGGTTAGGCTAATGTGACAACTCAGCCAGGTAATTGTGCCCAGTTGTTTGGTCAAGCAAGCACTGGGCTAATTTTAATACAAGGATATTTATGGGCTTCAGTCATCAGTGATTTTACTGCATAGATAGCTGTTTACATCTTCATCAGCCAGGAAGATTGCTATCAGCAATGAGTGACTTATCCAATCAATTGAATGCCTTAAAAGGGAAAGTGATTTCAGCATTCAGGGAGAATTTCCCAGCTTGTCTTTGGACAGCCAGCATCTCCCGAGAACTTATCAAGGACCTTCATTGGATTTCCGTAAGAGCCCCTGCTTTGCAGCCTGCCACGGCACCTGGACTTGTGCATCCCCACAGTCATGTGAGAGACTCTTACAAAATCTCATACTGTTGACAGATATCTCCTAGATATCTGACTCACACATATGTTTACAGAAAATCATGCAGAAAGTATAGGGTTCCCATATACCCTCACCTCACACTCACAGTTTTCTTTATTATTAATGCTTTGCATTAGTGTTACAATTGACAAAACAGTATTACATTATTATACTGTGGTCCACAGTTTACATTAAGGGTCACTGTTTGTGTTATACAGTTCTATGGTTTTTAATAAATTTTTATTGTGGTAGCATGTGAACAATCTAAAATTTCCCATTGTAACCCCTTTTATGTATACAATTCAGTGACATTAATTATTTTCACATTGTTGTGCTACCACCACAATACATTACCAAAAGTTTCCCATCACCCCAGACACTCTGTACCAATTAAGCATTAACTCTTCTTTCCCTACTCCTACCCTGGCTCCTGATAACCTGTATTCTAGTTTCTACCTCTATGAATTTGTGAATTCTAATTATTTCATATCAGTGAGATCATAGAGTATTTGTCCTTTTGTGATTGGCTATTTCACACAACATGATGTCTTCAAAGTTTATCCATCTTGTAGCATGGATCAGAACTTCATTTCCTTTTTATGGCTGAATAATATTCCATTGTATGTGTATACCACATTTTGCTTTTCCATTCATCTTTCAGTTGGACACTAGAGTTGCTTCCATATTTTGGCAAATGTGAATAATGTCACTATGAACATTGATGTGCAGATATCTGTTCAACTCAATGCTTTCAATTCTTTGGGGTATATACTTAAAAGTGGGATTGCCAGGTCATATGGTAATTCTATACTTTAACTTTCTAAGGAACTTGAAGCAGTGCATTTTGACGTGGCCAACTTAATACAATCATTTTGTAAAAATAACCATGTCATAAAAGCTCTGCTTTGTAATATTAAAGATATATGCTAAGGGAATTCTGGGTATTCAGCCTTACGCAGATGCCAGCCCACATCTCAGGTACTCTCCAGTATGAGACTTCATTTAGGCCCAAAGTAGGGTTGAGAGGGAACTAACACTGGATCAGGGGAAACAAGAGGGATGTGGTAGGACTGTCAGCTCCAAGGTTCAGGGATTGCCTGAGAACCCTAGATATGGTGACGTAAGGGACTGATCATAGCTGTCAAATGTGAGCATTACTGAGTAATAATGAACAGAAAAAACTGAAAATACCATGTCTTGATTTTTTGGTGGAGAGAAGTCTCTGGGGTCAAAAGAGTTGTGCCAAAAGAATTGAGTCAGAATGACATGTATTTAAGAATTATTAAGAGGAGTATTTAGCAACACATTAGTATATGTTCCAAATTTTATTAAACCTACACCTTTTTGTAAAGCTAATTTCCCCAAGCTAGAGATACCATAGAGAACCAAGGATAGTGCCTAGTACAATACTTCTTAAATGAAAAATCTTGCAATAATTTCATGCATTACATTGAAATCTATTTCATGTCTAAATGTCATCCAGTAACTCTTTTTCCCTCAGTCTTATGTGGGCTCCTATGTGGCCCCGCCCAAAATTTTATTTCCATTCCAAATTTCTAAAGTCCCAGATGTAATTAAAAAAATAAAAAATAAAAAAAGAGAGCAGAAATGAAGCCAGATTACCCCAGTCTTTGTCTAACACATAAGAACAAATGTACCCTAAAGTCCACAAGCCCAAAAATAGTAAGATCTAAAATTCACCCTAAATTTAGAAGTAGCAGGCAAAACCATTTGCAAAAAGTAAGAGTCACACTGTAGAAATCCTAAATCTGTTATCCAAGCAATATAATGAAATTTTCATTTTGTCATTTTCAAATGAAATACACCTAACCAATCATAATAAAATATCTTTGCAAAGATGAATGAGTTTATTCTTATTCTGAAGTATTTACTTTATACATTTAGATGAAGACTTTCAGTGAAAAAAATAGCAATACCTGTTTTTCTAAATAGATATAAATCAAAACAGCCCCTTGGCAAAAAGTGGTATCTTTTACAAATAATGAAGCTTGAAGCTTCATTATTTTATACCCTTGAAGCTTCAAGAGTATAAAATAATTTCTCCTGGTCAGACAGCTAATGACCCAATAGAGCTAAATACATTTGTCAAACCTTAAAATTATGTTTTTACTACTGTGGACAACATCTCAGTCACAGCTAGGTCTTGATCTCGGGATTAGGGTTTGGCAGTACAACAAAAGTAATGTTGCTCTTTGTCACCAAGATTTTCTCCTCTGATGTCAATATTCACATTTTGAACACAGTCCACTTGTACTTCAGTCTACTAAATACCCTCTTTAATTGAAAATATTTTTTAAAAGTCTGTCATGAAAGCATCAAATAAATGTCTCACATTGAATGATTTATTTGTATCCAAAATGATTTGTATTTCATACCTAGTTATTACTTTTGGACAAAACTGACAGTCCAGTCAAAGTAAAAATTAAAGTATTATTTCAAAGGTTCAGGGATTAAGTTTACTGACAACCAATGGTCTCCAGTAAAGCTAACAGATATAGAAACACAATTTTTTATCAATAATGTTTTAATAGTTTTATGCCTCAGGTGCCTAAACACCAAGGACTCTGGATGAGATTGAATACATCTTAAATAGGCCATGTAGAAAGATCATCAAGCCTAAAAAGACAGGGCTAGGGCAAGATAATACTTGATTCAGTGTATGTATTTTGCTAAACAAGAAGGTATTGTAGGATCACACACTTCTAATGTAAAATGTTCTTTATACTCCACCTCACAACTATCATGCTCACATACCGAGAATAAGGAAAATCCACTCCTTCTGGAAGGAAACTTTACTTCTTTTATTTTTATGACATCTGTTCTGTAGAGTGGTGATGGTACTGTTGAACCACCCTTCTTCACCAGAAGATTACATGTGTGAATTTGAATAGAGGAACACTGGAGGGGACCAGCCCAGCACACTCACTTGAATTGTCCCTTTGCTTTTCAGGCAGTTCAAGTGCCTTTGAAAAGAGTGGGAATAAAGTGACTGCTGATTAAGCAGAGGGTTTGACATGGGAATGGGTTTGCCAATTGTTTGAAAGTCACACTGCATAGACTACAACTTTTAAAATGTAAATGCATGACACAAATACTGCCTAACACAATAGGATGAAAATGATTGAGACAGCCACAAAAGACAGTGAAAGCTTTATTCTAGTAATAAAGAAAAAAATATATCTGGTGTCAGAGAAAGGTAATTTGAAATATTTAATAGATATTATCTTCAATTTAAGAAGCCAAAATTATTGTCCAGTTTTATTTCCTGTAAAAATTGTTTCTTAAGCACTTTTAATTTCCAGATGAAATTTCCAAATACATGCTTTGTCAATTATATTTCCTTAAATAATTTTGAAAAGGACATCATGAAATACTACATACTGAAAACCAACTTTTCAGGTAGTAGATCATTTTATTTCCAGAACAAAAGATGTTTAAAATTTATATAAATCCATGCTGATCAATTTGATCACAAGCCTCTTCCATGCAACTTGTGGAGCTAACAGAAGCGGCAGCTTCTTTTTAAGACAGGAAAGGGAAAGATTCATTACTAGGAGCTAACTAGTTATCATTTGGCTGATCAAGCTTTATTTTAGTCATTATTTTGTCTTTGATTATACTAATGAAGAAGTTCCCTAGCTACTGTTGAAATAATGGTTGTGATCCCTAAAAACAATTTTTCAGTACTTATAATCTTCAATGGTCTAAAATATTAACCAAAGGATGTTATGGAAATGAATATATTTGAGACAATTACAATTTATATTTTTTAATTAATATGTTTCTAGAAATAAGAAAGGGATGGGGGAAAAGGCATTCAAGTAACTGAAAGAGAAGGAAGAGTCAAACATCAAACGTATAGCAATTTAAAGGAGGAAGGGCTACTTTAAGCTGTACCCCAGAACCTCCTGATTCCCAATTCTAGAAACACAATTTTCATTATTATCTTGTTAGGCATATCTTACACATATAAATTTTAGATAAAAAGCAAAAGAAATAGAACTAAAGCTATAAATACAATCCTGATGTTTGCAGCTCCTAGACCATTCTGTTCCTGAGTCCACATGTGTTACTTCCATTTCAGAAACAAATCAAATCAAATGAGAAATAAAAAATGTTTCCTTAAAAGGATCACAAAAGCATTAGCTAACAGTATAGAATGAACTGAAGATTGTTCAGGCAAGCTAAAGGAGAGGGTTTACATGGTACCCCTTACCACAGCAACTTTAAACTTCTTCATTAGGCATTTCTATTTTTCAAAGTTCCATCACAGCCAGCCTAAACAGAGCTTTTCCTTGTCTTACTCTTTGCCACACAATGCCCGCACAGCAACTGCTCTGCTTTCTCCCATATTTCTCACAGGAACTTCAAATGCCTTACTCTTTAGGTGCTCTTCACCAGCTACTTATCCACCCAAAGTCATAGCTGGACTTAAAGTAACAAGATGTCCTCTAGATTAAGAGATCCAAACCCTGAGAAGGCATTTTTGTAATCTTATGATATCTGTCAACCTCCCTTATGGTCTCTTCAGGCAGCTTTTAGATAAAATCATTCAAACAAATAAAAAGCTTTCAATAAAAGGAGTAATTAATATATTTTTTTCTATTATATTACAAATGTTTGCAAGCAGAGCTTTCCCCTTCAAAATCTATTGGAAAACATGACTGTAAAGATTATGGCCACAGGCTCATCATTCAAATAGGTATTCGAATGAATGTCTAAAACTCAGTTGAAGAGGGAAATCTAAAGCACAATGGGTTCAAATGTGCCTTTCCTCCATCTCTCACCTTAACAATTTATTATTCTTCTCTCTTACCCTGAGGAATTGAAAATGAGAGGAAAATAATGAAAATAGTTAATGTAAAACTAGCTGCTATAACTTATAAGCCCTGAAATCTCAAAGGCTTAGCAAAATAAACATATTTCTTGCTCCTGTCAGTGTGTGCTGTGTATATTTCTGGTTGAGGAGCCATTGTGAACTTTCAGAGACTAAAACTTCTTTCATCTTGAGGCTGCATCCTTCCCTTTGTTCGGTCAGTAGATGGGGAAAGAGATGTAGAGAAGACACATTTGCTTCTTATCCACAGGTCACGTCCATTCACATTAGAGGCAATGAATCACGTGCCCTCCTCCCCCAGAAGAAGGGAAGAGAAATTGGACAGCTAGTTCTCAACAACACATTTACACAATGGAAGAAAAGCACTAATATTAGGTGGAAAGCTAACCATCTACTTTACAAAATAAGTATATGTACAGATACTACAATAGTTGTGAATAAATAGGGATTAATTTTGTTCATCTTTATTGGGCTTACACAATATATGACTGCAAGATAGCAAATTAAACAAACAAACAAAAAAGAACATTATTTTAAATACGAATGTCATAAATAAAAGTATCCTGTTAATAGAGAGTAAAAATATGGAGAGAACCAGCAAGATGGTGGCAGAGTAAGGAGCTCCTAGAGTCAGCTTGTGCAACAGGGCAGTTAGTAATCACCCAGAGCTATCTAAAGCACCTGTCTGGGGGCTCCAGAACACCAGAAGTGCATCCTGCAATATCTTTGAAAGAATGGAAGGAGGAGACTGCCCATCTACAGAGAGGATTTGTGAGTAGAGCACACCACACCACGGAGGCTGGTGCCCATCCTGCACTGGCGGCACAAGCCACCTCAGGAGCTATTCCATGGCTGGGATTGGAAGCTCTATTTCCCAAAAACGGGGGAGGAAGAGACAGTTGGGCAACAGCTACTGATTAGTAAATTCGGCGGGCTCAAGTATAATCCTAAAAACAGCTAAAGTTTGAATCTGTCCAAGTCAGAAAGAGGCAAGCAGCTGCTATTTTAACTCCACACCTGGCACTGTGTGGAGAAGCAGAGCTGACTGAAAATCACAGTGCTGGTAGGGACAGGCTTCTTTCCATCCAGATTATATTGCAGCTCTAACCTAAACCCAAGCCACACCTCCGACAGGAAGGAAGCTGGCGGGACCTTTGCCAGTCTTTCCGGGAAAATGCAGACCACACCACAGAGGCTGGTGATCATCCTACTCTGGCAGTGCAAGCAGCCTCAAGAGCTATTCTGTAGCTGGAGTTGGAAGCTCCATTTCCCAAAAACAGGAGAAGAAGAGATGGTTGGCCACTGACTTCAACTACTGATTAGTAAATTTGGTTGGCTAAAGCATAACCCTAAGAATAGCTAAAGTTTGAACCTGTCCAAGTCAGAGAAGCTTCATTGGTTCCTGCGGCAATGTGGGCAGCTTGACCCTCCACAGCTTATAGCACCAACTACATCCTCAGCTCCTAATGCACAACCAGCAACGGAGAAAGAGCAAGAAAGCCCTAAACTAAAGAGAGAAACTGCATGTCGAATAAATGCATCTAGTAGGCCCGATGCCAAGACATCAACAAAAAATTACAATCCACACCAAGAAACAGGAAGATACAGCCTAGTTAAAGGAAAAAGATAAGCCTCCAGATGACATAAAGGAGTTGAAACAGCTTATCATAGATGTTCAAACAAATCTCATTAATAAATTCAATGAGATGGCTAAAGTGATTAAGGCTATTAAGAAGATATTGGATGAGCATAAAAAGAATTTGAAAACATACATAGAAAAATAGCAGATCTTAAGGGAATGAAAGGTGTAATAAATGAAATTTAAAATACACTGGAATCATATAGCAACAGATTTGAGGAGGTAGAAGAAAGAATTGGTGAACTTGAAGAAATGGCCTCTGAAAGCTAACATACAAAAGAACAGATGAAGAAAAGAATGGAAAAAATTGAACAAGTTCTCAAGGAATTAAACGACAGCAAAAAACATGCAAACATACGTGTCATGGGTGTCCCAGAAGAAGAGGAGGGAAAAGGGGCAAAAGGAATATTTGAAGAAATAAAGGTAGAATAATTCCCAACCTTATTGAAGGAAGTGGCTATCTGTGTCCAAGAAGCACAACATACTCCCATCCAAATAAATCCAAATAGATCAACTCCTAGACACATACTATTCAGAATGTCAAATGCCAAAGACAAAGAGAGAATTCTGAGAGCAGCAAGAGAAAAGCAATGCATAACATATAAGGTACAGCCAATAAGATTAAGTGCCGAGTTCACAGCAGAAACCATGGAGGCAAGAAGACAGTGGTATGATATATTTAAGATACTGCAAGAGAAAAACTTCCAGCCAAGAATCTTATATCCGGCAAGATTGTCTTTCAGAAATAAGGGCAGGTTTAGAATATTCACAGATAAACAGAAAATGACAGAGTTTGTAACCAAGATACTTGCTTTGCAGGAAATACTAAAGGATGTGATACAGTCTGAAAAGAAAAGACAGGAGAGAGAGGTTTGGAAGAGAGTCTAGAAATGAAGATTATATCAGTAAAAGTAACTAAAAGTCTCAAAAGAGTGGTGAAAATAAAATAAGACAGATAAAACCCAAAGGTCAAAAATGGGTAAAATAAGAACTTCCTTTAGAGTAATAACCTTGCATGTTGATGGATTAAACTCCCCAATCAAAAGACACAGACTGGCAGATGGATAAGAAAATATAAGCCACCTATTATGCTGTCTGCAAGAGACTCACCATAGACCCAAGGATACCAATAGATTAAAAGTGAAAGTCTGGAAAAAGATATTCCACACATGCAGCAACCAAAAAAAAAAAAAAAGCAAAACAAAACAAAAAGGCAGAGTAGCTATACTTATAACAGATGAAATAGACTTTAAAAGACACTACTAATGCACAATCTGAGGAGGAAGTCAGGAAAAAAAAACTCCATTTACAATAGCAACTAAAAGAATCAAGTATTTAGGAATTAACTTAAGCAACAATATAAAGCACTTGCATTCAGAAAACTACAATGCATTGTTGAAAGAAAAGACCTAAATAATTGGAAGAACATTCCATGCTCATGGACTGGATGACTAAATATCATTAAGATGTCAAAAGATACTGCAAGAGAAAAACTTCCAGCCAAATTGATATACAGATATATCCAAATTTATAAACAGATTCAATGCAATCCTGATAAAAATTCCACCAGCATCTTTAAATAAACAGAAAACACAATTATCAAATTTATTTGGAAGGGTAAGGGGTCCCAAATAGCCAAAACATCTTACAAAGGAAAAGTGAAATTCGAGGGCTCTCACTTCGGGACCTTAAATCATATTACCTAGCTACAGAGGTAAAAACAGCATGGTACTGATATAAAGACAGACACATAGACCAATGGAACTGAACTGTGGTCAAGTGATTTTTTTTTTTTTTTAAGATTTTATTTATTTATTCATTTATCCCCCCCTTGCTGCTTGTGCTCGCTGGGTCAGCTAACCACGCCGTGCGGGCAGGCTTGCCTTCACCAGGAGGCCCTGGGAACCGAACCCGGGGCCCCCCATATGGTAAACGGGAGCCCTACTGATTGAGCCACAGCCGCTTCCCTCAAGTGATTTTTGATAAGCCTGTCAAACCCACCTAGCTCGTGCAGAACAGTCCGTTCAACAAACGGTGCTGAGAGGACTGGATATCCATAGCCAAAAGAAAGAAAGAGGACCCCTATCTCACACCTTATACAAATATTAACTCAAAATGGATCAAAAATCTAAATATAAAAGCAAGAATTAAAAAGCTTCTAGAAAAAAATGTAGGAAAACCTAGTGATAGGTGGTGGATTCTTAAAGGAGATAAGAGGAGGACTGAGATGGACTACTAAAGCTTAATGTGAGTTGAAATTTTAATTAACTTTACTGTAAAAGTATGGAAATGTATAGAGTTGATGGAGTACATAACAGTGAGTAACAACTGGTTTATAAATGGGAAAGTGGCTGGAAAGGGTAGTCTAGCGATGTAAATATCAATTGAAAGAAAGGGAATAATCTAGGGACTGAATAACACAATAAACCCAGAGGTGGATGAGAATTGTTGTTGATGGTATAGATGCAAGAGTGCCCTTTGTGAGCTAGAGCAGATGTACGTCACTATTGCAAGGTGGTGGGAATGTGGAGAAGCATGGGAAAAATCCAACTGGAGTGACCTATGTACTGTGGTGAGCAGCAATACTGTAATAGTCATGCATCTATGCCAAAGATGTACTATTGATAATGTAGAAATATGGGAAAAGTGTGCCACATGTACACTATGGACCGTTGTTTGTAGTAATAATCTCATAATCTATAATAAATGTTACACCACAGTGTGGTGTGTGGATACGGAATGTTGTTTGGTAATTCTGCACATGTGCGTGATTGTTTTCTAAGTTCACAACTTCTGTAATAAAAATATATTTAAAAAACTAAAAATAGAGTCAGTTGGGGGAAAATACATGAAAAGTAAGATATAGTTAGTAGTAAGATTTTGACAATATTCTTTCATAATTTATAACAAATGTCTCACAACAATGCAAGGTGTTGGTGGTGGGTTAATATATGGGACCACAGTATGATGTTATGCATGATTGCTTTGTAAGTTCACAACTTTTACTATACACTTATTATTTATGTATGCTCACATGTAAATGACATAAAAAAAATAAAATAAAAAATAATAATAAGGTGGATTGGGGGAAAATACACCAAGGGTAAGATACGTTGGTTGGGAGTAATATTTTGAGGATGCTCTTTCATCATTAGTAAAAATGTTTCACAACAATCAAAGTACTGGTGGTGGGGTGAGGTATGAGAGCCCTGTACGGTGTTATGTATGTTTGTTTTGTGAGTTCGCAACTATTACTATACGCTTATTGTTTATGTACATTTATGTATGAATGATATACCTCAATAAATTTTAAAAAATATATGGAGAACCCATATTAGTAGTACCATCTACAGTTGTACAATATTGAATGTCGCTTTTCACTAAAAATTGCACCTCCTGATATTCAATTTATGACCTCTGTTGCCACTGAGTCAATGCCTTCTCCAGTTCATATCAGTGGAGAATGAGCCAGCTGTTGCCTGAAAAGCAGGTGGAGATACTGTGTTTAATTTAATTTGATGATGATGATGATAGAAAACACTTGCTTGAGTAGTGCTTACTATGTTCAAGGCACTGTTATTAGTACTGTATATACAAATTCTTTTAATCAGCACCACAACCTGCAAAGTAGGAGTTATTGTAAGCCCAATTGACAGATGAGGAAACTGAGAGGAATGTTAACTAAATTGCCAAGATAATGCTGTCAATAAGTGGAAAAGCTGGAATTTGAACTCAGGCAGTTTGAATACAAATCCCAGGCTTTTAACCACTATTACACACTGTCTGTCTTACATAAATCAGTTCTTTCAACTTTTTAAAACTGCCCTTTTCTTCTGAAAGCCCCATCTCCATCAGATCATGAACAAGTGGCTGCAAGAAGTTTCATATCTATACTGTCTGCACCTCCTTGATAATCTCTAGTCTTTATATGCCAGAGTCTTTCACCTCTCTCCTTTAGTAAAATCCCATCCCAGTCTTCTACCCCAATTCTTCATAAAAATTTTTGGATTTATGGGAATGAAGCTGTTGCTCTTATCGGTTTTTAGTAAGGGAAGGAATGAGTGTGATAGATGAGTGATGTTATGAGGATATAGGGAAGATGTTCATTTACTGGACCTTGGAATCAGATAGGAAATGCTTTCCAGAAATTTCCATTAGTAACCTCTAATTTTCCCATAGAAATTTTATAAAGTACAGTTAAAAACAGCTACAGTTGTAATACTTATCAAAATAAGAATAGAAGGAAGGTTCCTAAATCTTACAGAGTATCTATAAAATCCTACCAAAAATCATACTTAATGGTAAATTATTGAAAGCTTCTCTTTGAAATTAGTTCCCCAAAACCAAGGAAAAACTAAGCAGGCTAGTTACTAGAAGAAGACATGAGGGAGGCTTCTGGGGTGCTATTAATATTCTATTTCTTTATTCAGTTACAAGTTACAGGCGTGCATTGAATTTGTTAAAAATTCACCAAGGTGTAGTATGCTTAGGATTTATGTACTTCACTGTATATATGTTGTATTAAAATTAAAAGATTGTTTTTTTTAAATGTTACTATTTATTTACATAAGAATAGATCGTAATGTTGTCTAAAATCTAAAGTCAGATATCTAGTAAGTCACAGAGTCAAGACTACAGAAAAATCATCTGAGATCAGTGTCCATATTCTCAAACACTCTGGTATACTATGAAGCTCCATATTATTAATAACCAAAGGGCTTTTTTTCACTAAGTAGAGAGTCTCAATACCCATTATGAAATGTCATTTCTATGGAAATAACTGCTTCCATGATCCAGGAAATCAACATAAAATAGAAATTACTAGAATAAAACCTGATCCTAGGTTGGCAACCACTGGCTTCAATATTGAATAGAGTGAAATACAGAATTACTGTTAGGCAATATGATAGTAATAACAGCAAATACAAAAAGGAAACAAAGTATACTTTTAAACCACAAAATTTGGAGGAGCTTAACATGACATTTTCTCATACTCTGAGAGTTATCCAAGCAACAAAAATATCTTTTGTCATCTCATGATGGAAAACTACAGAGATTCAATTCAAAATGCCTAGTAAGTCTGTGAGCTTGATGACTGCACACCAGGCCAGCATTCCAGGAAACTGTGGATATTAATGTAATTAAGAATGCCAAGAGTGTTTTAAATTAAAGGAGATCAATTATTGATGTGTCAAAAGGTTCATTTGAGGTTTTTAGAAGGTTTTGAGCCAAGTTTATTTTTTGAAAGTGTATCTAAATACTTACATTCTTCTAGAACTTTGCTGAATCTTTAAAAAGCAATAAATAGCTCTCAACATAAAACAACTTTTATCTCACTCATTCATCCAATCACACATCCAGCCAGCCATTGGACCCCCTTCTAAGTGCCAGGTACTATGTTAAGGGCCAGGCACAAAAGGATAAATAAAACAATAACCATGCCTTAAAGCAGCTCCCAGTCTCGGAAGATAAATACTATGATATAACATGACATTATAGGTGAAAATCAAAAAAATGTTGAACACCATGTTCTAAGTCATAATTTCTTGCATCATATTTTCGTTTTGACTATTGAGATTGAATCATGTCTCCCACAAATGCATGTTCAGATCTCAAACTCTGGTCCTGTGGGTATAAACCCATTCATAAATAGGACCTTCAAAAATGTTATTAATTAAAGTATGCCCCAAACTGAATGAGAATGGGCCTTAATCCAACATGGCTGAAGTCCTTAGGAGCAAAGAAAATTGGACATGGAAGAAGAAGCTACAGGGAGAAAGTCAAAGGAATCTAGAAGAGAAGGAAGACATGGCCATTTGCATTGCCATGTGATGGAAAAGACAAGGATCAAGACTCACCAGCAGCCAGTCCCAGAATGCCATAGTCTTTGTGGAGCAAGCATCGCCTTACTGATGCCTTGACTTTGGATTTCTCATAGCCTCATAAAACCGTGAGTCAATACATTCCCAATGTTTAAGCCACCTCATTGCATGATATTTGTTTTAGCAGCTGTGAAACCAAAACAGTGGCTAACATTTGTTGAGTGCTTACATTGTGCCAGATTGGGAAACTGAGATTCCAAAAAATTGAGCCAAGTACTCATAGTCATAAAGCTAGTAATTCCAGGCTGTATGGGTCCAGAGTTCTTTTTCTAGACTGTTACACAAAATTAACCCTTAGAAGCACAGAAACATGGAATATAGAGGCTAAAAACTCAAAGTAACTCTTGGAGATGGTAACAGGGGTATATCTCAGTGTGAGAATTACATTGTAGTTTTTACTCTTTTAATAAACTGTTCCTTTTCTGACACAGCTCAGATCCTTTGCTTTTTCATTCAATCCTTTGAGGATTATTTTATACCTGCATTCATACTGTCTAGATTTGTACATCAAGTCTAAGGTTTAAATGATTAACTTGTTTCAATATATTACCTTTAAAAAGAAAAAGAAAAAAAGTTTCCATCTTGCTCTGGCTTGTACAATCATAGTACTTGGAACTGTGGGCGTGCACAGTGGTTTCCTGGCAGTTCGAGGTCACCGAGGTGGGTAAGGGAGATTGTTTCTCTTGCACTTTGGCCCACCCACCCCCATTCTGGGACCTTGGGTGTTCCCATTTACAAGGATGAATACCCAACAACAGAACCTCACTACCGCCGATGCAGACGTTCACAAGGGCATGGGTCACATCAGCTCCTTTGTTCTGCCCGTTTTCTAAAACATTCAGTCTCTTTCAATTGCCTCATCTTTCTCCTAGGCTTGCCCTCCCTCTTCCTTCTGCAGATCCACCACTTTCGGCCTTGATGTGCTTCCCCTATTAAGTGTTTCTTTCCCTGCAGAGCCAAACTTAACAAGTAGGCACAGAGTAAAAATTCTAATGGTTGTTTGTGATGGATGTGATGTTGTGTGAAGCAGATGGGAAATTAGCAGCTGCCTCCTGCTAGGACGGGTAAGGCATCTCTGTCAGCATCTCAAAGACACAATGGACCTTGCTGGGCCCTCTGGGTACTGGACAGGCTACTCCAGAGGGACACCAGTAAAAATCCTCACTGCCCTGTGGGAAGCCTACCTGCATAGAGGATTGGGGTACAGAACATTAGCACAAATGAGGGAGTTAAGACAGCAGCACCTGCCTCTTCACACTGCTTCCTCTTGATGCATGGCTGGGATTAAATGAGAAAGTTAAGTTAACATAAGGAGGGTGCTATCAGTAATTATAATAAAAGTTAAACATGGCTTGTTCCCTATCCAGGCTTTTTCTATCTCACTTTTACTTACATACCAAAAGTTAACGAAATGCCATTTTCAACTGCACTTCCCCTCCCAGCCCTGAAAATGTCCAGTGGCCACCGGCTCCACCTCACTGTTATAATTTCTTCTATTGCTAGAATCACAATACATGTACAACAGAATACCATTAAGTCCACTCTAGTCCATAGTTCTTCCCCCAATCCTGAGGGGACTGGGATGGTGAGCCACACTGATGAAGGATGTTTGTGTGGGATATTGTGGGAGGTGAGGAAGGTGGGGAACATGGGAATCCCTATAATTTCTGTGTAATATTTAGGTAATCTAATCACCTTTTAAAATATATATATATATACATAAAAATAACATTTATGTAAGCAAATACACATATATGCATATATATTTATATATCATTTTACAAATATTGGTATGTAGGGTGAAAATTTTGATTTTTACCCACAATGCCATTGTTAATTTTTCTTATAGTTAACAATGTCATTTCGGCTTCATGGGCCTGGATATTCAGGTTCCCCTGTTTTACAACTCAGTGTTATGATCTGTGGTTAACCAAATAAGACAATGAAGTGAATTGTCTCTGGTCCACCCCAGTGAAGTCACCAAATCACACATCAGGAAAGGTCTTAGAAGCTGGAAAGTGCTAAAAACCCTAATATATATATTAGAAGGAAAAAACTATGCTTAAATACAGCTATGATGCCATGGATGTTTACTTGCACCTGCATTACCTTCCACAGTTTTAATTCCTGAGGAGCAGGACTTATATAAATGAGAAAATAAGGAAATGTCCATGTATCATAGCAGCTGAACATGGACTAAGCCACGATACAGAAAAAGTAAATTAATATCTAAAATATTTGATGAAACAGCACAATTACTTCTGTTAATCAGCCAGTATCTAGTTTTTCATAGCTATTGAATTTGCCTCATAACTCAAATCTCCCTAGCAACATATAAAGATAAGTGAAGTTATTAGATGAAAAAGATGAGAGAAGAATTTGAGATTTTCATAAGCAATTTTACCACTGTCTCTTTGAATTACCAATTGCAACATATCAGGTTTCCCTGTTACTTAAACTATTAATGAAAATCTCTCAAATCTGGTGCTACTTTTTTTTAAAAGCCAGGAAGAAAGTGAATAATTTTAAAGTCTCCTTTAAATACACAGAATGTGCTCTTTAAAAAGTCTCCTGCGTTATCTTCTCCCATCCTTCAATTTATATTCCAAATATCCTTTACAACTTGACACATTTGCATTCAAAGTAAATGTTTGAGCCTATTTTTAAAAGTCATTTTATGAAATATAACAAATATACAATACTAATACATGGTGTTAATCATGGGATGGTTTATGGAAAAAATACACCAAATACAAGCTATGGACTATAGATAGCAGTAATATAAGGGTGTTCTTTTAACATTTGTAACAAATATATCACAACAGCATCAGGTGTTGGTGGTGGGGCGATGTATAGGAATCCTGTATGGTAATGCATGCCTGTTTTAACTCACAGCTTCTAAAATTAAAAAAAAAAAAAAAAAAAAATCACATGCAAAAAAGTCATTTTAAGAGACATTAGCAGGTGGTTTAATAAAGAGATAACTTTATGGAAATTCTCATTATGTTCTCCTCTTCATATAATACTTTCAGAATTTGTATTAAATGACTGAAAGCAGAAAATACTGAGGCTGAGATTCTCCAAGTGCATTTGTAATCAACTTTGATCTATTTAGAGTAGAGTTTTTATTCATTATTTCCCTTCAAGTGGCAAAATTCATATATGAGTACTTGTTCTTCACTTATAGCAAATATATTTCTGTACTTCTAAGCTGCAAAGTTTATATTCTGTGATGAGATGAATTTCCTACTAAACCTGGGTTTCCCTTCCCACTTTTGATGATGGATTGCCTTTACTGGACAAAAATAAAATAACAAAATAAAATAAGGAGCTGTCAATCTGTTTTCTTTTCAGGTCTTTCTGTCCCTTTTGAAATTACTTACAGCCTGCTTTTTGTAGCTTTGTAACCGGCCTGACCTAATTTAATTACCATGACTTGTGTGGTTTAAAGAGAAATACTTTTATTCAATCTGTCTACTTTGTATATGTTTCCCTTCCTTTCACACAATGCTCTATATTTTAGCATTCAAACCCCTTGTTACTTCTTTCTTTATTGGGCTAACCCAGAGTTGGTTTTTATAGTGTTGTCTATACTCACAAATATTCTTTGACGCTACGCTGCTCCCTCCTCTGGTGTATCTGTTTGTGTGCTGGGAATCCTGGTCCTTTGTGGAACCCAGACTAAGCATTCTTTGACTTGAACCACATAGCATCACTACTGTACGTGTCTCTGTGCAGAACCAACTGCTCTAATTTAGAAAGAAAAAGAGAGAGAGGAAAAAAAGAGGAGACTGAAAGAAACATGGCAGGGACTTGGGGCTTAAAAACACTGTATTTAAAAATTCCAGTCCACAGAATATACAACCAGACCCAGGACATTCACTTGAGCTATTTAAAATGGAAAGCCTATTTCTGTTATTCCAAATTCACTACAAGTCTTGTAAAGGAAATGCATACCATTTTATTGGTGCTTTCTTCCTGAGAAAAGAAGGCATGCAGAAATATTTTCACAGTAAAAAGATCTAGCTCTCTGGCTGTTGAGCTATATGCTCTAATAAAATGAACATCATCATAACAAGGGCAGTGAATAACAAGCATTAGGATCTCACCAGGGAGTGTTTAGATTGATTGGAGTTAATCTATTAACCTCCTTGAGCTCACTTGATATGTACCATCTGAGGGAGCCCTTTATTTTTCACAGAAAGGAACATATGCTAAATACTTATGGGGAATAAAACAAAGTGTAAAATTAGATCTGAGTCCTGAACAGATTATGCCTTGCTACAGGTGTTGTGTAGCCTTTTGCCTGCCCCTACAGACCTTCCTCTTAAAAAAGGTTCCCATAGCGCCGTGCCTTTGCAAATTGTCCCACAGAAAATGTGAATGGGGCCTATTCTGCCACAGGCAACACCATCTGAAATGGCACAAAAACCTGCTGTTCTGCAAAACAGATCGTTCTATTAAAAAAAAAAAAAGAGTTAGAGAAAAAGAAATTCAAGAATGCTTGTTTCCCTTCACAAACTTTGGTTTGCTTGGGCACATGTAAAGAGATTTTTATCTTGCAAATGAAGTAAAAAAAAAAAAAATCTCGAAGACTTCATTAAGAAAAAAGTTCTGTTTGAACTGTATAAATAATATTGTACCTTAAACAAACAGAAGGAGGCTTTTTATAAATGCCAAAAGCCAAAACCCTGAAGATTAGCTGTGAAATAGTTTTGTTACCTCACTTCTCACAATAAGTCAAAATTGCCAAGAAAATGGTTTCCTGCCACTTTGGTCTTTAGATAATGCCAGATCCCTTTAAATTAATCATTAGCCAGAGAACACAAAGAATAAATATAATGAAACAATGTCAAAAATCCTGCCACAAGAGGTCACATTTATACCAAATTAATTAGTATGCTTGTGTTACGTTTAATTTGGGGAAACAGATATCTCTGTAGCATCTTAAGTAATATATGGTTGATACTAAATAGTTTTTATCCCTCAGCCTCCTATGGGCTATAGCTCCTTTGTTCACTTGAGTTCATTAAAGATTTAGAGAACTTGATTTCTGAGTTAATAACTCCGGTGTTAATCACAGAAGTATCGCGGAAACCTGGTACTAACCGAAGATTGCAAATGTCACCACCAGAGAAGGGGCCAGGTTTTGGTACTATAAATCCTTCAGATATAAAGGAAGCGGGGACTAGGTGGAATTCACAAAGTTGCTGAAAGAAGTTCATAGTTTGATAGAAGATATCAAACTATACAAATTCTAAACTATATACAGTTTGAAATAGAAGTATATGATTTTCAAAAGTACATACTAATTATTTCCAATTTAATTATACGATTTGGGCAAAATTTAAATATTAATTTAGCCGTGATTATGTTTTTTCAATTTGATACCAGCCCCAGAAGGTCTTACCACATACCTCTTTAAAGATAACATATGGATAAAATTAATAGCCCTACAAATAAAGAGAGATAAATATAATAAGATTAGGATAAGCCATCTTAATATTTCTAGATCACATAAAAATAAGATTTATCTTGACAAAAAAATCTGAAATTTATATTAAACATAACACATTTGGAATTAGGATAATTCTAAAATGATAGTAAGGGAAAATTTTTAACAGCTAAAGATTAAAATATAATTTAAATCTAGAGCAATTAAATGATTCAGTATTGATTTATAAATAAGTAGACCAAAGAGTGGAAGAAAATAAAGAATTTAAAGTTAGAACTTACTATATGTAAATTTTGGTTTATGAAAGTTGGTAAGATTTCAAACAGTGGAAAAAATAGATTATTCAATAAATGTAGTCTTTGGGGGGAAAAGTAATTTGAATACTTACCTCATTCTTTCAACAAAATTAATCCCAGAGGGATAAAAATTTAAAGGTGAAAGAAAAAGAGATAAAACAGCTCTAGAAGCCAAGGAAGAAAATGTGCATTTAAAAAATAATCTCATCAGGAAGAAACTCTTATTTTTTTTTCAGCAAGACTGAAAAATCACAATTAATAAAGAAAAATATCAACCAATTTAACCATAAAATTATGAAATTAGTTGTATATTATTTCCTAGAGCTGCTGAAACAAATGACCACTGGGTAGCTAAAAACAACAGAAATCCATCCTTTCAGTTCTGAAGGCCTGAATTCCATGGTCAAGGTGTCACAGGGCCACGCTCCCTGGAAGCTGGAAGCTCTTCCTCCCTGGTGGCTCCTGAAATCCTGTGGCATGTGGCAGCACAACCCCACACGGTGCCTGTCTTCACCTGACTTTCTTCACATGGCTGTCTTCCCTGTGTCTCTCTGCCTTTTTCTTTTCCTTCTCTCATAAGGACATACTCATTCAATTTAGGATAGATCCTAATTGAGTATGAGCTCATCAAGTTCCTTACCTTAATTACATCTGCAAAGATCTTTATTCCAAATAAGGTCACATTCTGAGGTTCCAGTGGGCATGAATTTTGGGGGGACAATGTCCAGCCCACTACATATGCCCATTTGCCATTAAGTTAAAACACATACTTAAAAATCTAGGTGAAAATGTTAGCAAAATAAATGGCAAAAAAGCGGGTTTTGATGTCTGAAATGTACAAGAGAATTTATGATTAGAAAAACTGAGTATTCCAAAAGAAAACTGAAGTATATAAAAAGCAATTCAATTCATATATGTAATAATAATAACTTATGAGTTTCAAGCTCTGTTCTAAAGAAATCATATGCATCATGTTATTGCATTATCATAGAAAATTAGAAGATTTGTGAATTCTATTATCTCGATTTTGAAGATAAGAGAATTGAAGCTCAGAAAATAATGTGTCCAAACTGAGAAAATTAAAGAATAACAGAACAGGGACTTAATTTGTCTGACTCCAAGTCCATGCACTTTCTTACTGTAGCAGTTGGGCATTATTTATGAATTCCAAAAAATAGATATTGGATTATGTTTTGGTCCTTTCCTCTGGGCATATTAGATTATATGTAAGTCAGAGGCTTCACTTTTACTTGATTAAATAATAATTGGGGCTTTGATTTGGCCACATCAGAAGGACATTGAATCCCTGCCCCTTGATGGGTGGGGACTCATGGAGGAAAAACATGGCAGAGGAGAGAGTTAGAGTTTTGATGCTGGAGTCCCAGGAATTAAATACTCAGAGAAGCAGACATGTGAGGAAAGAGATAAGGCTCTGTTGGACACAGCAGAGGCAACAGGAAGAGAGACAAGCCGTTCACCTGATAGTTTACAGCTGGCCTTATGGAAATAGCAGAGCAGCTGAGCCTGGAGAGAAACAAACCCCAGGGAGAGAGAGAAGCCTTATGCTAACCTACAGCTGAGAAAGGAAGGAGCCAGGACCACCAAGCTTTAGGAGGAAGAAAAAGGCTGAGCCCTCTCAGAGACTGGCAGCCATCTTGCTCCAACATGTGGCAACAGACTTTGGTGAGGGAAGTAACTTACACTTTATGGCCTTGTGAATGAAGCTTCTACCCCAAATAAATACCCTTTATAAAAGCCAACAGAGTTCTGGTACTTTCCATCAGCACCCCTTTGGCTGACTAATATACTTACTATTCTGTAATGTGTCCCATAAGTAAAAAAAATATTGAAGTTTGCTATTCTAAACCTGAGCTCCAAAGAGCAGCAGCATTGGCATCATCCAGAACCTAAGTCTCCATATCAAACTCACCGTTTCAGAATTTGCCTTTTAACAAGATTCCCAGGTGATTCGTAGGCACATTAAAGTTTGATAAGCACTGGTCTAATACACATCCGAAAATATGCTCAATCCCATATCAATCAAATAAATGATAATCAAAACAATATTTAAATTTTTTTCTTCACTTGCCAGATTGATGTAGGTGTTGATTTAAGCCACTAAGTTTATAGTAATTTAAAGCTCTGGAAGTCAGAAATCCCAAAATGGGTCTCATGAAGTTAAAATCAAGGTGTCAGCAGGTCTGAGTTCCTTCAGGAGATTTGGAGGTGACTCCATTTCCTTGCCTTTTCCAGGGATTTGGAGGCTGCCTTTGTTCCTTGGCTCATGGACCCTTCCTCCATCTTCAAAGCCAGCTGTGCAGCATCTTCAAAGCTTATGCTCTCAGCATCACATTGCCTTCTCTGCCCTCTTATAAAGACTTTTGTAATGTCTTTGGATCACCCAAGATAATCCAGCTAATCTTCCCCTCCTAAAATCCTTAACTTAATCACATCTGCAAAGTCCTTTTGCCATGTAAGTTAACATACAGGTTCCT
Organism: Tolypeutes matacus; assembly: GCA_026826555.1. Taxonomy (NCBI): domain Eukaryota; kingdom Metazoa; phylum Chordata; class Mammalia; order Cingulata; family Chlamyphoridae; genus Tolypeutes; species Tolypeutes matacus. The sequence continues at coordinate 773,015 of JAKSZT010053766.1, read as the reverse complement.
GGGATTAGGGCATGGACATATTTGGGGTCCATTTTTCTGTCTACCACACACACAAAGAATTGGCCATTAAAGTGTTGTTTAAATAGTAAACAATTGAGAACAACACAAATGTCCATTCATTTAATTGTGGTATTTCATGTAATGCAATACTATGTGGCCATTAAACATTATGGAGGAAATATTTATTGAAGGCAATATTCCATATTTTGATGTGAAAGAAAAGCTAGTTACAAACAGTTCTCACAGACACACATACATACAAAGAGAGGCAAAGAGTAAGGCAAGGTAAGAAACACAAGAAAGAGAGAAAACTAAAATTGGAAGTTTCACCAATTTAGTAAGAGTATTTCTGAATAGGGGGTTTTTACTTACTTAATTATAATTTTCTACATTATTTGATTTCCTTCCAATGAGAAGTCATTTTATTTTCATTAGCCAATCACATTTTACTATAAGTCTAAATATTTACAAGTTTACTTTCCAGACCAATTATTGGCATATAGCCCTAGGAGGCAATGAGATTTGTTAGCCTGAAAATGTACAATGTGCATGGTCTGATTTGGTATTCTGCTGCACAGAATGCTGGAAGAGCTATCTGGATGGAAAGCAAAAGATTTAGCTTGATTGTATGTAGCCATGTAAATAAAAATAATTATACTTTTATTTAACTTTTGGTAACCAGATTATAGGCTTGATAAACATTCTTGGGACACAATTGCACTTTGGCTCACTTTTGTGCCTAATGTGCAAGATTTGACAGACAATTATTTAACTCCTGAAGTGTGGGATCATAAACAGATCAGCGTTTTCTCTAGTAAGAAACCTATAACCAGTGTTACGTTGGGCCAAGTGGGCCAGATGAAACATGCACTTGCACTTCCAGCAGTCCTAAGGCAGATGGTGATGGAGGGGTCATGTTGTTTTCACTGCTCTAAGAACAAAAAACAAATTTTCCTCTACTTTATGAATATGCCTTCTTAACCACAAGACAGTTTTGATAAACCAGGGGAATATCAACAATTTAGGTGGAGACCTGAGCATATAAAAAGAACTTGGGATTATTATGAAATCAAGAGACTCTGTTCAATTAAATATTTTAGTAATGCCAAGGGATGGCATTACTGTTTTCAAGGTGTAGTGGCGGTATCATGGAATAAGTAGGAAAGTGCCTCCCACAAGCTCTTAAAAATATTAGCCAACCTTAAACATCACTTTCCATGGGCCAGGCTCCTTGCTAAGCACTTTACTCATAATATCTCACTTGGCGCTCACATGAGCCCCATGAGATAGATACTATTATTAACTGAATTTTACAAATGAGAAAATCGAAAACTATAGTGGTTAAGGGACTTGTTGAAATTCACACAGCTATTAACTATCACAGGCAGGATTCAAACTTAGAAAATTAGACTCCAGAGTATTGTGGTGAATAATAATCCCACATGACTTCCCTTGCTGTTCACATTTCTGGGACAATGCCTGAAAGGGCTCTTGACAGCAAAGCTCAGTAATCCCTGTTGTGATAAGTTCAATCTATTGGGCTACTACTTAAGCACAATACACAAATATAATCTAATCTTGAAGTAGAAAGTGAAACAGCTTTTTCACCTCACTCACCACTTGAACTGTCCAGAAGCTTACACTGAGCAGTTTGAAAGTTAAGTCTTGGCAAGTCATGATTTTCAGAATACACATCAGAGCTGGACCCAACTCAATGGCCAGGTGTCTCCCCACTGAAGAATTTACCTCCTTTCTCTCTCTCCATTTCCCCTAATTCTGTTGAATTCACTGTTTCCTGACACCCCTCCCTCCTGCTTCCAATCCCGTTGTGATCTCCTCCCATGCTTAATTTGTGATCCTCAGATGCCAAACTGTCTTAATGAAGGTGAAGAAAAGGGCAGGGCCAATCAGCAGTTCCTGATCTTCCCTTCTTCCCACTTCTGCCACACAACTATTCCATCAGCTCCAGGCTGGTTTCCACAGTAGCATCCCCAGACCAAACCTGCCTTGTTCATTTATCCCAACAAAGACATTCTACTCCTGGTATCAGTGCTTAGTCTCAGTCAGTTACTATAAGTCAGGATGGACTACATGGAGTCAGGGCTTCTAGGGAATGTGGGTGTATTTACTTTAACCTTTGTTTACCTTTGAAGGTGTGGTTGTATCTGTTTCCTAAAGTTGCCATACAGGAGTTTCCCAAGTCAATCTTTACCAGCCAGAGGAAGGCCACAGTCCCACAAAGGGAGTGCAGGCTTCCTCCCAATTGTCCTGGAGAGGGAATGTGGGAGGGGCCAAGAAGGGTGCCAGGAGCTTTTTCCACAGCTCTCCAAAACTACACTTTCTTGACCTGCCTGGCAAATGCAGCCCTTGAACTGTCTTCCACAGCTCTGAGGAAGCATAGAGTCTTTAGGTTCCCTCTTCTGCCTTAGTCCAGGGCTGACTGGAACAATGGCCCTCAGAGCTGGGACAACAGTGATTCGAAGTCACTGATCAAAAGCTGTGATCAGCAATCAGTCGGTGTCCACCCTGGATCCTGAGGAACTGGATTTTTATTTCCTCTGCTGGCACCAAAAAGCCTCGCCATAGGCTGGACCCTGTGGAGGCCTCTCACATGAGTGGGGCATGAGCACCAATAAAGTCTGCATGGAGAAAGCAATTTTACTTGGCTTTGCTGTAATTTGCCAGCTTCTTCCTCCTGCTCTTTCCCGTTTGCTGTACAGTATTCCCCTGGACTCTGGAGTTTTGAAATAGTTGATTCAGATAGTTCCTGCCTGCTTAATGGTTGTTCTGTTGGAGGGACTGATTCCTAGAGCTTCCTACTCCACTATCTCCCCACAATCCCCCTATTTTTTTTTTTTTTCCATTTTGTGAAGGCATGAAAGTTAAATGCTCCAATGAGATCAGTTTAAATGGTTGACAATGGGACAGCTTAGAAAAGAGGAAAAAGAAACTGAGAAAGAATTGATAAACAGAGAAAAATGGAGAGTGAAGGAATTGGAAGTCTTCTGGACATTGAAGAGAAGTTTGAATCAGAATGTGGTACAGAGAAAGATGAAAGACCAACAGATTTTGTTCAGACAATGGAATGGAATATTATAGTTATATATGTCAGACACGGTGATGTCGGTGATAAGTACTGGTTAAGTCAACAGTAAAGTGTTACTGCAAGGAGATAGCATATTTATTGATGTTAAAGAGACAAAGGAAAACTAAGACCAAATAGTGGTAGATCATCCGTCATTTGATCTGGATGTTGGAATTATACAGCATTATGGCTGTAGATGAATTAGGAAGAAAGACTGAAAATTTTGCCAAAGTTCTTAATATACGTGAAGGAGTACTCAGTACTCTGAAAATATATAGAAGAAATGCATATTCTATATATATAGAAGAAAAAGCAGCTTTACTTAGGAGGGCTTTAGTTGCTACCTTAGGGGAGAGCTCACATTCATTTATGATATGAAGTTGGATATCTTTCTGTGAAACACTGGGTATTTACTACATACCAACTTGCATTTATAACAATTATGTTTGGTGAACACTCAACTAGCAAGAGAGTAAATATAGTTCATTCCAACAGAGCTAGTGAAATTATTCCTTAGCATCTGTCAATTTTCTTCTTATTTATTTATTTTTTTTAATAGAAGACAGTCCTTTATAGTACCCTGGAGAAAGTGATTTTATATTTTATTTATAATATATATAAAATCATCCAGTCTGTTTAAGTAATGAGTGGTTAATAATTTATTTCATAAATGAAGAACTAACAAATTTAATGTTCAGGAAGAGACCAAATTGGGGAAATCAAGAAACATCAGTTTTATTTCTATCTGCATTTACAACCTTTACATTACAAACTTTACATTTCAAGTTGAAAAGCATTTGAATTGATTTAATTCCTTTGTATTTCCACTGAATCCTCTCACAGCCATGATTCCCTTGTTAAATAAATGTTTCTTTGAAACTTATTTTAGCTGTGTTATGGGCTAGGTGTTTCAGGTATAAAGCTTTTGAGGCACTCCTGAAGAGTCTAGCCTGCCTCGCCACCAATAATACACAAAGAAAACAAAGTCTTTTTGAGATAATAGCAACCCAGGGTTGATGAGGGTATTTCCATAGCCAGAATTTGTAAGCTGGTTTAGCCTTTCTGAGGTGAATCCAGCAATGTATTTCAAAAGTTTTAATATAATTCAAAGGTTGTGAAATTTAAAGCTCTTTTGACCTCATATTTATGGTGTGTACAAATTTTCATTGCAAGTATATTTTTTTAAGTACGGTTTATAATTTCTAAAAATTGCAAGCAGGAGGTATAACAAGAGGTGTGGTTCAGAAAATATATATCCTTACCCCATTTTTTAGTTTGCTAGGTTGCCAAAATGCAATATACCAGAAATGGGTTGGCTTTTACAACAGGTACTTATTAGGTTGTAAGCTTACCATTTCAAAGCTGAGAAAAATGCCCAAATCAAGGCATCATCAGGTGACACTTTCTCCCCAGAGACTGGCTGCTGGTGATCCTGGACTCCTCTCTCATATGACAAGGCACATAGTGGGGTCTGCAGCCCCTCCCTTCTCATCTGGGTTTCATTGCTTTCAGCTTCTGCCTTCCTCTGGTTTTCTCTCTACTCCTGTGGCTTTCTCTCTGTGCTTCTGTGGGATTCTCTCTGTCTCTAGCTCTGTATTCATCCTGTCTATAAAGGACTTCAGTGAGAGGATTAAGTCCCACCCTGGGTCATACCCTACTGAAGTAATCTAATCAAAAGGTCCCACTTACATAAGTTTATACCCACAGGAATGGATTAGTTCTAAGGACATGATTTTCTAGGATCTATAAAAGTCTCTAACTACCACACCCCAGAAAAAAATTTTACCTCAAAAATTGTGTATACCAAATATGGGCCTATATAGTTTCCACACAGGTTTTATAAAATACTACAATCTAAGTATACAGTCTTACCTATAGTACTATAGAATGGGAGAAGGTAACTCTCTCTTAAGAGCAGGTTATATTCTAGGTTCTTATTATGTATTATTTAAGCTAATCCATACAACAAGCTCATGGGTAACTATTGTCATTCTCATTGTACCTCTGGGAAAAATAAGTGTTCACAAAGAATAATAATTGATAAGAAATTGTAGCAGAATTAGCATTTAATTCCATATTTGCCTCATTCCAGAGCCCATTTTTTGTCACTGTACTCTCCAGCTATTGATTTTCTATGTAAAGAAAAATATTTTTTAAATTTACAGGAACATTCACTTAGGATGTTATTAATAGGGGAAAATGTGAGAGGGGAGGGAGTCGGGTATATGGGAATCCCCTATATGTTGTTATAGCTTTTCTGTAATCTAAAACTTCTTTAAAAATAAAATTTTAAAAACTAAAAAAAAAAAAAGAAAAAAGAAAAAAATTATTGCTATCATTTAAAAAAAAACTCAGTGGCTAACTTGAAGAACTTTCCATTGGCCAAAGATGAGACAATATGAGGTTCTATAAAAATAACTGCAATGTATTACAACACTTCCTGTATGTTTAAATCCATGAATTCATAATGTCTTTTTTAAAAAAAATGACACCTCTGGAGGATGATAGGCAATATTTATTTTGAAAACTAGTAAAAAAGAAAGTAATAATTAAAAAAAAAAAGATTAGAAGAAAACCAAGATGAATAGCTAATACTGACATTTTTATTACCTTGTATAAGATAACTATAATCATTGTAAGAAAAATTTTGATATAAACAGGTTTCTCCAGAAAAAAACAATCCTACAATGAGAAAATATCTGAAGTGAATTAACAGTGGGTTAAATTTCTTCTTTTTATCACTGATTAATTTTTAAAAAAATATAATACCTTTAATGCTTTTAATAAAGGTTACAGCCTCTGTGAATTTCTAATACAAGTAATTCTATACAAAATGTCAAAATAGAAAGTGTTTACCCAGTATGACCTTTAAAGTAAAAATAGTTTGTTATTCTTAAAACTAGCAAGCTGGACTGAACATAGATGGTCCCAATATTATTGGCCAACATCCAAAGCATTTTAGTCATGGTCCTAACAATGCCTTCTTATCTTTACCAGGATCATCAGACTGTGGATGTTGTCCACGTTAACATCACATAGTTTGTTCACAGCTTGCTGGTTCTTGTGTTTTTGTTCGTTTTTTTTGTTGTTTTTGTTTTTTTTTTTTGGCGGGGGGCAGGGGGGCGTTGGAATTACACCAGAGTATCATTGTCTCTGGTCTCCTTCATAACCACTCCCAGTCAGGGACCATTTGATGACTGCATAATGGTCAAGCACGATTCTCTTGGGGATGTACTTCCAATGGTATAGGGATTGCCTTTAGAGTAGCAGTGTTTTGGACCTAGAGAAAGTGGGTAACATGTATATGGTCTGCTTATAATAGTGAACACCTGTTAATACAAAATTTGGCCTTCCAAACCTTAGCTTTGTTTTCAGATTTAAGAGCAGCAGGAGCTTTCTTTGTCTTTGATGCCATCATCAGAAAAATGCTCAATATACATTTTGTGTGTCAAATATAAAGCTATATTACACCACCACCTCCATCCCTGAGTATTGCTTGGACTTAGTGACATGCTTCCAAAGAATACAGCACGGAAAGGGAAGAATAGTAGCTTTACAGTGGATAAACCTAGCAACTCCTTCCTTAACCAAGTGATCAAGATCAACATCATGAGTAATAATTCCTGTTGATAGCATGTACCTCCTAATAATATGATTTAATGAGAAGGACACTTCTCTATAGCATTTTTTCCAAAACCCAAAACACCAGTACAATTGTACAAAATATGTGAAGTTTTCTGCAAAACTCTCAACATCTTAACAAACAATGAAAGACTGAGAAACTAGCACAGATTGAAGAAGAGTAAAGAAACATGATGACAAATACAATGTGATATCATGTGATATCTTGGAACAGAAAAAATTGATGATATTAGTGCAAAATCTATTTAAAATCCAAAAAAGCTTAGTTAATAGCAATGTACTGATGCTGGTTTATAATTTTGACAAATGTACATGGCCATGCAAAATGCTTACATTAGTGGAAACTGGATAAAGGAGTATATAGGAATTTTCTGTATTATTTTGCATCTTTTACATAAATCTAAAGCAATTCCAAAATAAAAAGTTTATTTATATAAGTCAATAGAAATATACTCTACTCTGAACTTCTTAAAACATTCATAGTATTCTTTAGCTAATTCATTTATTTCCTCATGCATTCAATTATTTCTTACTGAATTGAGAAGATTGGAGTTCAGGGAATCTGAAGTGGCTAAATGTTGTAATACAGAATCCTGGTGAAGAAAGATCTACACAGAAAAAAAAAGCTAAAAAATATTCTACCATGGCCATTTATCCCAAACTAGCTGTCTTTAAACAACAGAAATTTATTGTCTCACAATTCTAAAGGGTAGGAGTCCAAAATCAAGGTGTCAGCGGAGCCATATATACTTTGGAGTCTATAAGGTTCTGGTGGTGGCTTCCAGGAAATCCATGGCATCCTTGCCTTGTGGCATAACTAAATCTCTGCCTACTTCACATGGCTATCCTCTCTCTCTCTCTCTCTCTCTCTCTCTCTCTCTCTCTCTCTCTCTC
>JAKSZT010053766.1:548356-765384 GCA_026826555.1 Tolypeutes matacus | reverse complement strand
CTCTCTCTCTCTCTCTCTCTCTCTCTCTCTCTCTCTCTCTCTCTCTCCCTCTCCTTCCCCCTCTTCTTCCTCCCTCTTTCTCCTACCCACTGTGTCCAAATTTCCTCTACCTAAAAGGACATCAATCATATTGGATTAGGACCCACCTAAATCCAGTTTGGCCTCATCTAAACTAATAATATCTTCAAAGATTCTGTTTCCAAATAGGATCGCATTCACGGGACTGGGGATTAGGACTTGCACATATCTTTTGGGGGGACACAATTCAATCTATAACAGGGCCCACTGAATCTTTGATGATTACTTAGAGGCCTATGCATGAGGTCATACTCCATGTGGTTTGGCAAACAGAGAATGGGGATCTGTCAGCTGAATGCTTCCCAGAGCCGCATAGGGAAAGAATTGTTTGCATTCCCACCAGCCAGAATGCAGTCCTAATTGATTACTGGATGAATTCTGTAGAGTTCTCAGAAAGGTTACCTCTTAGTAGAAAGGTTAAATTATCTGTAGAGTAAAGTTTTTAACAAAGCTTGGAAACATTCCTGAGAATTGAACCACAAGTAAATTAATCGCCTATTAGTACAAAGCCCAACACTCTTTAGAGAAAGATAACAAAACAAAGTAACATTGACTACATGCAATCAAAATCCATAATGAAGAGATGAGGAGAAAAATCAATCGAAAGAAACATACTCAGAAATGATAAACACAGTGGAAGTAGCAGATAAGGATGTTAAAACAGAAAGTACCTAAGAAACACATAAATATAGTGAAAAAAGAAAGGGAAGATATTGTAAAAAGAACTAAATAGAACATCTAGAGATGAAAAAACATATCTGCCATGGAAAATTTACTAGAAGGGAATAACTGACTAAACTATAATAACACTGCAGCAGAAACTATTAGACAACTTAGAGTTAGCAATAAAAATTATCTAAAATAAAGCAAAAAGAGAAAAAAGAATGAAAAAATGAACAGAATTTACAAACATGTGGGGCAATATCCAGTCTTCAAACAGATGTGAAATTGAAGTTACAGAAGTAGTGAAAGAAAGACTAAAAAACATTTGAAATAATAATAGTCAAAATTTTCCAAATTGGATGAAGACACATTTCAAAAGCATCACACAAAAGTAGGTCATACTCAAATTCTAAAAACCAGTAATACAAAGAAAATTTTAAAAGCAGCTGGAGAGGAAAGACATTATTACAGAGGAACAAAAATAAGAATGACAGTTTCTTCTCAGAAACTATGCAAGCCAGAAGACTATAGAGCAATATTTTTTAAATGCTGAAAGAAAAACACTGTCAACCTAGACTTCTATATCCAAAAGAATATATATTTCAAAACTGAATATAGGGTACCAGATGTGGTTCAAGTAGTTGAGCTCCTGCCTCCCACATAGGAAGTCCTGGGTTCAGTTCCCAGTGCCTCCTGAAAAACAACAACAACAAACAAAACAAATGAGAAAACCAACTCAGGAAGCTGGTGTGACTCAGTGGTTCAGCACTGGCTTCCCACATAAGGGGTCCCAGGTTCAATCCCTGGCCCCAGGTACCTAAAAAACAACTACAAAAAAAAAAAAAAAAAAAAAACTGAATATAAAATAAAGAATTTTTAGGCAAAGCTGAAAGAATCTGCTGACAGCAGATTTGCACTACAAAAAAAAAATGTTGAAGAAATTTCTTTAAGAAGGAAGAAAATATTAACAGATGGAATGTTGAATCTACATGTGGATATAAAGAATGCCCAAAATGGTAAATATCTAGGTCTATAAAATACTTTTCCATTATTTTAATTTTTTTAAAAGATACCTTACTGTTTACAGCAAAAATAATTGCAAATTACAGTGGGATTTCTTGCATTGGTAACAGTAGCACGAAGGTGGAAGATAGGGAAATGAAAATACGTTTTGTAACATTCTTACACTATACAAAATGTGGTGACAAAGCATATGTAGGTAGAATGGTGAAGTTAAAGATGCATATTGCAAATCCTAAGGAAACCCTAAAAATTAAAACAAAGAAAGAAATGTAGTAAGTAATAGTGTAGCTAATATGGAATACTAAATATCATATAATGAATTTTTTAAAAGTCAGGAAAGAAGAAAAAGTAAGAAAGAACAGATGTGCCAAATAAGAAACAAGTATTAAGATAGCAAATAAAAATCCAATTACATTAATATTATAATTAAATGTCATGACCAAACCACTCGAATTAAAAGGCAAAAATTATAAGACTGAATAAAAAGCAAAACCCAACTGTCTGCTGTCTACAAGAACCTTACTTTAAATGTAAAGACAAAAACAGATTAAAATAAAACAATGGAAAATAAATGCCACACAAGTGCTAATCATACAAATGCTGGAGTGGCTTTTATTGGCATCAAAGTAGAACTCAGAATTAATAAGGAGATTTCATAATGATAAAAGGGTCAACTCATCAAGAAAAAGTAAACATTTCTAAATGGATGTACCCATCAGCAGAGCTTCAAAGTGCAATAAATTTAAATTTTTATGAAGCCCAAATTTTAAATATCTTGGATCATGCTTTCACTATAATATCTAGGAAATCTTTACTTAATCCCAGGTCATTAAGGTTTTCTCCTACATTTCCTTCTAGAATTTTTAGGTTTTTCTTAGGTCTATGGTCAATAATTGAATTAATTTTTGTATATGGTATGAATTATTGCCCAAAGTTCATTGTGGGTTTGAGCTCCAAGTTTGTTCTTTTTAAAGGTTGTTTTGACTCTCTTAGGTCTGTGCATTTCCATATGATATTTAGAATCAATTTGTCAATTTATACAATAACAACAACAACAACAACAAAAAATCTCCTGGGATTTTGGTTGGGATTGCTGTGAATCAATCAATTTGTGGAGAATTGACAGTATTAACAAATATTGAATCTGTCAACCTATGAACATGTTAAACATCTCTATTTATTTAAGTCCTTAATTTCCCTCAGAAATGTTCTAGAGATTTCTTTAGACCTGTCTTTCACATCTGTTGACATACTTATCTCTAAATATTGTTTTTAAGATTTATTTTATTTATTTATTTCTCCCTACCCCTTTGTTTGCACTTGCTGTATCTGTTCATCTTCCTTGTTTTTCTAGGAGGCACTGGGGACCAAACCAGGGACCTCCAATGTGGAAGAGAGGCACCTAATCGCTTGAGTCACCTCCGCTCCCTGCTTTGTTTTGTCTCTCATTATGTTTTCCTCCTTGTGTCTCTTGTGCCAGCTTGCCGTGCCTGTCCATTGCATCAGTTTGCTGTCACCCTCATCTTCTTTAGGAGGCACTGGTAACGAAACCCAGGGCACTCCCATATGGTAGGCAGGAGTTCAATTACTTGAGCCACATCTGCTTCCCCCTCGAAATATTTTATATATCAAATACTAATATAAGAGGCATTATTTTTATTTAAGTTTTTAATTGTTCATTGCTAGTATATGAAAGTAAAATCAATTTTAAATATTGATCATGTACCCAGTAACCTTGCTAAAATCACCTATTAGCTCTAATAGCTTTCACATAGATTTCAAAGTGTTTTTTACATTAGGCAATCATAAATTTGGTCATATATCTGAAAAGGAACTGTTTCCAGAAAATATAAAAGGCTTTCAAAACTCAATAATAAGAAAGCAAACAGACCAATAAAAAAGGGGTAAAAATATTTGAACAGACCTTTATCAGAGAAGTTATGGCAAATAAGCACATGAAATGAAGCTTAATATCATTAGTCATTAGGGAAATACAAAATTTAAAACATGAGATGCCACTAAGAACCTTTCAAAATGGTTAAAATTTTAAAAACTGATCATCCAACATGTTGGTGAGGATATAGAGGAACTGAAACTCTCATACATTGCTGATGGGTATGTAAAATGGGACAACCACTTTGGAAAATTGTTTGGTGGTTTCTTTTTAAGTTAAACATGCACCTACTGTATGAGCCAGTGATTCTACTCCTAGGTATTTACCCATCAGAAATAAAATCACATATACATACAAAGGCTTGGCCATAAAGGTTCATAGTGACTCTATTGTAATAGCCAAAGTTGGAAGGAAAAAAATAAATGTGATATATACAATCAATACAATAATGCTAAGCAACAAAAAGAAATAACATTTGATATGTGTTACTACATAGATGAACCTCAAAATAATTATGGCAAGTAAAAGAAACCAGATGAGAAAAAGTACATGATTACTTTCATATAGAAGTCTAGAAAATGTAAACTAATGTATAGTGACAAAAAGAAGATCAATGGTTGCCTAGGGATGGTGGAGGAAGAGGGTGAAGAGGAATGGGGGAGGATTTACAAAGGGATATGAGGAAAATATCTGGGTCATGGGTAGGTATAGGTATACGCTCTTGATTGTGGTGACAGTTTCACGGGTCTATTTCTGTATTAAATGTATCACATTGTACAATTTAAATATGCACTCTTTATTTTATTTCAATTTTAACTCAAGAAAGTTGTTAAAAATTTTTAAAAGACAGTTCTGGGTGTTGGACAGCATGTGGAGTACCAGGACCCTTATATATTTCTGGTGGAATGTTTTGATACTGATACAGCTGCATTGGATAATAGTCTTGCAATTCCTAATAAAGTACACATAAACTTATCATATGATCCAGCATCTCCATTCCTAGATATTTATCTAAGCGAGATAAAAATCATATTTCCACCAAAATACGTGTCTTCCTAAAATCACCAATAGTACTGTCACAAAATCTAAGGGCTATTTTTAGTTCTGATCTTCCTGATTCCTCAATCATTCAAAACTGCTGAGCACTCACTTGCGGTTCTCTTTTCCTTATCCTTCATGAACCATATTCTCTTTGTTTTCCTCCTACATATTTGACATCTCCTTTTAACTCACCTTCGAGATTTCATTTTCCTTAATCCAGCCTTTAAATGTTGGCATCTTAGCTTATTCTTAGTTGTCTTTTTTTTCCCACATGATACTCTTTCTTTAGACTAATTTCCTCCATTTCCATACTTTCACTAATTAAATACTTCAAAATTTAACTCTATCTAAAGCTCCAAATCTTTATTTACAGCTATTTATGGAAAGTTCTGTATGCATTTTTCAAAGATTCTATAAATTCATCACATCCTAGACTGAACCATGATCTTCCCCCACAAACATGACCCTCTCACTATGTTTGATTTCTAAGTGAAGGACAGCATCACTCATCCATTAACTTCTCTCCATCTACACTGTCTCTATTCTAATAAAAGTTATTTTCATTTTTCACCAGCTTTGCATAAGCAACTGACCTCCAGAACTTATTGTACCCACTATTCAGCCTATTCTCTATGGTTGAGAATATCTGATTATATCACATGCCTAACCCTGCTTCTTCCCCTACACAGGCTAATTATAAGCTATTTTTAATTGTTGTTCCTATATAAAGACCAAAATCCTTAACATGTCTTCCAGGGTGCTATATGGTCTGGCCCTTGCCAAACTCTACAGCCTTCCTCTCTGTTCTCCAGTCACAGATGGCATTTTTTCCATTGTTCACACATTCTATGTTCACTTCTTCCATGGGGATTTTATTTTTTGCTTACTAGTCCCTCCATACAAGATTCTTTTCCTCTCCATCTTCACCAACCCTTAGATCTCAGCTGAAGGGTCATTTTCTTTAGTCCTCCATATTAGGTCAAGTTTGTCTTTTATTCACTCCTCCAGTATCAAGTTCTTTTATTTTCTTTGAACTTAGCCCACTGTAATTATGCATCCGTTAGTCTGATGTTATTCGTATCAGCTTCCTTTTTCTGTAGTTATAGTTATCCTGGACTTGTTGACCAGGAGCAATGTTTTAGTTTATCTTTATCTCCACAGGGATAATTTCACCTACAGATAATATTTCTCACATATAAACTATGTCTCTGGAAAACAGATCTCATTACGACTCTCTTTAAATACCATAATAAGGTTTTGTTGTTTCAAATGTCCTGATGGATAGTAGGTGATTCTTACTATAAAAGTGTATTTGTAAATTTTCATAAAGTGTGGACCACAAGTTCACAAAAGCCTTTTCTTGAAATAGGTGTCACTATCAAAGCACTTGAACACTCAGTTTCAGATTGTTATTTTCCTCTTTCATTTTTTAAAGATGGTCCGTTGTCTTTTGATCTTATTCAGACACCTGCACCAACCTACTTCTTTCTTCTTAAGGAGTCCCTGTAGGATCCATGGTCATGTGGATAAAATTAAAATGGAGATCAAGTGTTTGAAACTATTCTTCACAACTTCTCCCAAAACACACAGACACATATTCACACAAACATTTGGATTAGATTTTCAAAGGGTCCAATTTGGCTTTCAAATTTCACACCTCCATTGAATGGTTTTTCTCACGCCAATAACAAAACAAAAGGTACTCAAACTTCCTGGTTTTCTGCTACAAAATTAATAGTCTGTGGCAGTGCATGATCATTTGCCTTTCACTGACATTCTAATATTTCCCTGACTATTTAACACATTTCCAGGAAACTATTTTATGTTTTCATTTCCAAATGGCTTTTCTGTTAGGCTGTGTCATTTTCCAACACAAAGAAAGTGAGTAGATTAATACAACAATTGCTTGATGTTTCTCCTGCAAAAATGTAAACAAAACAGGATGGGAGTGAGAGATTCTTTGAGGATCCAACTAAGAACTAGGGAATTATCTTTCATCTGTTTCTCACTAATATGTTTTCTGTTTACAGTAAAGGCAAAAAGAGATCTTGGACAGAAAAGTCAATGAATCCTTTACAAAGCAAAGGAGAATTAGATTGCATTTCTATCAGCCTGTGAAAGATTATTGATTTATAGAATTTATAGAACTACTGCAACAGATACCAGTGGAAAAAATATGGCATAATGTTAATGTAAAATATGACCTTTAAGCCCTATTTCTAGCGATGAAACAAAGAGTTACAGTTTTTCATACATATGACTTGAAACAATTTTATGAATTTCAAAAACCATAATGGTTCCTTTCAAATCATTTTTCAAGGGAAATTAGTTTGTCCTACTACTTAAGCAACAATAAAATTTCCCGTTATGTATTTCTGCTTCCAGAGCCAGAAGGCATCATAGTTCTATAAACTTTCTGGTGATTATGTGTCCTGATTCAACCATTTAATGTTAATACACTTCAACAATAATTTGGTAATAAATACTCTGAAGAAAGGAAAAAAGAGTAAAAATAAATTTTGAGTACCTTCCCTCTTTGTTTACCAAATAGGGTTAACATCTTCTTTAATAGTTTCCAAGAAGCTCTTAATTAAATAATCCCTAGATATCTACCCATGGCTTTCTTTTTATCAGGCCATTATCTCCCATACAGCTCTGCCAAATCGGAAATTTGGGGTTAATTTAGAATATCTCTTGCTTTCTTGCAACTTAAAGGAAAATAAAGGTCAGGAGCAGGCTTAAGAAGTACAGAAATCATGAGTTAGAAATAAACAAAGGAAGTTATTTTGCAGTAGACCTATTTAAAACATATGCCAATAAAATGTTCAAAGAATTCCTACAGGGCTGCAAAGATTAACACATGCACTTTTTTGTCTTGAAAAATGTACTTACCTGAAGCTGTAAAGTCAAATATATAACATAGTTCTTTGGGAAAGTATGAAAGACAGTCATTTGGTATTTTATCTATTTCCTAGGAATTAAAACTTTCATTGCACTTGATATCTCCTTCCATCTCCTATTAGTTGGGAATATCCAACATCTCCTTGATCCAGTTGCCTTATCTGTAAAAGGGAAATAATTACAACACTTACTTCATGAAATTATTAATATATATACAATTCTTAAAGCATTGCAGGTCACACAGCAAATGATCATTATTACCAATTTTTATTATGATTATCATCTTTAAAACGACATTGGGTCATCGAAGGGGCTATGCATTAGAAACTCTAACCTGTCAGAAAGTAGCAGCAATAAATTTGTGGAAAGTGCTGACACTCATACCAAACACACCAAAAACAACTTAGAGCCTTCTTTTTTTTTTTTTTTTAACCAGGAGGTCCTGGGAATCGAACCCAGGTCCCTCCATATGGGAGACGGACACCCAACCATTTGAGCCACACCCATCCCTGCATAGAACCTTCTTAATCTTCAAGTATGGAAAGAGCTAACATTTAAATATAGAGCTATTTTCCAATATGTACACTGCTGGTTACCTTGAAGTTCATGAGTTTGGGAAAACATGTATAGGGATATGAGAGAAAATGTAGACAACATAAAGAAGCAATCCAGAAGGCCTCCAGAAACAAAGAATAGATTGGAGTCAGAGAGAGGATTATTAAAGAAATAATGAGAAAAAATTTTTCCAGAGATTAAGAAGACTAAGAGTCTTCAGATTGAAAGGACTCATCTAGCCCCCTAGAAACAATCAATTAAAAACAGACAAAAAAATGTCCTCATGAAATTTCAGAACATCAGGAAATCAGAGAACAAATTAAAAGCTTCCAAAGAGAAGAAAAGGTTTGTCACCTACTAGGAACTAAGGAACAAGTATCAAACTGTTACCAGGTTTCTTGTCAGCTACATTAAGTTCAAGGAAACAATGGAGTAATACTTATATAAAGTTCCTAAAGTCCCAAGACCAAGTAAACATTGATTTTATGTTTTCTATATCAACAATGTTGAATAAACATGCATGATTTTTTGTCTCATATTATCTGATCTTATTAGTTAAATCTAAGATGCTATAACAAAAAGATTCCAAAAATGGAAGCTTAATAGGACCAAACACTGTCTCAGAAAATGGTCCAGAGGCTGACAGTCCAGCACTGGTAGGACAACTCTGTCTTCTTAAATATTCAATTTCCATCCATTCATCCATGGTGGCTGCTCCAGATCTTCCATCACAACCATATCTCAGCCAGAGGGAAAGGAGTAAAGACCAATTATAGTGTGTATCTATTCCTTTTAATGATATGATCTAGAATTGACACACGTCACTTTGGCTCACATTCTTTTGGGTAGAAATTAGTCACATGGCTATGTTTGGATGCAAGTGAATCTTGGCAAGTTTGAATAACCCTAGTACAGTACACAGGCACTCAACTAAAACTTAGAAATTAAAATTTAAAACAAGATGTGGTAAATGAATATTGGTGGATAAGTAACTGTCTCTTCCACTGGTCTATAAATATCCCAAGAACCTTATGATAACCCCTGATCTTCTGCAGCATTTTAGGTAATTAATAGAGTTAATTTCTCTTTTTGTTAGTAATTAATGGAATTACTCAACTAGACAAGATATTAAGGACAACTATTGATTTACATGCTTTATGTATTTCAACCCAATTAATCCAAGTAAAAGTCTACTGTTCAGCAGATATGTAGAACGTACCATACAAAAGTTCTTGTAATACAACAGAATCACCCAGTTCAAGTACAAGTTTGTGTAATACTATTAAATAATGTTTTAAAAACTTTCTTGGAATATTTAACATAATTATTTCAACTTTATGTCATTTATCCCTTATTAATTTTACTGTAATAATTATTATAACCATAAATACATCAATTTTTAATCAAAATTAATTAAATATTAAACTAAGTATATCTACAGACAAAATAATTTGACTGACCTGGCAGTATTGAATTAAGAACTTAAACTACTGGAAAAGAAAATATGTCACTGATTAATTCGCTACCAAATAATTATGAAAAGTAGCCTTAATTTGCTTAAAATTTTAAAAATTATTTTAATATCCAAATACTTTCATCATTATTTTCCAATGTTGAATTTTGACTTGTAAAGTGTATTTACATGGTTTGCTTTAATAAAAACAAGCATGTCACAAACAATTATTTGGGCATAACTCCTTAATTTTCTCATAAGGTTTGAAAGGATGAGAAGGCACTGGTGGAAACGAAATTTTACTGTTGAATAAGCATACATGCATATAGAGTTCAAAGGAATTTGCAAACATTTTTAATTGTTTTTATTTTAAAATTTAAAAGGTCATTCAACGTCTTCCTTGGGTGGGCATAAATATGTTTCTCCTCAGATTTCTTCCCTCATTTTCCCCTCCAATCTCCAACTATTTCTTTGTTTCATTATCCTTTCATCTCCTCTTCTACCTCCACCACCTACATATAGTAAAAGGGTTACAAATATCAATTTGTTGACTTGGTCCCTCCCCCCAGCATGAGACAGAGAGAAAAGTAAGGCTTCTATTACCTATGTAAGCTCCGCTTAAGATCTAATTCTGTCATACTATTACTACATACATGCTCAGTTTATTTGCAAGACATCATATTTAAAACTATAAGTCATTATTCAGGGGCAAACAGTAAGATCTCAATGAATGGAGGGATATACCATTTTCAAGAAATATATCAGTCAATAAAAATATCAGTATTTCCAAACCAATGTATAGTCAAATTAACTTCATTAAAATCCCATCAGTGAGAATAAGAAAGAGAGTAGTGAAGAAAAAAGAGTAATTTAGAAAACAGACACTATGAGATATCAAGACATTTTAAATCAATATTAAAAGTGTGCTAATGATTCAATGTGACAAAAAATCCAATAGGACAGTTTACAAAATCAGGAAATGCACATAAACTAATGTATAACAATGGTGCCATTGTAATATAGTGTGGAAAGAATTATCTTCAATAAATGATATATAGGCTTTATATGAAAAAAGAATGGAGCATCATTTAATTATGCATTTGGTCTTCTAGTCTGCATGATTTTCAAGAATTCTTTTTTGATTTGTCATTCAGCTGAAATTTAAATGTGGACATAGTTTAATTCAACTTGTCTTTGCACAACTAGATACTCCAGGCTTCTATAGAATCAGTATTACAATTTATTTTTTAACTTTATTATCAAATAAATAAAAGAAATGGTAATTTCATCTTATCAAAAGCTGAACATTACTGTAATTAAAATGTAACAACATCATGACACATACATTGGCAAGTAAGTAACTTAATATAAAATAAATATTCCATTTTTACTTAAAAATATGGACTTACAAAGTTTTAATTTTAACACACATAGGGTTTTTTAAAATATATTTTTATATATTTTTTGAAGATTCTTAGATTACAAAAATGTTACATAAAAATTATAGGGATTCCACTATGCCCCACTCCCCATACCTCTTACATTTTCCCACATAAATAACATCCTTCATTAGTGTGGTACATTCATTGCTATTGATAAACGCATTTTGGGGCATTGCCACTGAACGTGGATTATAGTTTACATTGTCGTTTACACTCCCTCCCACACAATTCTGTAAGTAATAGGAAGATACATAATGGCCTATATCTGTCATTGCAATGTCATTCAAGATGATTCCCAAGCCTCAAAATGTCCCCATATTACACCTGTTTTTCCCTCTCCTTGCCCTCAGAGCCTCCAGTGGCCACTGTCTCCACATCAATGTTGTAATTTTTTCCATTGTTAGAATCACAATAAGTCTATAATAGAATACCAGTATGTCCACTCTAGTCCATAGTTTATTTCCCAATCCTGAGGATTCTGGGATGGAGATGTCCCCTCCACCTCTAATTGAGAGGGGGCTTCGATCGCATACAGCTGATGGATGGGACTCTCTTCCTTGCAGAAATTGTAGACTCTCTTGTTTCCTTGGTATGGTGGTTGTCCATCCTCACCTCCTTGTT
Organism: Tolypeutes matacus; assembly: GCA_026826555.1. Classification (NCBI taxonomy): domain Eukaryota; kingdom Metazoa; phylum Chordata; class Mammalia; order Cingulata; family Chlamyphoridae; genus Tolypeutes; species Tolypeutes matacus. Next base: position 753,713 of record JAKSZT010053766.1, on the reverse strand, counting down.
AGTTGTCCGGGGTGAGTCCAATGAACTGTGGAGTAGGTGTTGCAACTCTGCAGAGGCTCAGGTCCTAGCTGGCACATGGACAGCCCAAAGATTTAAGTCTCTTGGACGTACACCTACCAACTCCAGCACTAACTATAAGTTCAAATAGAAGGGACAGATGAGCCATGTGTAGGGAAACCATAACTGAGTCCAACTCTGTCACACTCAAAAGCACAAACTCCAAAGTAGGGCTCACTGGCAAGGCACCAATCTCCAGACCTATCTGCCATGACCATAAGACCTGGGTGTCTTCAGAACCCTCAGGAGCCAAATTATTTGGGGTAGTATCTACTTTGGCAGTCTATGAGATCCTGCTGAGACATCCATAAGCATTACCTCTGGGAAGAACTTCTGACTCACTTTGAAGTGTCTTAGCCATATAAACTCATTTGTCTTTACTATTTCCCCCTTATGGACAAGGTCTTTTTCCAGGTGCATCACTAGTTGGTGCTTGGTAGTAATCCCTCAGTGCCAGGGAGGCTCATCCTCAGGAGACATGTCCCACGCTGGGGGGAAGGTAATGCATTTATATGCTGAGTTTGGCTTAGAGAGAGGCCACATTTGAGCAACAAGGAGGTATCTCAGGAGGTAACTGTTAGGCACCCTACAACACTAGGCTAAGTTTCAATTTCAAGAGCAAAGGCTCATGAGCAGTCGTCAACATCAACAGCCCATCAACGGACCATCTTCCTTTGCTAGTCATTGCCCCTGAACTTAGGGGACAGTTTTTGCTCCATTAGAGAATGTGGCAGAACTCTCCAGGATGGGAACTCAATATTCTTATTCAATATTCTTTCAGTGTGAATCTCCACTCATTGTAACAATGCCCCATGAACATTTGAACACATTTATATACATTATATGTATGCCCAGGTGAACTTCCTCCCATGTATCCTCCATCAATGACACCCCACACCAATGATCCTCCCCTGCCCCAGTTGTAGCCCTTCTGTGATCCAAAGCTTCCTCAAAAATGAAGCCAATAAAATAGCCAAATACAATTAATAGGAAAATGAAATAAAAATGATAGTTTTAAATATAAGAAATAAATACATTAAAAATTTTTTAAATAAAAATTTAAAAATTAGGATATTAAAAATAATAAAGACTATTTAAATTTTTTTGACATTTTTGCCTTTCATCGCTGTAATATCTGTTGTCCTATACATACAGTGAAATTTTCTTCCATTTATTCCCCAGTGTCTTATTTATTTTTTCATTTTGTTTTCAAAGAATTTTAAGTCACAGTAAAGTCATTCAGGGGACTCCCATATACCCAACATTCTCCTCCTTTTCCCCCTTCCCATATTAATACCTTTTTATATGTGGATAGTACATTTGTTACAACTGATATACAAATAGTGAAACATAGCTACTAACCATAGTCAATAGTTTGCATTATGGTTTACAGTTTAAACCGTACACTTTTATAAATTTTAATGATATTTAACATGACCTGTGTCTATCATTGCAAGATCATGTAGAACACTTCCATTCCCACTAAATACCCCCTCTTCCATCTATTCTATTCCTCTCTCCCCCTCCCCTTGGGGCCCATGGCGACCACCAGGCTTCATTCCTTGGGTGGTAAGATTCATAGTTACTTGCAACAACACCGAGGTCTTGACACACTGGTTTGTCCTCCCCTATTAGGAACCTCCCATACTCTTGAGAGACTACCACTCCTCTGTTTAAGAACATATAGGTCCTCCCCAGGATGGGAGTCCAACTCCTTCCTGCTCATTATGTGGGTCCCCACGCACTGATACAACACATTATGACAAAATGATCACTTGCACACTCCCTAGAAACCTGCCCCAGGTGCATCCTGTCCCAAATGCTGTTCCCATCCAACACCCTAAACTGGTAACCCTTCCTTATCATATTGCCATAAGAGCTTTCCCAACTTTGTACTTTGGGACTACACGTACCCACCCATCCCCATTGTTAGCCTGGTCCCTCCCCCAGCCCTCTCCCCAATTCCATGGACCATCCAACCCACCCTCCCCACTCTACCCCCCTGTCAAACTGGCATCACCCAACCCAATAGTATCACTACACTTCTGTCATATCCCTTCAGTGCCCAACTACACAATTCCTCCTTTTCATAGATTTCGCCCATATGGGTGTTGGCTCACAACCCTTTTCTCCCTTTCTCTTTCCTGTAAACCTATCTTCCAGACTCTAACTCTTTGAGTCTGCTCGATTTGTTTAATTCATATCAGTGAGGTCGTGTAATATTTGTCCTTCAATGCCAGGCTTGCTTCACTCAACATAAGGGCCTCAAGATTCACCCATATAATCCCGTGTGTTAGCAATGTATTCCTTCTTACAACCGTGTAATATTCCTTTGTATGTATATACCACATTTTGTTTATCCATTCATCTGTTGATGGGCATTTGTGTTGATTCTAACTTTTGGCAATACTGAATAATGTCACTATGAACATTGGTGTGCATAAATCTGTTCATGTCCTTGCTTTCACTTCTTCTGGGTATATTTCCAGCAGTGGAATTGCTGGGTCACATGGCAGTTTTATATTTAGTTTTTTGAGGATCTACCAAACTGTCCCCCACAATGGCTAGATCATTCTACATTCCCACTAGCAGTGGACAAGGGTTCCCATTCCTCCACATCCTCTCCAACACTTGTATTCCTCTGTTTTTTAATGGCCACCAGTCTAATGGGTGTAAGATGACATCTCATTGTAGCTTTAATTTGCATTTCCCTAATAGCTAGCGATGTTGAGTATCCTTTCATGTGCTTTTTAGCCATTTGTATTTCTTCCTTGGAGAAGTGTCTTTTCAAGTCACTTGCCCATTTTTTTAAATGGGTTATTTGTCTTATTTTTGAGGTGTAGGATTTCTTTTTATATGCTGGATATTAGGCTCCTGTCAGATATATGGTTACCAAATATTTTCTCACATTGGGTACACTGCCTTTTTACTTTCTTGGGAACCTCCTTTGAGGTGCAAAAGTTTTTAATTTTGAGAAGATACCATTTATCTATTTTTTCTTTTGCTGCTCGTGCTTTGAGTGTGAAAATCATGAAAATATTTCCTATTACAAGGCCCTGGAGATGCTTCCCCACATTATCTTCCAAAGTCTTTATGGTCTTGGCTCTTATATTTAGATCTTTGATCCATCTTGAGTTGATTTTTGTATAAGGTGTGAAATGGTGCTCCTCTCTCATTCTTTTGGATATGGATATCCAGTTCTCTAAGTACCAATTGTTGAAGAGGCCATTCTCTCCCAGATAAGTGGGCTTGGTGGACTTGTCGAATATCAAGTGATTGTATATATGAGGATCTATATCAGAACTCTTAGTTCGGTTCCCTTGGTCAGTATGTCTATCCATGTGTGAATAACATGCAATTTTGACCACTGTAGCTTTGTAGTATGTTTTAGTCAGGTAGTGTGAGTCCTCAAATTTCATTTTTCTTTTTCAATATGTCTTTGGCTATTTGGGACCTTTTGCCCTTCCAAATAAATTTCATACTTAGTTTTTCCAATTCAGTAAAAAATACTGTGTTGATTTTTATTGGGATTGCATTAAATCTGTAGATCAGTTTGGGTACGATAGACATCTTAATGATCTTTAGTCTTCCTATCCATGAACAGGGAATATTCTTCCATGTATTTAAGTCTTCTTTGATTTCTTTTAACAGTGTTGTATAGTTTTCTGTGTATAAGTCATTTACATCTTTAGTTAAATTTATTCCTAGGTATTTGATTCTTTTAGTTACTATTGTAAATGGTATTTTTTTCTTGATTTCCTGCACAGATTGCTCCTTACTGGTGTACAGAAATGCTACTGATTTTTGTGCATTGATCTTATAACCTGTGGCTTTACTGAACTCATTTATAAGTTCTAGAAGTACTAGATTTCTCAGTACTTTCTATGTATAGGATCATGTTATCTGCAAATAGTGAAATTTTTACTTCTTCCTTTCCAATTTAGATGCCTTTTATATTTTTTTCTTGCCTCAGTGTTTGAGCAAGTACTTCTAACACAATGTTAAATAGGAGCAGTGATGGTGGGCATCCTTGTCTTATTCCCAATCTTAGAGGGAAAGATTTTAGGATTTCACCATTGTATATAATGTTAGCTGTGGGTTTTTCACATATACCTTTTATTATGTTCATAAAGTTTCATTCTATTCCTATCTTTTGCAGTGTTTTTATCAAGATAGGGTGCTGTATTTTATCGAATGCTTCTTCTGCATCTGTAGAGATGATCAAGTGTTACTTTTCTTTCAGTCTGTTTATGTGGTGTATTACATTGATTGATTTTCTTATGTTGAACCATTCTTGCATACCCAGGATGAAACCCACTTCATTTGATGTGTTGTTGAATACGATAGGCAAATCTTTTGTTGAGGATTTTAGCATCTAGGTTAATTAGAGAGATTGGTCTGTAATTTTCCTTTTTTGTGGCTCATTGTTTGGCTTTGGTATTAGGGTAATGTTGGCATTGGAGAATGAGTTATCCAATGTTCCTTCTACTTCTATTTTTGGAAGAGTTTAAGCAGGATTGATTTTAGTTCTTTCCAGAATGTTTGGTAGAATTCACCTGTGGAGCCATCTGTTCCTTGGCTCTTCTTAGTTGGGAGGTTTTTGATGACTGATTCTCTTTCTTAACTTGTGATTGGTCTTTTGAGTTCATCAATTTCTTCTTTCATTAATGTAGGCTGCTTGTGTGTTTCTAGGAATTTGTCCATTTCCTCTAAATTATCCTTCTTGTTGGCACATAATTTTTCAAAGTTTCCTCTTATGATACTCTTTATTGCTGCTGGGGTCAGTGGTGATATTCCCTTCCTCATTTCTTATTTTGTGTATTTGTGTCTCCTCTCTTTTTTTCTTTGTTAGTCTAGCTATGGGTTTGTCAATTTTATTGATCTCCTTGAAGTGACAGCTTTTGGTTTTATTTTTTCTAGTGCTTTCTTGTTTTCTATTTCATTTAGTTCTGCTCTAATCTTTGTAATTTCCTACTTTTTGCTTCCTTTGGGGTTAGTTTGTTGTTGTTTTTTTCTAATTCCTCCAGGTGTGCAGTTAGGTCTTTCTTCTTTTTTGATATATGCATTTATGGCTATGAATTTCCCTCTTAGTACACCTTTTGCTGCATCCCATAGGTTTTGCTATGTTGTGTTGTCATTTTCATTCATTTAAAGGTAGTTATCGATTTCTCTTGAGATTTCCTCCTTGACTCACTGTTGTCTAAGAATGTGTTGTTTAACTTCCACATCTTTGTGCCTAATCTGGTTCTCTGGCCCTTACTGATTTCCAGCTTCATTCCAATGGTCAGATAAATTATTTTGTATAAGTTCAATCTTTTTTTGAATTCATTGAGAATTTTTCTGTGGCCTAGCATGTGGTCATTCTTGGAGAATGATCCATGTGCATTCAAGAAGAATGTGCATCCTACTGTATTTGGGTGTAGTGTTCCGTATATATCTGTTAAATCCAGATCCTCTAATGTATTATTCAAAGTCTTTGTTTCTTTATTGAGTCTCTGTCAAGATATTCTGTCTAATGGTGATAATGATGTATTAAAATCTCCCTCTATAATTGTAGAGGCATCTATTTCTCCAATTAGTTTTTCCAGTGTTTGCCATGCATTTTGAGGCGACCTGGTTAGGTGCATAAATGTTTATGATTGTTTTTTCTTCTTGGGAGATTATGCCTTTTACTAATATATAGTGTCCATCTTTGTCTCTTACAATAGTTTTGCATTTAAAGTCTATTTTGCCCAATATTAGTATAGCTAGTCCCACCCTTTTTTGGTTATTGTTTGCTGGTAAGATCGTTTTCCAGCCATTCACTTTTAGTCTCCTTGAGTCCCTAGGTCTAAGCTGGGTTTCTTGTAGACAGCATATAGATGGGCCATATTTTCTCATTCATTCTCCCAATCGGTGTCTCTTGACTGGTGAGTTCAATCCATTAACATTCAGTGTTATTACTCTCAAGGAATTACTTACATTAGTCATATTTTCTTTGGGTTTATGTATGTCATATGCTGTTTTTATTTCTCTTTTTGTCTTTTTAGTTTTTCTTACACTCTCCTCCAACTCTCTCCTGTTTTTTCATTTCAATCTACAGAGGTCCCTTTAGTATTTCTTGGAGGGCAGCTTTCTTATTGGCATACTCTTAATTTCTGTTTCTCTGTGAATATTTTGCTCTCCATTATTTCTAAATGCCATCTTTGTTGGATAGAGAATTCTTGGCTGTAGGTTTTTTTCTTTTAATACCTAAAATATAACATACCATTGCCTTCTTGCTTCCATAGTTTCAGATAAGACATCAACATTGAATCTTATTGACCTTTCCTTGTATGTGATGGCTCTCTTTTCACTTGCTGCTTTCAGTATTTTCTCTTTGTCTTGAGCATTGGACAGTTTGATAAGTATATGTCTTGGAGTAGGCCTGTTGGGATTTATACTGTTTGGGGTGCACTATGCTTCCTGGACATGTACATACATTTCCCTCAATAGAATTGGGAAGTTTTTAGCCATTATTTCCTCCAACCCTCCTTCTATTCTCTTTCCCTTCTCTTCTCCCTCTGGGATGCCTATAATGCATATGTTTGTGCATTTTGTGTTGTCATTCAAATCCTTAAGTCCTTGATGGATTTTTCTCTATGTTTTATCTATCTGTTCTGCTATCTGTTTGAGTTCAGATATATTGTCTTCCACATCAATAATTATTTCCTCTGCCTGTTCAAATCTGCTATTATATGCTTCCGGTGTATTTTTGATTTCTTGGATTGCACCATTCATCACCATCATATCCATTATCTTTTTATGTATGCTTACAATTTCTTCAGTATGTTCTCCCAGTGATTCCTTAATATCCTCAATCTCTTCTTTCACTTCATTTAGTTGGTCCATGATATTTGTTTGGACATCTTTGATTAGTTGTTCAATGATCTGCATGTCCTCCTGGTTTTTAATTCGTTTATTGGACTGGGCCATGTTTTCCTGTTTCTTAGTATGGTTTGTAATTTTTTTTTGCTGTCTGGTCATCTTTTTATCTTGATGGGTTTATTCAGTTGATTAGCTTCTCACTTTCCTCTATAGTTTTATTTAGTTGCTGTTTTTGTGTGTGTGTTAAGTTTTCTCTTTGACACTTTGTTTTTCATATTCTATTTCCTTGCTGTCTATGTTCCCTTGAAAGAAAAAGATTAGGGCCAGAGAAAGTGAAAGAGGTAAGAAAAGTAAAAGGATAATAGTAATAATAATAGTTCAAGTTAGAAGAGGAACCATATAAGACCTAGGAAAATGAATAATTAGCTCGTGTAAGCCCAGGTTTCTCTATCCCAGGGTGGTTAGGTAAATCAGGCTGCCTAAGCAGATTCACCTCTCCCCTCTTCCTGGTGCCACTTCATGCCAGCTGGTATGCTCCTCAAAGCTCAAAGGCAGTCAGGCAACCAAACCCACAGAAAAGAAACCCCTCTCCACCCTTCACCAGAACCTTCCCACTCCTGGAGAATGTTCCCTCCCACTTGGTGGCCAGTGGGAGTCAGTGCTCACAGCAGTTTTTGCCTTTAGGGTGGGGCTTAGCCACCGGCCATTTCCAGATATGGGGGTGAGAAACTCACCGTTTTACTTTGAGCTCTTTATCTCTTTGTCCAACTCCCTCCAGATTGATGCCCTGAAGCCACCTGCTCTGTGGTCCCCAAAACAGCTCACTCGGGCAGGATCTTGCCCCCTCTCAGCCATTATTTGTGAGAGAGATGGAGAGTGCCCACTTAAACCAATGCCATCTTGCCGCCTAATCTTTTACAGGGTTGGTTTTTTTTAAAGATTTATTTAGTTTATTTATCCTCCCACACACACACACATTCTTTGCTCTTGCTGCCTGGTCATCTTCTTTAGGAGGCACTGGGAACACGAACCCAGGACATCTCATGCAGTAGGTGGGTGCCAAACTGCATGAGCCACATCTCTTTCCCCAATATAGGGTTTCAAAATTTGTTATTATTTCTCTATGTCACAATTTCTTACTTTGTTTGACATTGACTACTTACTACATTGAAGAATTGGACATGGACATGAAGAATAATATTATAATGAAAAGAAGAAAAAAGCATTATTTCTGAGTCCTGTGAAATACGATTTACTTTGTAGCCCAGCTATTAATGGTATTTTCTTCTTCTTCTTGTCTTTTTTTTTTTTTTTTTTTTCTTTTTGGAGGTACTGGGATTTGAGCCCAGGACCTAATACATGGAAACCAGGTGCTCAACCACAAATCTTCACCTGCTACCTGGTATTTTCTTTATTTATAATGATTTTAAAAGTTAGTATTAAACATTATTTTCCAATATTATTTTTATTTCTTATCATTCTATTCACCATCAACATTACTTCTACCACTTAAATGTGATTCCTACACCAAAAAGTCCACATTAAATGTATTCTCACAACACATACAAAAGTTCACTTTTTCACATAATGAGTTAATAATTCTTTGTTCCTGAGGAACATTGACTTCCAATGCCTTAATTGTTTTCCTCTTAAACTATTTGCTGGGTTTGAAGAAACAGGTTTTATTACTCTTTGCCACTATTACGCACATGGACCATTTCATGTACAATTTTCATTTGAAAAGGATTTGCCTAAATAAATGTACACCTCAAGCTCCTGATTAAGTCAGTGTTCTTTGGGGGAGCCAGGGAGGAGAAACACATACTACACATTATTCAGCTATACCTTAAAATCTTTTAAGAAATAAGGAAAGGGTACAAACAACCTAATGAATAGAGTTCTCTTTTCTGAGAAAAACAGATCTAAACCATCTGAAACTAAAAAATCAAGGAGCAAAAATATACACAAAATAGCTTTTGAATATGCTCTTGTAGTAAGGAAAAAATGGAAAGGAATTGCCCCAATTAATTACTGAAAGAGAGTTAAGCATTGGCTTCTAATGTGGGATAATGGAAATAACATCATGTTTTGCTTGAATCACTCAGATAATTTCCTTAATCTTCTACTTAATTTTGCCTGAAGAAAATTATTTTGCATCAGTGTCTAGATTCAGTGGCATTAGATAATAGCATTTTACTATTTTCCAAAGATAGGAGATTTTAAACAATTGAGAATATTGTCTTGGCTCCTATTAATCTTGGTTTTGAATTCCTTTTTTGAGCCTTTGAACCTTTGATTTATGTTTCTGAGGAACCATTATGTAGCTAAAATCAAATAATTTATTTATTCATTCAACAAATACCTATGGCCATACTGTATGGCAGGCATTGTTCTGAGTATTTCAGTCATAAAAACAACAAAAGACACCAAAAAATTCCTGCTTCATGGAGATTACATTCTGTCAGGGGGACACAGATGACAAATAATAGTGACGATAAATAACTAAATTATGTAGTATGTAACAAGTTGATATGTGCTGTTTTAGTTTACTAAGTGCTGCCAAAACAATATACCATAAATGTGTTGGCTTTTACGAAGGGGATTTATTAACTTATGAGCTTACAGTTCTGACACCATGCAAGTGCCCAAATCAAAGCATTGTCAGAGATGCTTTCTCCCTGAGCTGCAGCTGTGAGGGATCAGGTAAATGACATCATCCCCTTGTCTCTTCTCTTTCTTCCAGGCCCTGTTGCTTTCAGCTTCTGACTAAAGTGGCTTCTTCTCAGCTTCTGTATTCTGTTGATTTCAGCTTCTGGGTTCTTTACCATCTCTGCAGCTTTTTTCCTGTATCTGCAACTTTTTATTCCTCTGATTAAAAAGGACTCCAGTAAAAGGATTAATACCCATCCTGGAACATGCAATCTAATCTAAGAGCCTTAAATGAAGTAATATAACCAAATGGTCCCACCTACATGCACAATAATGGATTAGCCCTGAGGACATGATTTTCTGGGGTCAACAAAACCATCAAACTGCCACATATGCTATGGAGAAAGGTAGAAAGTGGCACAGAATATCTGGAGTATTTAGAATGCTGGGGTTGGTGGAACAGGCTATAATAAATGATATGGTCAGGTAGGCCTCAGTGGAAGTGCAGCAAGGCATCCAAATACCTGAAGAAGACAGTTCTTAGCACAGAAAGAGCCTGCATAAAGGCCTTAAGTTGGCCTCCCTGCTGTGTTTCAGAAACCAAAGAATGTCCTGATGTAAATAAGGGGATGGACATGGAAAGATCCAGGATGGATAGCAGCAAGTGTAGGGCCCAGAGGCTAGAAGAAGCAGCCAGTGTGGTTTGAGAGGAGTGGGTGAAGTCTGAGAGGAAACCAAATGCCAGATTGCAGAGGGCTTGTAGACCACAGGAAAAGACTATGGATTTTATTCTAAGCAGGGTAAGAAGAGATTGCAGATTTGTGAACAAGTAAGTGACCTGACCTGGTTTAATTTTACAAGATTACCCTGACAGCTGAGTGAAGAATAGACTATGGGAGCAAAAGTTTAAGCTGAAACACTGTAACTTTAATGTTGATTATCTAATTCTATATAGCTCCTGCCTTCTCTATCTGTAGTGTCAACCAAAGCCAGTTAAGATCACTTTTAAAGTTGTAGATACTCTCTGATTTTGGGGGGTAGGCATTGTCTATGATCATCATTTTGTTAGTTGTCCTGGGTGAGTCCAATGAACTGGAGGGTAGGTGTTGCAACTCTGCTGAGATTCAGGGCTCAACTAGCATATGAATAGACAAAAGATTTAAGTATCTGTGATATATAATTAACAAGTATTGTGCTAGTTATAGGTTCAAATAAAAGGGGCAGAAGAGCCATGTGTAGGGAAATTATAAATGAGTCTAACTCTGATACTTTGGGGAGCATATATTCCAAAGTATGCCTACTGACAGGGTGCTGAATTCCTGAGATTGTCTTCCCTGCTTATAGTGTCTAGATGTCTCTAGAGCCCCGAAGAGCCCCACTGTTTGTGGCAGTCAATGAGGTCCTGCTGAGACCTGCATAAGCATAATTTCTGGAATGACCTCTGACTCACTTTGAAATCTCTTAGCCATAAAACTCAGTTGATTTAATATTTCCCCCTGTTGGTCAAGGTCTTTTTCTAAAAGCATTGCTAGTTGGAGCTTGGTAATAATCCCTCAGTACCAGGGAGGCTCACCTGCAGGAGTTATGTTCCACACGGAGCTTGGGAGGGAAGGTAGTGCATTTATGTGTTGAGTTTGGCTTAGAAAGAGGCCACATTTGCACAACAAAAATGCTTTCCATCTCCCCATGGGATCTAGGCCCCCTCTCAATCAGAAACAGAGTGGGTGTCACCATCCCAAAATCCTCAAGAGTGGGGAATGAACAATGGACTAAAGTAGACTTTTTATTATTCTTTTATTATTCTATTATAGGTATATTATTATTCTAGCAATGGAAGAACTTGTATCACTGATACAAAGGCAGTGGTCACTAGAGGTTCTGAGGGGAGGGAAAGGGAAGAATCAGTGTAACATAGGGACATTTTGGGGACATTGGAATTGTCCTACAAGACATTGCAATGATGGATACAGGTCATTATATGTTTTGTTAAAACCTATAAAATTGTGTGGGGCAAAGTGTAAACTATAATGCAAACTATAGTCCATGTTTAGTGGCAATGCTTCAATGTGTTCATCAATTGTGACAAATGTATCACACTAAAGAAAGATGTTGCTAATGTGGTAAAGTGTGGGAGAAGGAGGGGGTGGGTTATATGGGAATCCCCTATATTTTCTGATGTAACATTAATGCAATCTAAAGCTTCTTTAAAAATAAAAATTTAAAAACTTAAAAAATTGCAATTTTAGTTTTTATAGAGAGGTGTTGGACAAGGAGGCTATTTGTTCTATTCCCACTTTACATGCAGGGCAAGGCAAGACAAGCTGACCAGGGCATTCTGGATCATTGAAATTTATTGGGGTGAGAATATGGAACTTGGGAGAGGCAGCTGGGAAGACAATAGGGCAAGTTCGGCTTTCTCATCCTGAGAATAACTGTATCACTCAAAATTATTTTGATGAGGTTTCCATGCCATCAATTGCAAACTCCTTCCAATTAGAAAACTGCAAATCTACAGAGCATTGTATTCTAGAGAAGTTTGATTGTATTCTATCAAAAGACAGCTTCATTTGTTCCAGTACAAAGAAAGTCATATTCTTTATCATCATGATTTCTTATATTTGGATAATTCACTCTAACACACCAGGAAAATGCTCTTTATGATATGAGTTCCTTGAATATTCTTATAGATGTTTTTCTATGTTTATACTAATATGAAGATATATATTAATAAAAATAATAATCCTCTTAAAAAAGTGTAAGTTGAAACACTTGTTAGGAGGCTGCTGAGGAAGTCCAGGCTGGAGAAAGTGTTGGCTTAGAGCCATAGCAGAGGAAGTAATCAGTAGAGTTTAGTTGAAGGTTATATTTTTAAAATGGAGTAACAAGACTTGCTGATGGATAGAATATTGTATATGAAGGAAACACAAAAATCAAGGATAGCTCCTAGCTTTTCATCTAAGCGTGAGTGGTTGTGGTAACATTTACTCACCAGTCATTTGTTTTGCAAAAGAATTGATCCTGATTCTTTTCCAGTGCAAGCTTCACTGCTGCATTAAAAAGATGATTGACATAAAGGTTAGTTTTTTCTCCCATCGCATTAGAAATAAAAGATAGTGCAAATATAAGTATGAATGTTTTCATTTCTTATTTCTCTTTTTCCTATGTTATATATGGACATTAATTTAAAAATTAAATAGATATTATATATAAATCTACTAATGAAAAAAACAGAAAAATCTAGAGGTTAGTTTTAAATCAGAAAAATCTCCATACTTCCTGCTTAATGAGAGCTAAAATGAGGTAACCAACATTGTACACATGCTGTTAAACTTAAGAAAAGACCATTTTATAAGCATTAAACTCCTGTGGTCTGCCAAATGTTCCTACTTGCTCACCTATTGGGGTGGCAATTACTACTTTAAAAGATTACTAGAGCAACAGACTATGCATTTATCTATTTTCCTTCAGGCACAGCTATAAGTTTAAAAATATTTTTAGAAGTTCATTTTCTGGGTTTCTTGTTTGATTTATGAGAATTAAGGTGACATTACCACATCACCTCAATCAAATCTGAGAGTGCATTTTTAACCTAATAAAAATTCCTCCCATAATAATAACAAGTTTATTTTGCTGTGAGGCATTTTTAGTAGCATAGGGTATGACTGTTATTGAATTGTATCCATTTTGGGCTGACATTTTAATTATCCCATTAGCCATAAAATAAAACTGGACATCTAAATTTAGCTTCTGAAACTTAGAAAAATAAGCTTTTGTATTTTCAAACCATCGAATTGTAGCCATTCTTACAAACATTCTGTTTGCATTCTCCTGAAATCCTTTAAATGTAGAAGAATTTTCTTTAAATTCAACTTCTTTCCCCTTAGTCCATCTAATATGTCCCATATACTTTAATTTCCCTCTTTAATAGCCAAGAAAAATCTAATCTTATTACATCTCTCACCCTTAATCTGTCCTTCATTTCGGAAACTTTCTTTGCCTTTGGTTTTGTTCCACATGGTTCAGAGAATCCCTAAAGTTTGCAAGCTCATGACTTCTGTTATTGATTCTGTGGCCATGAAAAAATGCATGGAAATATTTACTTGTACTATTACAAAGAGGAAAAAAAAAAAAAAAAGAAAGAAAAACAGAAAAGGCCAGTTAATCCCTGGACCTAAATGAATTGATATGTTCAGCTTTCCATCTAAGAGAAGAGAGTAGTCCAGTAATAGTCAGGGAATAGGTCATAAATAACACTAAGCAAAAATGGTTAATATTAGCCCAGCAACAGATTAATCTGATAAGGAATGGCAAAACTTTATCAATGTAGATATCTTCATTACTTCAAGGAGAACTGAGTGTATCTGGGGTTGACTGGAGAGCAATGCCCCCTTTGAGCCACAAGGGGCATTAGTTATGCAAGACTAAGACCAAAGGAATGTTCCTGTGAATCAGGGAAGGGAAGGAGGACAGGGAGTATTGCAGCTATTTCACAAAATTTTGCTTTGTAGTTCATTTTAAACTTCTACCAATAGGGAAAAAAAGAACTTTACATAGTTTACACATGGTTTTATTTCCTTTGGACTATCTGGTGAGTGTAAGGTACCAGAAGAAAATCAGTTAACTCATTGAGATGGCACCAGAGAAGTCTGGGGGCTTACTCTCCTCCATGGCTACCTGTCATTCTTGTCTTTATCTCTTCTCACACCCTAACTTTAAAGATCCAGTCCTTAACATTTCTTTTTTTCTCTATAGTCTCCATTATCTTAATGTAATACCAAGATACAACCTCAATATTAAAAGGCTCCTGAAATTAAAAAATATAAGAAGGTAAAATATAGATGTCATTCAATGAAAAAATACAAAATCAACTGTGTAAGAATGATTCTCAAGTCTAAAAAAAATTCTCATCTCTATCCTACATATCAAAGGTGTACTAGTCATTCTCAGATTTAAGTCTTGCTTTCAAAACCTGTTTCTTTTTACTTTTTCTGACAGCATCATCATTGCTCTCCAAGTCATAAAGGCTTTTGATCTCCACTTCCCATGCCCCATGTCCAGTCTGTTTCCAACAATTTATGTGTTCTTTCCTTTTCTTTTCAAGTTCTAGTGCATATTGCCTCATGCCTGAAGTATTGGAAGAGTATCTCAGCTGATGTCCTTGCATTGAGGCTGGAAAGAGGCAAAATAGCATGATGGAAAGAGTTCTAAAATCAGATTTCCTGGTTTCACCTCATAGGTCCACCACTTAATATATGCGTTACTCTGGGAAAATTATGTTAGCTCTTTATGGCTCTTTTCCTCATCTATAAACTGAGTTTAAGAATAATACTTCCCTCATGGGATTGTTATAAAGATTATATGAAGAAATAATGGAAAATGTTAGAATAACATCTGGACTTCTAGTAAGCACCCTAAAGATGTTAGCTATTAAGAAACCCCATTCCAATCCATTTGATGCAAATACCTTAGTTTTATTAAAATAGTAATTAATCCATCCATTAAACAAAAATGTAATTAGCAATTGAATGCCTGTTATGCACTACACATTGTTCTGAGCATGTTCTAAGCACTAGGAGTACAATGATAAATAAAACCAAAAAGTTCCCTCCATATATAGGCAGGGAAGGAGAGAGAGTCAGACAATAAACAAGAAAACAAATCTATGAACAATATAGTTTATAACATGATAATTGTTATGATGCCATGATTAAGATAAAACCTGATGATATGTCAGTTCTATTTTCAAACCTTTTCAGTGCTAGTCAGACCTGTCCCATATGTAAGTCACTCAGTGGTCAGTTTGGGACCTGGGTAATCATTGCGTTCTCAATGTAAGTTCAGTTCTCAGTATATTTGGCATGCTCTTTAGGATCAGATCCACAAATTTAAAGCTCGGGGTTGAGCCCAGGAGTTTATAAACAACTTTATGAGCTCCCTCTTCCAAGTTCCTTTCTTTTTGGTCCCTGATCAGAAACTTGAGGTTGACTGTTCTCTTGCATATTGCGATTGTGTGGTCCGGAGGCAACAGGCAGTAACCAGAAGAGAAGCGACAGGAGTTCACCCTCTTGCGAACACAGCTGCTCCAATTGGAGAGGAAAATGTTCCTACTTCTGAATTTGCCTTTGGGCCCCTGCTGCCACCACTGGTGCTTCTTGTGTTTCCAGGGCTAGTGTGTATTTGCCTGGGACTGGGGGTGTTAAGAGAACTGAGAAAAGAAAAAAATAAAATAAAAGGAAGAAATGAGGGATTTCCCCAATCCCTGAGCTTTAGGTCCCTTTCCCTCTCCTTCAGAAGCTCTCTGTCTGCACCTTGGTGCCCTCTTCTGGGTTTGGGTCTACCGTGCATCCAGGCCAAGATATACTGAAGGGAAAAATGGGAAACTCACTGCCAAATTGGTGTACTTTGAATTCTGGACGTCTTCACCAATTTGCCAGCAATTGCTTACTTTTCAAAGACCTCAAATAGTTGCTCCATGGAATTCTGCACAGGTTTTATAGCTGTATTTAATGGGAGATACAGGGTAAAATGTACTTACTCCATCTTACCCAGAATCAGAACTACCACTTCACTCCTTTTAATGACTAATTTTCAAATACTCCATCTACTTGCTGTTGACATGGACAAATATTTGGTTTCTTAATATAGGAATATATTCCTATATATTCCACATACACACACACACACACACACACAAAATACAGCGGGATCCAATGTACTGGGTGGATCCTGACTCCAATAGCCAAGGTGATATATGGACTAGGAGTACTAGGTCCATATACTATGAACCATTTGCTCCTTTGAGAAGGGACTGAAAAAGGGAGTATTGATTCTTGCACATCCAGTATCCAATGCAAAGGAACTTATAAAGTTCTCTTCAAATATTTGTTTCTTATTGGATTGGTTTAAGAGATAGTGAAGGAAGAGTAAGGAAATTTCTGTTGCTAGAATTCCTGAGGTTTGATTATTCAACCAGATTACATTACCATCTATGGAACATTTCTATGTTCCATCCTTTATTGACAAGACTTGTTCTAAAAGACTTTATAAAATAGTTTATTGAAATTTAAATGTACATAATTTGCATATTATTATCCTGATCCAGAAGGTTAGTGCTAATTTCAAAAGAAAATAGGATTAATTTGGAAAGACTTACACTTGATGAATACATTTTAGCTCCTGAACATGATATCTGTTAAATGATTACCTGGCAGCTTTTTAATTTTCCCTTCAAACATTTTGCAAAGGCTTATATAAAACCTGATTTAATCAGGAGTCCTATGACTCTATCATTTTTTAAAATTTAAACAAATATTATTGATCTATTTACTTATAGCATTCCAATTTAAATAATTTAGTAAGAAATATTTTTACAATGTTTTAATTAGAACAATGTCCTTATTTTGGAAATTAATAAACTAAGAATCATAAAGATTAAGCTAAACTCCCAAGATCACATAGAATATCAGTGAGAGAAGAAAGACCCTGATACTAAACAAGACTCAAAAGCCTCTTGACCCTGCTGTGACTTTTCTATTCTTAAAATAGAATGTCCTCTCTTATATGTAATTTAACAGCTCTTAAAATATATGAGAGATTTTAATTGCCTATTAATCTTTATCTTAAGAGGTTAAAGCTAGAGATTCTATTATAGAGCTTGAAAAATGTCAATGACTTAGAAAAGTGAATCTTGGTATTTCTTCCCCTCTCCCTCTCACTTATTCAATCTAATATAATTAATATGACTTATAGAGATAAAATATTGATTGAAAAGTTTTGGAGATGCCTATTTTATGTGAAATTACTTAGATGTCCCTAAAAGAAACATAACAAAATATAAAAACATTTTGAGGGAAGAAGATGTGGCTCAAGCAATTGGGCTCCTGTCTACCACATGGGAGGCCCAGGATT
This sequence comes from Tolypeutes matacus, assembly GCA_026826555.1. Taxonomy (NCBI): domain Eukaryota; kingdom Metazoa; phylum Chordata; class Mammalia; order Cingulata; family Chlamyphoridae; genus Tolypeutes; species Tolypeutes matacus. The sequence goes on along the minus strand of JAKSZT010053766.1, from coordinate 736,253 downwards.
TGATTTCTGGGGCCTCCTGGTAAAGGCAAGCTGGCCCAGGGCCACAGAGAGCTGACAGCTCACAGCAGGGAGAATTGACAAGCAAGATGATGCAACAAAGCAAACCACAGAGGAGAGACAGTGAGAGACTCAGCAGATGGGGGAGATAAAGGTGGCTCAGGCGATTAAGTTCCTCTCTCCCACACCAGAGGTCCCAGGATCGGTTCCCAGTGTCTCCTAAAGAGAAAAAAAAGCAGACACGGAAAGCACATGGCGAATGAACACAGAAAGTAGACAGTGAGGGCAAAAACAATGGGGGGGGGAAAAAAAAAGAAAAAAAAACTAAAAAAAATTTTTTTTTTGAAATACAAGGACTTCTATTTCCATTATTTCGATATAGAAGTTCTTTTTAATGACATATATTTCTTCCACATCCAAGAAAATAGAGATAAGAAGTATATTTTATTGGTTTATTTGTTTGCTTATTTGTATTTTTCTGTACTCAAGTTCATTCATCTTTACTTCTGAATTTTAAGTCTGCTTTATTCTCATATAAAGAAATTCACTCATGTTTTCTTCTACACCTTTCATGTTTTCTCTTTTAAATTTAGGTCTCCGGTCACTTTTTTTTTTATTTAGACAAGTTGCAGGTTTACAGGAAAATCAAGCAGAAATTACAGAGATCCCACATACACCCCCCAACACATACACACTTACAGTTTTCCTTATTACCAAGGAATAGTATTTCTATTAGAGTGGTACTTTTGTTACAATAGGTTAAACATTATTATTATAATTATACTATTAAATATAACCCATAGTTTACACTAGGATTCACAATTTACATTTTTATTTAAATGTTTGTTCTACCACCATATATACAACATACATTTTCTCGTTTTAAACACATTCAAATATTTAATTCAGTGTTAATTGCATTTATAATGTTGTGTTACCATCACCTCCACCCATTACAAAAGTTTTTTATAATTCCACATAGATATCTGTAACAATTAAGAATTAAATACACTTTCCTTGCTTCCACATCAGCCCTTGGTAACCTATATCTAGTTACTGATTCTATGAATTTTCTTTTTCTAATAATTTCATACCAGTGAGATCATACAATATAGTCCTTTTGTGTCTGGCTTATTTCACTCAATATGATGTCTTCAAGGTCCCTCTATATCATCACATGTATCAGAATTTTGTTCCCTTTTATGATTGAATAATATTCCATTGTGCCTGTATACTACATATTGTTTATTTATTCATCTAGTGATAGACACTGGAGTTGCTTCCATCTTTTGACAACTGGGAATAAAGCCACTATGAACATCGATGTGCAAATATCTGTTCAAGTCCCTGTTTCCAATTCTCTGGGGTGCCTATCCTCTACTGGAGGCAAAAGCCACTTAGGGAGTTGTTCCGTGGCTGGAATTGAAAGCTCCACTTCCTTGAATGGCGGAGGAAGAGATGGTTGGACACCAACTTCAGCTACTGATTAGTAAATCCAGCGGGCTAAAGTATAATCCTAAGAACAGCTAAAGTTTGAACTTGTCCAAGTCAGAAAGAGGCCAGTGGCCGCTATCTTAACTCTGTGCCTGACATGAGGGGAAGCGGGGCTGACTGAAAATCAAGAGCTGGTAGGGACTGGCTTCTTTCCATCTAGATCAGATTGCCACTCCAGCCTAAGCCCCAGGCCCACCTCCAGCAGAGAGGAAGCTGGAGGGAGCTGCACCAGCCTCTCTGGGAAGTTACAGGCCACGCTACAGAGGCCGATGTTCATCCTACTTAGGCAGCGCAAGCCACCCCAGGAGCTATTTTGTGGCAAGAATTGGAAGCTCCATTTCCCAAAAATGGGAGGAAGAGACGGTTGGCCACCGATTTCAGCTACTCATAGTAAATCCGGCTGGCTAAAGTATAACCCTAAGAATAGCTAAAGTTTGAGACTTTCCAAGTCAGCAGGCTGGTAGCCACCATTTTCACTCTGCCCTCAGCATGAGGGGAAGCCAGGCTGACTGAAAATCAAAGTGATAGTAGAGACCTGTTTCTTTCACCCAGATTGCTCTGCAGGCCTGGCTTAGGCTTCAGACCCACCTCTAGTAGGGAGGAAGCTGATGGGCCCTGCACCAGCCTATCCAGCTAACTGCAGGTACATTTAGCTGGCACAGACTGAATAATCGGAAGTCTACCAGGGCAACTGCAGTCATCTTGGATCTGTACTGCATAGATTGCTGCCCACACCTGCAGCTCCACCCCACCCCAGACAGGAGAGAAAGAGGCATGGAGCTTCATCAGTCTCTCTGGGCAACTACAGTCTAGGCCTGAATGAGTTGGATTATTCCACACAGCTGTGGCTCTGTCCCTACCCCTGGCAAAGGAGAAAGTTGGGAGAAGTTTCTTCGGTCCTTGGGGCAATGAGGGTAGCTTGAGCCTCCACAGATTCCAACACCAACTACATCCTTGGCTCCTACTACATAGCCAGCAAGAGAGAAAGGGCAGGAAGCCCTAAACTAAAGAGAAAAACTACACTCAGAATAAATACTCTAGTAAGCCAGATGCCAAGACACCAACAAAAAATTACAATCCACACCAAGAAACAGGAAGATATGGCCCAGTTAAAGGAATAAGATAAGCCTCCGGATGGCATAAAGGAGTTGAGACAACCAATCATAGATGTTCAAACAAATCTCCTTAATAAATTCAGTGAGATGGCTAAAGAAATTAAGGATATTAAGGAGACATTGTATAAGCACAAAGAAGAATTTGAAAGCATACATAGAAAAATAGCAGATCTTATGGAAATGAAAGGTGCAATAAATGAAACTAAAAATACACTGGAATCATATAATAGCAGATTTGAGGAGGCAGAAGAAAGGATTGGTGAGCTTGAAGAAATGGTCTCTGAAAGTGAACATACAAAAGAACAGATGAAGAAAAGATTGGAAAAACTTGAACAAGGTCTTGGGGAACTAAAGGACTGCAAGAGACATGCAAACATATGTGTAATGGGTGTCCCAGAAGGAGAAGAGAAGGGAAAAGGGGAAGAAGGAATATTTGAAGAAATAATGATAGCACATTTCCCAACCCTATTGAAAGACATAGATATATGTGTCCAAGAAGCACAATGTACTCCTATCTGAAAAATTCTGAATAGACCAACTCCAAGACACATACTAATCAGAATGTCAAATGCCAAAGACAAAGAGAGAATTCTGAGAGCAGCAAGAGAATAGCAATGCATAACATATAAGAGATACCAAATAAGATTAAGTGCTGATTTCTCACCAGAAACCATGGAGGCAAGAAGACAGTGGTATGATATATTTAATATACTGCAAGAGAAAAACTTCCAGCCAAGAATCTTATATCCAGCAAGATTGTCTTTCAAAAATGAGGGTGAGTTTAGAATATTCACAAGTAAACAGAAACTGAGAGACTTTGTAACCAAGAGACCTGCTTTACAGGAAACACTAAAAGATGTGCTACAGCCTTAAAAGAAAAGACAGGAGAGAGGGGCCTGGAAGAGAGTCTAGAAATGAAGATTATATCAATAAAAGTAACTAAAAGTGTCATAAGAGTGGTGAAAATAAAATATGACAGATAAAACCCAAATATTCAGGAATAAACTTAACGATGTAAAGCACTTGTATTCAGAAAACTACAACTCATTGTTTATTTCAAAAGAAATAAAAAAAAAAAACAACCTAAATAATTGTAAGAACAGTCCATGCTCATGGATTGAAAGACTAAATATCATTAAGATGTCAAGTCTATTCAAATTGATATACAGAGTCAATGCAATCCCAATAAAAATTCCATCAGCATTTTTAAAATAAATGAAAAACATGATTATCAAATTTATTTGGAAGGGTAAGGGGTCCTTAATAGCCAGAAACATCTTAAAAAGGAAAAGTGAGGTTGGAAGACTCACATATCCAGACTTTAAGTCATATTACCTAGCTACAGTGGTAAAAACAGCATGGTGCTGGCATAAAGACAGACACACAGACCAATGGAACCAAACTGATAGTTAAAAAATTGACTCTCACATCTATGGTCAAGTGATTTTTGACTAGCCTGTCAAACTCACCCAGATTGGGCAGAACAGTCCATTCAACAAATGGCACTGAGAAAGTTGGATCTCCACAGCAAAAGAAGGAAAGAGGACCCTCTCTCACACCATATACAAAAATTAACTCAAAAATGAATTAAAAAACCTAGATATAAAAGCAAGAACCATAAAACTTCTAGAAGAAAATATAGGAAAATATCTTCAAGACCTGGTGGTAGGTAGTGGATTCTTAAAGGAGATAAGAGGAGGACTGAGATGGACTACTGATGTTTAATATATGTAGAAGTTTTAATTAACCTTATTGTAAAAGCGTGGAAATGTACAAAGTTGATGGTAAGGCATTATAGTGAGCAACAGTTGGTTTATAAATGGGGATGTGGCTGAAAAGGGTAGTCTAGGGATATAAATGCCAATTGACAGAAAGCTAAACAATAATCTAGGAACTGAATAGCACAGTAAACCCAGAGATGGATGAGAATAGTGGTTGATGGTACAGATGCAAGAGTGTCCTTTGTGAGCTAGAGCAGATGTACATCAGTATTGCAGCATGGTAGGCATGTGGAGAAGCATGGGAAAAATACAACTGGAGTGAACTATGAAGTATGGTTAACAGTAGTAATGTAATATTCTTGCATCTATGCCAAAGATGTACTGTGTTGATAATGGGTAAGTATGGAAAACGTGTGCCAAATGTATGCTGTGGAACTGGTAAAAATCAGATGATATTATCTCATAATCTGTAACGAATGTTCCACCACAGTGTGGTGTGTTGATAGAGGGGTGTTACTTGGGAATTCTGCACATGTGCATCATTGTTTTGTAAGTTTACAACTTTTTTCATAAAAATATATTTGAAAAATAATAATAGGGTGGGTTGGGGGGGAAATACACCAAATGTAAGATAAGAACTATAATTAGTAGTACAAATTTTGAAAATTTTCTTTCACAATTTGTAACAAATGTCTCACGACAATGCAAGGTGTTGGTGGAGGGTTGATATATGGGACCCCTGTCTGATGTTATGAATGTTTGCTTTGTAAGTTCACAACTTTTACCATACATTTATTGTTTATGTATGTTCATGTATAAATGATATTAAAAAAATAATAATAGGGTGGATTAGGGGAAAATACTTTGGTTAGTAGTAATATATTGAGGATGCTATTTAATCATTATTTAAAAATGTTTCACAACAATGTAAGATATTGGTAGTAGGGTGAGGTATGAGAGCTCTGTATGATGTTATGTATGTTTGTTTTGTAAGTTCACAACTATTACTATACACTTATTGTTTATGTATGTTCATGTATGAGTGATATATTTCAATAGATTTTAATAAAAGAAAAAATATATAGGCAAATACTATATACCCTTCCCCTCCGCCTCACACACTTTCCCCCTTTAACATCTTTCATTAGTGTGGTAGATTTGTTAAAACTGATGAACACATATTGAAGCATTGCTACTAACAAAGGACTATAGTTTATATTTTGGTTTACACTTGCACCAAACATTTTTATAGATTTTGACAAAATATTTAATGGCCTGTATCCATCATTGCAATATCATGTAGAACAATTCCAATGTCTCGAAAATGTCCCATGTTACACATGTTCTTCCCTCTCCTCCCCTTAGAACCTCTGGTGAACAATGTTTTTATATCACTGTTACAAGTTCTTCCATTATTATCATAATAATAAGTCCATAGTTTCATTCCCACCTTATGTTTGTTTGTTCCTCAATCTTGAGGATTTGGGGACGGTGATGCTCACTCTGCTTCCAATTGAGAGGGAGCTTAGATCCCATGGAGCAGATGGATGGAACTGTCTTGCTTGCAGTTGTAGGTACTCTCTATTTTGGGAGCTGGGCGTTGTCCATCATCATTCTTTTGTTAGTTATTTTGGGTGAGTCCGATGAACTTGACAGTAAATGTTGGCTGCAACTCTGCGAGAGTCAGGGCTCAACTGGCATATGAACAGCTGGAAGATTTAAGTCTCTGGGACATTTATTAAATGGGTATAGTGCTAAATGTGGGTTCAAATAAAGGGACAGAAGAATCATGTGTAGGAAAATTATAAATGAGATTAACTCTGTTGCACTGGGGAGATAGGTTATCAAATATTAAAAGGTAAGGCCCACCAACAGAGTGCCAATTTCCTTGGGTTGTCTGCCCTGCCTATAGTGTCTAGATGTCTCTAGAACCCTCAGTAGCACACCTGCTTGAGGCACTGTTTACTGTGATAGTCAGTGAGATCCTTCTGAGACATGTATAAGCATAACCTTTGGAATGACCTCCCAACTCACTTTGAAATCTCTTAGCCATAAAAATTCATTTATATCTGATTTTTCAACCTTTGGACTAAATCTTTTTCCAGATGCATCACTAGGTGTACTTGGTAATAATCCCTTGGTGCCAAAGAGGCTCATTCCCAGGAGTAATGTCCCATGCTGGGGTGGGGTTGGGGGAGGGGAGGAGGGAGGTAGTGAGTTTATATGCTGAGTTTGGCTTAGAGAGAGGCCACATTTGAGCAAGGAGGCTTTCAGGAGGTAACTCTTTGGCAATATATATTACTAGGTAAAGTTCCAATTTCATAAGAACAAGGTTCATAAGTATCAATATCAAGGGCCTGGCATGTTGGTCTCTCCTTCACTAGGCACTGTCCATGTACTCTAGAGATTTTTGCAACTCTATTAAAGAATGTGGCAGGGCTCCCCAGGATAGGAATTCAATATTCTGTCAGTTATTGTGTGGGTCACCACCCACCAAGATAATACCCTATGACCACATGAACACATTCATATTCTATAGAGGCATTTCCCAGGTGCACCCTTTCCACACATCCCCCCAAAACCAACACCCAGCACTGGTAATCCTCCTCTGCCACAGTTGCAACCCTTCTGCAATCCAAAACCTCCCCCAAAGCAAAGTTAAATAATTATAATAATAAAATAAAAATAAATAAATAAAATTTGTTTGCATTGTGCTTTTTATCACCATACAAATCTGTTATATTTTATGTAAATTGACAATTTCTTCTATATGTTCCCCCAGTGTCTTTTATTTTCCACGAAGCTTTAGGTTAGAGAAGTCACATAGAAAATATAGGGGATCCCACATAACACCACACCCCCACACATACATCCTTCATTATCAATAACATTCTACATGAGTATGGTACATTTGTTACTACTGATGAACAAATATCAAAGCATTGTTACTAACCATGGTCAATGGTTTACATTATGGTTTATATTTTGCACCATTCACTCTTGTGGGGTCTGACAAAATATATAATGGCCTGTATCTGTCAATGCAACATCATTCAGAACAATTCCAATGCCCACCAAATGCCCTATGTTCCACCCATTCTTCCTCCCCTCCACCCCCCCCCCGAACTTATGGCAACCACAAAGTTATAGTTTTGAGAAAAGGTTCATAGTTACATGCATTAATATTGAGGGCTTGATATACTGGCCTATTTTCTTTTATTTAGGCACTGCCTATGTACTCAAGAGATTCTTACCTTCTATTTGAGAACATAGCAGGACTCTCCAGGATGGAAGTTTAATATTTTATTGGTTCTTGTGTGAGTCTCCACCCATTGAGATAACCCCCTATGACCATACGAACACATTTATATTCCATAGAAGCATGCCCCAGGTGTGCCCTTTCCGACAGATCCCCCCACCACCGACACCTTGCATCAGTGACCCTCCCCTGCTATAATTGCCAATCGCTTCTCGGCCTTTTGGCTAAGATCAAGTGTAATTGCCAAAAGTACACTTCCACAATTGAATTCTCAACCACAGTCCTCCACCTCCCCAGAGTTCACCTGTTCCTTCCTCACACTCACACTCCACTATCACATCGCAGCACCACCAACACTCCGCGTCCATTTCCAAACCTCCCCCATACACCTTATCATAGATTCTGCCCAGATTGAGCATCAGCTCACCACTCTCTTCTCCTCTTCCATCTCCTGATAACCTATCTTCCAGGCTCTACCTTTGTGAGTCTGCTCAATATCCTTAGTTACTATCAGTGAGATCATGCAATATTTGACCTTTAGTGACTGGCTTACTTCATTCAACATAAGGTCTTCAAGATTCGCCCATATTGTCATGTGTGTTGATCCTTCATTCCTTCTTACAGTGGAATAATATTCCATTGTATGTATATACCACATTTTGTTTATCCATTCATTCCTTTTGAGCACTTGGGTTCCTTCCAACTTTTGGCAACTGTGAATAATACTGCAATAAACATTAGTGTGCATTTATCTGTTCATGTCCCTGCTTTCAGTTCTTCTGGGTATATTCTTAGCTGTGGGATTGTCAGATGATATGACAATTCTATACTTAGCTTCCTGAGGAACCACCAAACAGTCCTCCACAGTAGCTGCACCATTCTACATTTCCACCTGCAGAGGATGAGTGTTCTCATTCCTCTACATCCTCTCCAACACTTGTAGTTATCTCGTTTTTTTTCAGCAGCCAGTCTAATATGATATCTCGTTGTAGTTTTGATTTGCATTTCCCCAATAGTTAGTGAGGTTGAGCATCTTTTCATGTGCTTTGTAGCCATTTGAATTTCCTATTTGGAAAAGTGTCTATTCAAATCTCTTGCCCATTTTTAAATGGCTTATTTCTCTTTTTATTTTCAAGATACAAGATTTCTTCATATATGCTGGATATTAGTCCCTTATCAGATTAAGTGGTTCCCAAATATTTTCTCCCATTGAGTAGACTGCCTTTTTACTTTCTGGACAAACTCTTTGAAGCACAATAATTTTTAATTTTGAGGAGGTCCCATTTACCTAATTTTTCTTTCTTTGCTGGTGCTTTTGATGTAAAGTTTATGAAACCATTTCCTACTACCACATCTTGTAGATGCTTCCTATATTATCTTCTAGGAGCTTTATGGTCTTGACTCTCATATTTAGGTCTTGATCCCTTTTGATTCAATTTTTGTATAGGGCATGAGATGGTGATCCTCTATCATTCTTTTGGATATGAACATCCAGTTCTCCAAGCACCATTTGTTGAAGAGACTATTCTATTCCAATTGAGTGGGCTGGGTGACCTTATTGGATATCAGTTGGCTGAATATACACAGGTCTATAACTGAACTCTCAATTTGGTTCCATTGGTCAGTATGTCTATCTTTGTGCCAATACTATTCAGTTTTGACCATTGTGGCTTTGTAGTATGCTTTTAAGTCAGATAGCATGATTCCTCCAATTTTGGTTTTCCTTTCAAGATATTTTTGGCTATTTGGGGCCCCATACCCTTCAAAATAAATTTGATAATTGGCTTTTCCGGTTCAGTAAAAACTGCTGTTGGAATTTTATTGGTATTGCATTGTCTGTATATCAATTTGGGTAGGACAGCTATCTTAATGATATTTAGTCTTCCAAGCCATGAACATGGAATATTCTTTCATTTATTTAGGCCTTCTTTGAATACCTTTAGCAATGTTGTGTAGTTTTCTGTGTACAAGTCCTTTACATCCTTAGTTAAGTTTATGCCTAGATATTTGGTTCTTTTAGTTGCTATTATAAATGGAAATTTTTTTCTTGATTTCCTCCTCAGATTGCTCATTATTAGTGTACAGAAATGCTACTGATTTTTGCATGTTGATCTTATATCCTGCCATTTTACCAACTTGTTTATCAGCTCTAGAAGCTTTGTTGTAGATTTTTGGGACTTTCTATGTATGGGATCATGTCATCTGAAAATAGTGGAAGTTTTACTTCTTCCTTTTCATTTTGGATGCCTTTTTCTTGCCTAAGTGCTTGAGCAAGTACTTCTATATAATATTAAATAAGTGTGATGACAGTGGGCATCCTTGTCTTATTCCAGATCTTAGAAAATCTTTAGCCTTTCAATCTTTTTTCATATATGCCCTTTGTCATGTTGAGGAAGGTTCCTTCTAATCCTATTTTTGAAGTCTTTTTATCAAAAAAAAGATACTTTACTTTGTCAAGTGCCTTTCTGTGTTGATAGAGTTGATCATTATTTTTTTCCTTTGATCTGTTAATGTGGTGTATTACATTAATTGATTTTCTTATGTCAAACCATCCTTTCATACCTAGGATAAAACCCACTTGATCATGTTGTATAATTTGATTGATGTGTTTTTGGATTCTATTGGCAAGTATTTTGTTGAGGAGTTTTACATCTAAGGTCATTAGAGAGATTGGGCTGTAGTTTTCTTTTCTTGTAGCGTCTTTATGTGGTTTTGGTATTAGGTGATGTTGGCATTGTAGAATCAGTAAAGTAATGTTCCCTACTCTTCAATTTTTTGGAAGAGTTTGAGCAGGATTAATATTAGTTATTTCCAGAATGATTGGTAGAATTCACCTTTGAAGCCATCTGGTCCTGGGTTTTTCTTGGTTGGGAGATTTTTGAGGACTATTTCAATCTCATTACTTGTCCATTGAGTTCTTCTATTTCTTCTTTCATCAATGTAGGTTGCTAGTGTGTTTCTAGAAATTTGTCCATTTCATCTAAATTGTCCATCTCATTGGCATACAAATTTTCAAAGTAGCCTCTTATGATACTCTTTATTTCTATGGGACAGTGGTAATAACCCCTATCTCATTTCTGATTTTATTTATTTGCATCTTCTCTCTTTTATTCTTTGTTAGTCTAGTGAAGGGTTTTTCAATTTTATCAATGTTCTCAAAGAACCAGCTTTTGGTTTTGTTAATTCTTTCTAATTATTTAATTCTCAATTTCATTTAATTCTGCTCTAATCTTTGTTATTTCTTTTCTTCTGCTTGTTTTAGGATTAGTTTGTTGTTCTTTTTCTAGTTCCTCCAAGTGTGCAGTTAGATTTTTTATCTTAGCTCTTTCTTCTTTTTAATGTAGGCATTTAGGGCTATAAATTTTCCTCTCAGCACTGATTTAGCTGCATCCCATAAATTTTGATATATTGTGTTTTCATTTTCATTCACTCCGAGGTAGTTACTGATTTCTCTGCCAATTTCCTCCTTGACCCATTGTTTGAGTGTTTCATTCTGGTTCTCTGTTTCTTATTAATTTCCAGCTTCATTGTGTTGTGGTCAGAGAAAGTGCTTTGTAAAATTTCAATCTTTCTAAATTCATTGAGACTTGTTCTATAACCTAGATGTGGTCTATCCTGGAGAATGATCCATCAGCACTTGAGAAGAATGTATATCCTGCTGCTTTTGGGCCTAATGTTCTGTATAATTCCAATTGGTCCAGTTCCTCTAATGTATTAATCAAGGTCTCCATTTCTTGAGCTTCTGTCAAGATGTTCTGTTTAATCACAATAATGGTGTATTGAAGCCCTCCCCCCCACTATAACTGTAGAAGTGTCTATTTCTCCCCTTAGTTTTGCCAGTATTTGACTCAAGTATTTGCCATGCTGTTTTGATGACTGCAGCTTTGTGATAAGTTGTAAGACCGAGAAGTGTGTGTCCTCCAACTTTGTTTTGTTTTTTTTTTTTTCCCAAGAAGGTTTTGGCTATTCAAGGAAACTTTCCCTTTCCTATAAATTTGATGATTACTTTTTCATTTCTGAAGAAGGCCAATGAACTTTTGATTGGGATTGGGTTGAATCTGTAAATAATTTTGAGTAGAAATGACATCTTAACAATACTCAGTCTTCCAATCCATGAACACAGAATTTCCTTCCATTTATTTAGGTCTTTTTCATTTCCTTTAGCAATGTTCTGCAATTTTCCTTGTAGAAGTCCTCTATATCATTTGATAACTTTATTTCTAGATATTTGAATCCTTTAGTTACTACTCTAAAAAGGATCTTTTCTTGGTTTCCTTTTCATATTGTTCATTGCTAATATATAGAAACAAAATCGATTTTGCATGTTGATCTTGTGATACACCACTTTTCTGAATCTGTTCATTAGCTCTAGTAGCTTTTGTGTTTATTTTTCAGGATTTTCTTTATATAAGACCTTGTCATCTGCAAATAGGGAAAGTTTCACTTATTCCCTTCCCATTTAGGTGGCTATTTCTTTCTCTTACCTAATTGTTCTGGATGGAACTTCCAGTATAATGTTTAATAACAGTGGTGATAGTGTGCATCCTAGTCTTGTTCCTAATATGAAAGGGAAAGCTTTCAGTCTTTCACCAATGAGTATAATATTAGCTATAGGTTACAAGGAGAGATGTTGGATTTTGTAAAATACCTTTTCTGTGTCAGTTGAGATGATCATGTGTTTCCCCCCTTATTTTGTTAATGTAATATATTACATTAATTGATTTACTTATGTTAAACCAATCTTGAATACCTGAGAAAAACCCTAGTGATCATGGTGTATAATTCTTTTAATGAGCTGTTGGATTCAGTTTCATAGTATTTTGCTGAGGATTTCTGCCACTACATCCATAAGGGATATTGATCTGTACTTTTCTTTTCTCGTGGTATCTTTATCTCATTTGGTCTGAGGATGATGTTGACCTCATATAAGTTAGGATGTGCTCCCTTCTCTTCAAGTTTTTGGAAGATGTTGAGCATGATTAGTATTAATTCTTCTTGAAATTTCTGGTAATTTTGCCAGTGATTCCATCTGGTTCTGGACTTTCTTATGTTGGGAGGCTTTTGATTGCTGATTCTATCTTTTTACTTGTTATTGGTCTGTTGAGATCTTCTATTTCTTCTTGAGTCAGTATAAATAGTTTGTGTATTTCTTAGAATTTGTCTATATCATCTAGGTTTTCTAATTTGTTAGCATACAGTTGTTCATAGTAATCCTCTTATAATCCTTTTTATATTTGTGGGGTTGGTAGTAATGTCTCCCCTTTCATTGCCAATTTTAGTTTCTTGTTTAGTTATTAGCTCAGGCTAATACCTTGAAATGGATTGGTTTAAACAATGAGAATTTATTTGCTTATGGTTTTGAGGCTAAATGAAAATCTAAATGAAAATATCATCAACCTGATACTTTCTCCCCAAAAATTATGGCATTCTGGGGCTGTCTGTTGGTGATCCTTGGTTCCTCTGTCACATGGCAAAGCATATAGCAGTGCCTCCTGGTCTCTTCCTTTTCTTCCAAGTTCTGTTTCAGCTTCTTGTTTCTTGTGGCTTTTTGTCTCTGTCTGAATTTCACTCTCTTATAAAGAACTGTAGTAATAGGATTAAGACCCATCCTAATTGAGGTGGGACACACATTAACTAAAGTAACCTCATCAAAAGGTCCTACTTACAATGAGTTCAAACCCACAGGAAGGGATTAAATTTACTAACATGATTTCGTTCAGTACATATAGCTTCAAACCATCACAATTTCCTTACTCTGTCTTTGTTTTCTTTGTCCATCAGCAAAAGGTTTGTCAATTTTATTAGCCTTTTCAAAGAAATAACTTTTTGTTTTGTTGATTCTCTCCATTGTTTTTTAAAATTCTCTATTTACTTCATCTCCATTCTATTCTTTGTTATTTCCTTCCTTTTGCTGGCTTTGAGTTTACTTTGTTATTATTTTCCTAGATCTGCAGGTTGAGAGGTTAGGCCACTGATTTGAGATAACTCTTTTCTTTAAAAAAGCACTTAGAGGTATAAATTTATTTCTCAGCACAGTCTTTGCTGAATCTCGTAAGTTTTGGTAAGTTGTGTTTTCATTTTCATTTGCCTCAAGATATTTCCTAATTTCTCTTGTGATTTCTTTTTTGGTTATTTAAGAGTATGATGTTTAATTTCCATATATTTGTGAGTTTTCCAGTTTTCCCTCTGTTATTGATTTCTAGTATCATTCCCTTATGGTTGGAGAAGACACATTGTATGACTTCAATATTTTTTTTAATTTATTGAGACTTCTTTTGTGACCTAATATAATGTTATTCTGGAGAATGATCCACATGAAACCAAGAAGAATGTGTATTCTCCTGCTGTTGGGTGAGGTGTTCTATATATATATATATATCCATTATACATAGCTTGTTTAGACTATCTCAAGTCTTGTATTTCCTGATTGATCTTCCTTTTAGATGCTCTCTCCATTACTGCAAATGGTTTATTGAAATCTCTTACTATTAATATGGAACCATCTATTTCTCTCTTCAAAAACTGTTAATATTTGCTTCATATAATTGGGGCTCTATTGTTAAGTACATATACAAGTGTCTTCTTGTTGAATTTACCCCTTTATCAGTGACCTCTGATGGTGACCTCTATGTCCATGCAGTGACCTCTATATCCCTTGTAACAGTTTTTACATAAAATCTATTTTTGATGTTTGTATAGCTATCCCAGGTTTTTTTTTGTTTACTATATGTATGGTATATTTTTCCCCATCCTTTCACTTTCAACCTACTCATGCCTTTGAATTTAAAGTGAGCCTATTTTAAAGAGGATATAGTTGTGTCATGCTTTTTTGTCCATTCTGCCAATCTCTTCCTTTTCACCAGAGAGTTTAATCCACAGAAAGTAATAATAATGCAGAACTTTCTCTGTCATTTTGCTATTTTGTTTTTGTAAGTTTTATAACTTTGTCCCTCAGTTCTTCCTTTAATGCCTTCTTTCATACATATTTTCTATATTTTATTATTTCCAGTCCCTTATAATTTCTTTATTTACATATTTTTCATATGTTGTGGTTATCTTGGGGCAGAAATTTAACATCTTAAATATATAATAATCCCATTTGATTTAATACTGACTTAAATTCAACAGCATATACATCCACAGTTCCTATACCTCTTTCCTCCTCACCTTTTAGTTGTCTTCATTACAAATTATATCTTTATATATTTATACATTGTATGGACAAAACCATAGATTTATCATCCCTTTTTATGCCTTTGCATTGTAGAAAATGTAGGAAGTAAAAAGTAGAGTTACATATGAAAAAAATACATTAGTGCTGGAATTTACAATTATCCATACGGTTACCTTTACCAGAGGTCTTTATTTCTTTATACTGCTTCAATCCACTGGTTAGTATCTTTGGTAGTTTGAGTCTTTTGTGAACTCCAGAATATTATGTTCTTAAATTGACCCATTCCTATAGGTGTGAACTATTGTAAGTGGGACCCTTTGCCAGATTAGATTCAGTTAAGAGCCATTCTTCAGCAAGGCATAGCCCAAGGTGGGTCTTAATCCTCTTACTGGGGTCCTTTATAAGCAGGATGAATATATAGAGAGAGAAGACTGCAGAAACAGAAAGGAATCCCAAGAAGCTGAGAGAAAAGACCCTGGGAGCCAAAAGCTGAAAGTCAGAAGTTGAAAGCAACAAGGCCCATAGGAGAGGGTAGAAACAAGCAGATGCTGCCATGTGCCTCACCATGTGCCTCTGCTATATGGAAGAGGAATCCAGTACCACCAGCAGCTGGTTTTCAGGGAAGGACACATCACCTGATTAAGCCTTGATTTGGACATTTTCACAGCCTAGAACTGTAAGTTAATAAGTTGATAAATCCCCATTGTAAAAGCCAACCTATTTCTGGTATATTGTCTTGGCAGTCTTTAGCAAACTAAAACAGTGTCATTTCTTTTTAGTCTGAAGAAGAGTTTCCTTTACTAATGCTTATAAAGCAAGTCTAGTGACGGTAAACTCTTTCAGCTTTTGTTTATCTGGCAATGTTTTCATTTCTCCTTCATTTTGGGGAGAAATCATTCCAGTTAAAAAATTCTTAGTTGGTAATTGCTTTCTTTCAGCACTTCAATTAATTCATCTTACTGCCTTCTTGCCTTAATGACTCCTAATGAGGAATTGTCACTTATTCTTACAAGGAATCCATTGTACATAACGCATTGCTTTTCTCTTCTAGCTTTCAGCTCTCTCTGTTTATCCTTGATGTTTGACAAACTATGTGTCTGAGTATGATTCTCTTCTAGAAGTTGATATCTGCTGTTTTAGTTCCATTGTTTAATGATCTCAAGGACTTGGGAAACATTTCTCAATTATTTTGGTCTTCTCATCTCAAGATAGCTGTAGCTCAGAAGCATCATGTCTTCACTCTATATTTGAAGACTAAGCATATAACTGCTAACTCACCAGGCTTACAATCACTGTCTTGCATACACCCTCAATACCCATACATTTCTTTCTAATTTAATTTCCTGGGGGAAAAAAAAACAGGACAATAGATTAAACAAACCTCTGTCTTTGCACCACTGTGTACTGGACACCTAATTGTACCTGAATGGAAGCACATCATGTGCTAATTCCCAAATTAATATCTCCAGCCTAGACTTCACTCCTCATCTTCACATTCACAGAGTTACAGAATACTACACATCCCCACTGTATGTATACAAGATATCTCAAAGTTAACACATCCAGAACTAAGTCAGGTCTGGGTGTTTCCCCTTAACCTCCTACACCCATTGGCTTCCCTTTAGTTTGGGTTGTTAAAATATTTTATTCTTAAAATTTCTATGTTTTAATACCCTGAGTGAATGTTCCTATTCTCTGACTTTCCTTTTTTGAATATATTTTAAAAATATATTTATTACGCTCAGCCATATGATGTGATCATTTCAACATCTAAAATCTTAGCATGTTTCTTTCTGATATATGTGCTTCTGCAAAGTCTTGCTGTTTCCTTGTGGGTTTGGGAATATTTGTGTACTACAATTGCCATATTTCAAAGTTATACATAAAGGCAAATCAGCTAGGTATTAAAATATTGGAAGGTTAACTAATTTTGTCTTTTTACCATGTTCTCATTTTTAATCTTTAGGAAAGATTAATCCTTTGTACCTGTCTATTTTCCTTTATTATAATATTTGCAAATAGATCATTCATTAATTCTTCAAATACTTGGTTGAGTGAAGATGTTTGTTAATGTTTTTTCTATTGTGTTTTTGCCACAAAATTTCTTAACAATTGTCTATAAAAGCATTCTTTGTAATAGAATTTTGATAGAAAATACACAGGGTAGAAATTACAAGGTATATTTAGTATATTTAGTTTGCGATTTCTCTTTTCCTAATTTTGTTTACTCAAATTCAAAATAAAAGACAGTACATAGTTAACTTTTTAAAATTTTAAATATACTTAAACACTTAAGTATGTTTTCCAAAACTTATTGATATTTATTTTAAAATATCAGTTTCAAGATATACAAGATTTGAATAAATCAAACAACTTATAATGATCCTGGTTGGGGAAACTTAACATTGTAAATCTGAATATTTTCACAAATGTTTCAAAATTTATTGCATTACCCGTCATTATCCTATGAGATAATATTTTGGAGTTTGGCATTATGACTCAAAAATTCATTTTAAAATTGATGAATAAAAATGGGCAGAAATGTTGAAAAAATTAAGGAAACTTGTCCAACCAGATGTTAAAATATATTCCCGACACAAGAATAAAGAAAGAAATGGATACAATAAAAACTCCAGAAACAAAGCTAATGTATGATACAGATATTATATCATGTCAATGGGAAAAATAATTTATTAATTATTGGTAGTTGGATTGCTATTTAACCATTTGGAACAAATTAAATAACCTAATTTTTTACTACACATTAATACAATTTCCAAAGGGAGTATTATTTGAAAACAACAAAAATAAGGAATTTTTGTAGCATAGTAGCCTGTGTATAAGAGATTACAAAAGTCCTAGAAAATATATAGGCAAACAGTAATATAATCTTGGGGATTATATAACAAAAGAAAGGATTGTGAAGAGAAAAAATGACCACTGCAAAAATTCTCAACACAAGATGAAAAAACAAAACAAAAACAAAGACGTTAAAATGGAAAGACAAATGACAAAATGAGAAAACATATTTTCAGCATATTTATTACACAAAATTCTACATACTATGCTAAAAGCTTTTACGAAACTACAAATAAAAAAGATTGATATCTTCCAGAAGAGTAAAGGAAGCAAAAGATAAGAGGAATAAATTAATGAAGAAATAATGTGTGAGAAATAATAAAATGCAAAATAATTATTTAGCCTCATTAGTAATAAAGAAATGCTGGATGGGATACTATTTTCACCATAAAATTGGCAAGTATGAAAAATTTATATTTAATACTAAAATTGATGACTTTTTATAGAAAATAGGCAATTTTATAAATTACTGTTGAGAGAATAAATTATGTTAATTTTCTTAAAACTTTTAAAGTGTTGTTTCATCTTTAACACATCAATTTCACATCTAAGAATTTGTGCAAAGGAAATAAGAAAGTTTCTTTGTATTCATATTTAATTATTTATGATAAATTATTTTAAAACAACTTGAATATGCAAATAATTTGCCAAATAAAACTGATTGGACCTATGCATGTTATAATGCATGTTGTATATTAATTTTTACCACTAAGAAATACATTTATTTACTATCAAGTAAAAATACATAAGTTGTAGAGAAACATTTATGGTTAATTATATATACTCAAGTATAGTTATTTTTAAGTGTAGGGTAGAGTTCAGTAAAGGAGTCTGATAAACCTGGTAGCAAATAGAATGGGTTATTTACTAGCTTTATGAACATACTCCACAACACTAAAATTCCACTCCTTTGTAATCTCATGCACATGTGCTTCAGGATGCATGGGCAAATAGTTCACAGCAGCATTGCTCATAATAACCCTATTAATAATAGAATGGATAAAAATTGAAGCATATTCATATAGCAATAAAAGTACTTTAAATAAAATACAGCTACACACAAGCATGACTCTCATAAGTATAATGTTGAGCAAAAGAAACATGACACGTGCATGCCATATGATTCTATTTATATACAGTTAAAAACCTAGTAAAGCTAAACCATATTATTTACAAAAAAAAAAAAAGCAAATGTGGTAAAACTATAAGCAAGGAAACAATGATCACATCAGGATAGTAGTTACCTCTGGTGAAAGCAGGGCATTATAGTCAATGAGACATTCTTCTGGACTGCTTTAGCTTTGGTGGGGAAGAGGGAAGGAACTGCATGGGATTTCATGTTATAATTATTCATTAATCTATATATTGATATTTTTAACCCTTTATAAGTGTTACATTTCACAATAAAGTAAGAATTTTTTTGAAAGTTGGCATTTTGCTTCTGTATTAGATGTAACCAAGCCTCTGGAACATCTCATTTATGAGCAATAACATATGACAAGTTGAGAACAACTGGATTTCTCTTCAGTGTCTCTTTCCATTCTGAACCATTGTTCCATTGCTCTATTTGTCTCCTTTTGTAGAGAGCAGACTTTAGTTTGGGGATGTTTAGTTTAGTAGTGGGATGCATTCTGCTGCACTACTCCTACCCTTTAGTCTTGTTGCCATTGGGATTAGCATGAAGTATTTGCAAGACAGATGGACAGGTTTTCATGCCATCACTGTTAAAGGTCCATATGTTGTTTGAACCTATGACCTTATTAGCACCCTATTATAAATAACTGAAGTAACTAACTCAAGCTATTCCTAAGAGGAATGGTAAGTGGATACCAAAATCAGGGGGAAATGGGAATGACCTTTAAAGTAAGTAATTTAAACATCTATTAGCTTTATAATTAAAAAAATAAAGGAATGGATTAATACTATCAAGGCAGAATTTTTTATATGGAGTAAAGTTATAATACAGAGCTTTATCTTTCATTTTGATCAAAGGAAAGAAGAATGAAAAGCAGATTAAAGCACTATTTTTATACATAAAGTATAGTACATGTTTAATATTATTCAATATAAAAAAGACAGCTG
This sequence comes from Tolypeutes matacus, assembly GCA_026826555.1. Lineage (NCBI taxonomy): Eukaryota > Metazoa > Chordata > Mammalia > Cingulata > Chlamyphoridae > Tolypeutes > Tolypeutes matacus. The sequence continues at coordinate 716,552 of JAKSZT010053766.1, read as the reverse complement.
AATATAGGCATTACATTTTTAAATTATTTTGTAATATCCATAGAAGAAAGAAAATAAGTAGTAATATTACTAACTATAAGATATTCTTTAGAACAATAACTATTAGTAAAATAGAATCTAGATAATATTTTTATCCCCTTTAAAGTTAACAGTTCCTATTTTAAGAAAGTAGAAAATACATGCAGAAGAAAATAGAAAGCATATTAAATATTCTATATAAACTTGTGTTTAAATTTTTAAATTCCCAACGACTGCTGTAATTAAGTGTAAGAATAAGCATTGTAATTGTTTCAATAACTCAGGATTAAAATAAGCTAAAATGTGCTTTTTTATATAAGATTCGCTTTTTTATTTTTAGGCTTTATTGAATAAAACTATGACTAAGCATCTTGAAGACCTTAAAAATGAAAAATTTAAAACAAATTGCTGTTTCTTATACACATTGCATTGATATATTCTTCTTCAGTTTTCATTGACCATTTACCAAATGTTTATCCAATTCTATCTTTTCCCAGATTCAAAGTGTTTAGTCGCTTTTGTATTTGTACAGTTATAAAAATATGAATTTTTATCTTCTTGAAATTATTGACACTTGTTTATTTTAGAGTTAGTCTTAATTTAGCTTTCAGGACCCCCACCCACTTTGATGAAGAAATGATGAAAGGAAGAATGAATCCTGAGGACTCATTTCTGTAAGTCTAAAATATTCAGGAAAGGACAATGTTCCTTTTCAAGGCAATGACCCTTACTGATTTATTAACTTCTCCTTCTGGATTTATCCATGTGGGAAAACATTGCCAAAGCTCATTTGTCTTTTCCTGCCTGTATCCATATGTCATGACATTGAGGTACTTTGTTCTGCAAATGTATTTTTAAAGGGTGACAAGCTTTCCCTGTGGAACATTTAAATAATAATAAAAACCACTTTTAATTAGGATCTGGGATAACTGCTAAGAAGAAAGTGGGAATAGGGTACAGCTTTCCTCTATACTTAAATATAGTCTGGTATATTCAAGGTTTTTTGTTCTTTGGTGTTTTTTTTTTTTAGAATATTCAGTTCTCTCTTTCTTTGCTAGGCTAAACATTCTCTTCATTAAAGACTGTGAAGCTCATGCTTCATTGTTCCCAGAACTATTTACCAAAATAATTAAAAACATTTCCATTTTAGTTGTAAAATCATTGTTCCTCTCATTATCCAATTCATCAAGAAAGTAGAATAGCCAGACTTTTTTTTTTTTATCATCCTAATATTTAAAATGTCTTACTATATATATAGTTAAATGTCTAAAATATCTGAGTTGGGAGAACTAATGGAAGATTATTAATACACCATACCCATTGTGTGGAATAGGAAACTAAAACCAAGAAACACAAAGTGGAAAATTTAGTAGAGATAGTACAAAATCTCTTCGACTTTACCTTGTCGCACATTCATTTGCTGAGTAATAATCTTAAACTGTATAAATGTCGAAGAAATAAAAAGCAATTTTTTGTTTCAGAATAATAATAGAAGAAAGACAAAAGAACTGAGAAATACATTTAGGCCAACTTGTATAATTTTGACCATATTATCTATAAATTGTGCCATAAAGAACATTACTCAGGGAAACGGCTGTGGCTCAATCAGTAGGGCTCCCGTTTACCATATGGGAGGTCCCGGGTTCGGTTCCTGGGGCCTCCTGGTGAAGGCAAGCCCGCCCGCACGGCGTGGTTAGCTGACCCAGCGAGCACAAGCAGCAAGGGGGGGATAAATGAATAAATAAATAAATAAATCTTAAAAAAAAAAAAAAAAAGAACATTACTCAGACATTAACTTTTTCTTTATAAGTGAGATTTCTTCCCCCCCCAAAAGGTCCTTTATCTCCCCTCACACTCTCAACTTGCAAACATGCTATGTCCTAAACAGAGGCAACAGACTAGTCTACTTGTATATCCATCTGATGAAGAGTGACCTGGTCTTCAGTAATGAATGCAAATGATGTTTCTTCTATGAAGACTTCCCAGACACCCTATTTGTTTTCCCAAGGCACACCAAACTTTGATCTACTCATATTGTACTGTAATTATTGGTTCATATTTCAGTCTTCTCTATCAAAATGTGAGGTTACCAAGGATAGGGAAGCATTTATTTTTGTATTTTTGGTGCCGGCAATATGATGGGCATTCAATTTGCTCAGTGAATCAATAATATGAATGATTGTTTCATGGTAATTTTCCTGGCGCATTCTTGAAGTTTTTACACATAGAATTTTTTTTAATGTTCTCACTGTGAATGAATTCATCTACTTAGGTTTTAGAACAATAAACTATCTATTTCCCTTCCCCCTCTCCCTTGCATATAACAATGATCTCAGCCTTTATGGAGGATTATTATAAGGCATTCACTCAATAATTATACTTTAGCAAGCTAGGGAATTTCAAATAGAGATATATTTAGGTTCACTACTTCCTTTGTTATGTTGTCAAATTATTTGCAGTATGTTACAAAGTCTAAGAAAATGCATTAATTGATATTCTGATCGTTTAAAAGAACAAATGTAACCCTCAAAATTTTAAACTACTACTAGAGGACAATTAAGGTCCAAAGAGGAAACATATAAAATCAATATTAGCCATAATGACCAATAAAATTCTTTATGTGTTGTGGGGTTTCACACCTTGACAGAGATAGGAAGAATTTGGAAAAGTATAAAGAAAAGTCATAGTACTTACCAGGAGACAAGAAATTAAAGAAGAATGAAAATGTTCTTTATTTGTAAAATAAAAAAAAAAATTATATGATGATATATGCTTATGTATTTCATCTTCCCAATGAATAAAGAACTAGACAACATGATATTAAGAGGAATTACTTTAGATATACAGAAGTAACCATTATGTTTATAGGAACAAGGGTAATCACAGTTTTTTTATTAATTTCTGTACCTTCCAATATATCAAATGAACATTTATTACTTTTATAGGAGAAGAAAATAAATAACTAAAGAAATTTTTTGCTACTCATAGTTCTTAAGCATTGAAACATGTTACTGAAAGTTGTTCTGAAATATCCATCCCTAGAGATTATTAGAAATAGTATAGAGACAGATTAGTTTGGAAAAGGTCAAGTAAAACTTGCTTAAATGGTGACCTCTACATCTGCCATTCATTCCTTAATCTCTGTGATTGATGCTAAGTGTTGTTTAAAATGGGAAAATTGCTATTTTTTGGGAAACATAATCTAGCATACAATAAAAATAGATTTTCATTTGGGTAACTGGTAAGATCCATAAATTCATACCTTACTACATTATCAGATAAGCCTCTTTTTTTTCTCTTGTTTTCTGAGATTTCCCCAAATTTCAGATCATCCTTTCATTTTTTTCCCTTCCAATAACTGTTGCCTTTAAGGAAGTCCAGAAAATAAAAAATCATAATAAAATCACAACAATTGATTATTTAAGACAAATAAGGCACAAGTAGAACCAGTGCCTAGATAAATAGTCTTAGCCAAATATTAACCTAAATTTATAAAACACTGGACATGGAAACAATATCATGAGTCCTAGAAAACAGAAGACTTCTCAACTCCCCCAAACAACTACCCAAAAACAATAACAAAAATGAAGTCCTGGTATATGTGTGAACACTATGAAATAGTTGATATTTGGCTGTTTGTTTTGTCCTACATAAAAGTCAATTTCACATGATTCAAACTAAGTCATAGTTATTTCCAAAAATCACAAAAAAATAAATCACTCTCTTTACACAATATCATATTTCACAAAATAAATAGCATTAGAATAAATAGCTGTGAAATGTTATTTTTCTATTTGACTCCTTTAAACTTTTTGATCTGGAAATCTGTTCTATCTTTTCCACAAGCATTTTAACTAAAACCTGCTTCTTGATAAATATTTTAATAGAAAGCAATAAAAGAGAAAAAGAAGCAATTTAATTGTTCGATGGATAGGGATGGATATGAAAGAATGCTATCAAAAACAGTTGAAATAAACCAGGCAACATTTAGTTATCATAGATAGGTAAGTTTCACATCATAAAACATAATTTTAGTTATCAAATCCTAAACGAATTTTGGTTGTTACTTTCAAATTCCTTTCAGGTCTCTGATATTACTAGTGCAAATATATATTTATCAAAATATAATGGGGAGAGGATGTGGCTCAGGCAGTTAGGCACCCGCCTCCCACATGGGAGATCCTGGGTTAGGTTCTCAGTGCCTCCCAAAGAAGACAGGCAAACATCAAACAGACAACAAGCAAAAAAAACAATGAGCAGACTATGAGAAGAAAAGAAAACAAAAAAACAAACCAAAAAAAAACAAAACACGCAAGACAGTGAGCAAACAATAAGAAGACAGTGAGGGAAAAAAAAAAAAAAAAAAAAGAGCAGGGAGTGGATGTGGCTCAAGCAGTTTGGTGCCTGCCTCCCACTGGGAAGTCTCAGCTTCAGTTCCGGGTGGGTGCCTCTTAAGAAGAAACAAGCAGACAATGAGCAAACAGATGAGGAAGCCATCTGAGGGGGGGGGCAGGGGGACATAGTAATATATACATGCATTTGTGTAAGGATCTCATCCAGCTATTTTTGTTGTACTTCTTTATTTTGTATGCATATTTTAAAGACTCTCATTTTAGTTAACAAAATCCCCAAACTAAAGCACTGTACGATTTTCCCTCAAGATGAAAAGAAGCAAGCCTATAATAATAAACCAATTTTAATATAGTTCTAAATGAATATTCTGGGGAAATGATATGAAGATATTTTATTAATGCATTGAATATTTAATTTATTTTATATATGCAACAGAAAGCCTCTCCCTCACTAGGCAAGCACTCCTTATAGGTAATGTTATTTTACTTTCCATCCATAAGGAAGTACTTATTGTGCTCCACTTTGAAAGAAATTACAAGTCCCCAGCCAGAGTCAGAGACTAGAAGAAAATCCCACAGCACTTGTAAATTCACATATTGAGACATGTTTGCTTTATTTCTATAGTACTTCTACCTCATCTATCACAATAGAGTCTAATTTTAATAACACTTGATCAGGTTCCTGGTATCAATTGTTCTTTTTTGCTAAAGGAGAGCATCTCAGAACATTTTGGAAATATTTATATACTGAATCAATCCCTGAAAGCACTTCTCAAATTCAAGTCATAAAGCCATTTGTTAATGCTTAAATCGCCAAAAGTTCAGAGATGGATGGGTCACTAAACTAGACCAGTGAAAAGGACTACTAAATACATCCTTCCATTTTTTAACTAACTCATCTTTATGACTAAGTTTGAAATTCTATTCAATATCCCTTTGGATTTCCAACCTCTTTTATATTTATTTTCTTCACATATGTAAAAAAAAAAAAATCTTCCACTTCTTAATCACTCATTCTGATTTCATGCCATCTTGAGCAACAGTTTCATTCCTGATACCTTAATACATCCAAATTCCTTCCCCTTATAGCGTCTTTCACCATTAATAGCAGGGCAGGAGAGGGTGCCCAATCTTCAATACTAAACTAGAAATACACGAAATAACTTATCAAGCTTTTCCACAAATACACCTGGAGGAAAGGGAGAAGGGGAAAGAGTGGGACTTGGAAGGAAGGAAACAGACAGGGAGACGTTGACAGAGATACAGAGAGAAACAGAGAAAGAGGGAGGGGGGAAAGGAGGAAGGGAAAAATCTGTGGTCTTTCTAAACATTCTTATTTTCTTTGTATATTGTGTATGCAAAAAGACCTAAATTAACGAATACCCTGAGACCAAAACTAATTTATTCAAAGCACAAAGACTTTTTGCAAAGGCATACAAAGTTATACAATCATAACCACAAGCAAACAAACCATTAAACTCCTTAAAAACTCTTCAGTTAAGCAGCATAAGACCAGAAACATTTCAATGCAGACCTTTTATTTATCTCCTGCCTAAATGAATATTGAATATTCAATTTATGCAAAGTTGTAAAACCTTTAAAAGCTTTCCTCAGCCTCTAGCCCTCTCTTTCTGTTTCCTTCCTGCTTTCTTATTCAGCACTCTAGGATCTCCTGACCTTCAAAATGAACAAGAATCCATTATTTTCATGCCCTCACATACAGAATGAGCACCATTCACAATACTACCTGAACCAGGCATTTGTAAATTGAACATTTTAATCTCACTCATAAAGAGAAATGATTGTTTGTTTCTGCTCTTCACCTTTCATTGGAAAATATTCTGGTCAGTCTCAGGCTAGGAAGATGAGGATAATCACACTTAGCTGGAATGAGCAGAATAAAAAAAAAAAATTGTAATTTTATAATTTAGGACAGTGTTTCTCAAACCACAGGTCACTTAAATGAGAATTACCTGCAATTTCATTATGAAATTGCAGAACCTGGGTCCCATCCCATACTCACTGAATCATAATCTCTATCGAATTGGTCCAAGAACCTGCACATCCCACAAACAGTCCCATGATTCTCACATATCTGAACACTGAGGACTACCTGAGGACAACTTCATCTTCTGTTCATATAAAAATGTAAGGTCATGCCTGAGGCATTTTTTTTTACTAAAATAAACTTACCCTAAAATGTGTGTTTAATTTTTCCACAGCATATTATTTCTATGTATTATTTGCAACAGTGTATTGTTTAATGTAGGAAAATTGTTATTAAATTTTCCTTTTAATTAAAAAAAAGTTGAGTTGATTTTACAACTAAAGAAAGATGTCACTGACATTTCTGATCTCAACATGTAACAAAAATCAAATTAGTGAAAACAAAGACCATCAAAGGGATTATAAATTAATTTCCTCTTCACTGTAATGAGCAGCAGAAGAAAAGTTTTTTCTATGATTAATAATGATTTCATGCTGTCTTCTACAAAATACCATCCTCCAAAATAATTCCAATGTAAAAATATTGTTTTTATTTAGTCCTTTCTTTTTTAAATTACAATCGATTATTTCAAAGTTTTTTTTTCTTTTATTTTCTTTAATAAAGTGAAATATTGTTGGTTATATCATTTGGTGGCCAAAGTTCGAAGAATTAAGGGTTTTATTGGGAGGGGCAAGTTTGGTCTTCGGCTATGACATTCTCTCAGGTTTAGGGTAGATAACTTTATCTGTAACTAATGCTTTAATTTATAGGTTAAAGCTAGCAAGAAAGAGGTGAGACACTATCTAGCAAAGGTTTACCTCCCTCAGATCTACTTCTGTGGTTGACTACAGGGGAATCACACATATCACTCCCATCATACAAATTTGAAGAGAGTTAAAATTTCCAAGTTGTTCTGCCTACATTCTCTAGTCATGTGCAAAGTGTAAAGTTTGTGATTATGGCTGTGTGTGTGAGAGAGAGAGAGAGGGAAGGAGAGAGGAAGGGAGACTGGGAGAGTGTGTTGAAGAGGAGAAAGAAATGCATCTCTTTCCTCTCAAGAAATGAAAATGTAATTTGAAAAAATTTGTACACTGAAAGTCCCATCATCTCCTCATGCTATATTTAGTCAAAACCAAACTCATTTCTTCCTTGAACTTAATAAAGGTGTATGATAGTGGTTCCTTATCTTTGAGAGCTAGCTGATCTGCCTGAAAGCCAGAAAGGGGGTCACGTATACAGAAACTTACTATTCTTAGCAGGGGAGCCATTCCTTGTCCTCTATTTTAATACCTGGGGCATAATTTAAACACAAGCACACCCACACACATGCATATACAAGGTACACAAGCAGGGTGCCTCTTATTCTTAAGGTCAATAGACCATTTTTCTTTTTGCATTATACCTTTTTTATAGACTTTGACACTTTCTACTCTGGGAATAGCTGATTTCACACAGAGGAAAGTAGGCACAGAAAGAAGCCCCAGAAAGATTAATAATTTTACCCTCTGTCAAATGAATAAACTTTTTTTTCAGAAGCAGTTTAGCACTAGCCCTAAACTATACCCCATTAGCAAAGTAAAAACCCAGAAGCAATTAAGATATTTTTCTATTTTTAAAGTTTTTTTCCATATAATAAACTTTATTTATAGAGACGTTTTTGATTGCATACAAGTTAACTGATCATTTGTTGTTATTGCTACAAGACCTTTGGAGTTGTCTCATCCTTCCTCACCTCTTCAACAACCCCAAGCATCTTACCAAATTATTTCTTCCAAGAAATCCTGTTGGAAATTAAATGTATGATTACCAGTCTCAAGTGGGCCCTTAATCCTGCCAGCTAATCACATGCTATTTCTTTAAATGATTCACTCTGTCTCTCCCATTTTTTCAACAAATACATATTGTGTGCTCCCGAGTGTCAGGAACTGTTCTAAGAACTGCATTGCATCCATAATCAGCACAAACACAGACAACACAACAGACAAAAATCTTGTGGGGCTTACATTCTAGCATTGGAAGACAGCTTTAATAAGTAAGTTACGTAATATATTAGAAATATTCTCTCTTTCCCTATTATATTTTTTTCTCTCTCAATGACCTATTCCATTAGCATAATTTTACCAAGTTGATTCCACCTCCCCCTCCAACCCCAGCCCCATGTTGTCTCTCTTGCAGCCTATTTATTTTCTCTTTGGAGGACACTCCTCTAAATTGTTTTCTATATTGACTGTTTGATTCTTCTCTTCCCACTTTTTCTTGAACCCACTTCAATTAAGTTTTCTTCACACCACTTCATTGAAACTACTCCAATCAAGTTCCCCAATTACAACCATTGTGCTAGGTTCAAAGTCAACTGTTAGTCAACATATTAGTCAGCCAAAGAGGTACTGATGCAAAATACTAAAAATCTGTTGACTTTTATACAGGGTATTTATTTGGGGTAGAAGCTGACAGTTACCAGGCCATAAAGTGTAAGTTACTTCCCTCATAAAGTCTGTTGCCATGTGTTAGAGTAAGATGGCTGCCAACATCTGCAAGGGTTCAGGCTTCCTCTTCCTCTTAAGGCTCCATGGTCCCAGCTTTTTCCAATATCAGCTGTAGGTTGGGATAAGTCTCATGTCTCTCTTGGGGCTCATTTCTCTCCAGGCTCAGCTGCTCTGCTCTCTACACAAGGCCAGCTGTAAACTATCAGGTAAATGGCTCATCTCTCTTCCCGGGGCTTCTGCCGTGTCTAATGGAGACTTCTCTCTTTCCTCAAGTATCTGCTTCTCTGTGTGTTTATTTCCCAGGGCTCCAATATCAAAACTCCAACCTCCGTTCTCTGCAGTGTGGTTTCTCTGCAAGTCCGTACCCGCCAAGGGGGTGGGGACTCAACATCCTACTGATGTGGCCCAATCAAAGCCCTAATCATAATTTAATCATGACCAGAGGAACAGACCAGTTTACAAACATAATCCAATATCTATTTTTGGAATTTATAAACAGTATCAAATTTCCACAGTGAACATCTCCCTGATATACCAAGTAGGTATTTGATAACTGATACCTTCCTTCAAATTGAACCTCTACCTTCCATTTGATCAGATCGCTGTACTCTCCTGGTTTTCCTGCTAACTAGTGTCATGTGGGACCTTTCTTTGCCTGCTTATTTGCTGGCACAAAGAACCCAAACTTAGAGGGGATCCACCATAGCTTTAAATATGTTGGGAATCTTATCGTGCCCCCTAGTAAAAGTATCCCCTCCTTGGGACAAGAACCTCTAGACCTAAAGTTGCAGAGATGAAAGCATAAATTTCCCCCAAGTGAGTCACTGGGAGTGATGGTGAGCAGAGCCACTCCTTCAACCTCTTGACTGCAACCTGAAGGACAGCTCCTACTTCATAAGGTGTCAACTCCAAAACTGGCCTCTTAGCTAAGCCTTTAAGAGGCTGTTCCACTACTCTGTTTTCTGGATGGTGACAGGGTGAGTGAGTGAGCCATGGTTCTCCTCTTTCTCTGTCTATTTGTTCCTCTTCTGTTCCCTGATCTCTTAACATTAAATTATTCTTAGAAATCTTCTCAGTCCTTGGGTCTCTTTATCTACACCCTGCTAATTCCATCCGGTCTCATGGCTTTACATACTAATTGCTCATTTCTTCCATCTTCTACGTGCCTGCCGTTAAAGACCCAATGGCATTAATGGTTTCAAAAGGAGAAAATCATGAACAATTTAAAAAATCAGTGTTCTGTTTATAATTTATTTTAAAGGACAGTGACTTGTAATCAAGGTCCCACATTATTATTAAGAGTTGCCTTATGAAAATGCTAACTTATTCTGAATCTCTTCTCAGATGTGTGAAAGTAATAATATATTACCTTTATAGACAGATGCTAATAATTTTAACAAAAGCAGATTAATTAAGCCCAATTTCACTGAGCAGATGTAACTATGTAAATTCAATTTTTATACTTAAAGTAATATGGTTAGTTTGTTTAAAAATGATTAAATTGCTATCCTGAAATTTATGCATTTATCAGCTTTAAACATTATCTATTGAACTCCCATTAAATTAGATGAGGGTTTAACTCTCTTATACTCTCAGCCATTACTTTCTCTACTACCTCCTTTCTCCCATTCAGTAATATCAAATTTTTTCATTAACTCAGTAGACATTGCTGACATTTTTGTGACTATCTTAAAGTTCCTTATGGAGTCAAGCAGTATACTAGGATGTGTTTTCTCTTTTATTCAATATTTTCATTTTTCCTGGAGTAAATTATTGATTTTTTTTTACATTTTCTTATTTTTCAATGTATTCTAGTAACTATTACTGATTTATTAACTTCTGCAATAGGTCTGCATGCCTATCAATATTATTATCTGAATTACTCACATAGATCAATAATCTATCATTGTTTTGTTTCCTTTTTGTTTCCATGAGATTTTCTCCCCAGAGTCTTAGCCTCCTGCTGCAATTTGGATATCCTGAATCTTCTGCTCAGCTGTCATTCTTGAAGTGCCTACAGTCATCATCCTGGTTTTTAGTTCACAACTGTTGGGTTTGGGGTCTCCTGTTTTTCTGATCTCGTATCATCTTGTGTCTTTGTTGATTTGATGATTTTGCTAGAAACCATTCTTCAATAGTTTCCTAAACTATAATACAATAGAAGGTTGAGTCCTGGTATGTGTTTATAATATTATTATACTTGATTGATATTTTGTTTGAGTAGAGAATTACAAGAGGAAAATACTTTTCTTTCCAAAGTATGAAGTTATAACTCCAGTCTCTTCCGTCTTCCAAATGATGCTATTGAGATTTCCTATATCATTATGAGTATCTCTCTTTGTATGTTACCTTACTTTTTCACTTTGCAAACTTTCAGTATTTTCCCTTTATTCCATGTTCTAAAATTTCAGAATTATGTGCCTTGGCGTGACTTGTTATTGTTGTCATTATTATTGTTAATATTATTTTTATTGACATTGTGAGTTTCTCCAGTGCCCTTGAATCTGAAGAGTCATTACTTCATTTTCAGGAATATATTTCTATTTCTGTTTAATAATTTCATTTCTCCCATTTTCTGTGATTTTCCTTTCTGAAATTTTTATCACATTGTTATATTTCATGGTCAGATTTTATAATTTTCTTATCTTCTCTTTTCTATTGTCCAATGCTTTTTATTTTTGTTCATATTTCTGGTAGAATACCTGACTTCATTTTCCAAAGTCCCTGACCCTCATATATTTAATTCACAAAGGATGTTTTTCTTTTCCTGAATATATAGTAATCCCTTGCTATATTCTTGTTTGTCTCTTGATACATATAATTCCTGATTCAGAAATTTCTTTTTAATTCCAAAGGAAAGTAAAAACTACTTGTTATGCAAAAGGAAGTCAAGAAAGGAGAAACAGCAGTTCAATACCACTAACAGAGAAAATAAGGGAAAAATGAGATGTTAGCTCTGAAAAATAGGAAAGATAACCAATAAGATCCTCTTCCATTGAAAGGAGAAGTTGAAAACTCTCACAACATTTCAACGAATCAACCATGAAGGAGAACAGGAAATTTAGTTCAAAGTGTTCATGTATAAGGTATAACTTTGGGTCACATTTCCTGGAAGCAGTGCCAGTAAAAGACATTGTTGTTCAAATGACTGATTGAGGAGCTACACTCAGAAGAAATCTTTAGGGGAGAGAGACAGAGAGACAGAGAGAGAGAGAGAGAGAGAGAGAGAGAGAGAAGCAGGAAAAAGTGAGGGAAGTGAGATGTGAGGTGGTGAGAAGTCTAGCCACAGCCTGATCCCATAGGAAGCTCAGGAAGGAAATCACACCACAGAGGCAAGGGGACCAGACTGTGTAAACGCCAGCATCCGTGTGTCATCGGCCACCACTGGGATAGGGACGGAGTATAACTTTCCAGGAATTTCTTACCAAGTAAGCTCCCATTCAGCCAAGGTCAATTCTCACAAGAAGGGGACAGATTTAGCCATTCTACCAACACCTGCAGCATCTGTGGGATGGCTGCATTTTTCAGAAAAATTGAACACTATCTGTTCCATATAGGGATAATCATGAGAAGTTGTTGAAGCAAAACTAAGGTGAGAGCATATGAATATAAATACCACATCCAATATGGGTCTGGAGGTAGGTACAATGATAGGACAAATATAGGTTTAATTGGGAATGGTTTAATAGAAGTAATTTCTCTATGCAACTATAAATTATAACTAAATTATGAGTTTGTTTGTTGTGCCTTTATATAGGTAGGTGTATAGTATGATTAAGCCCATGACTTTAAGATCCATGAGCACATGCAAACATAGCTCATGTTTTGACAATCCATTACAGTCTATAAAACTATAGAGGGCCAAGTAGAACAACAGGTATTTCCTGCACACTATTTTTGCCAAAGTATATGGGCAGCATACACTTTGATACAATAACTGCTTTTTCCCTTAGGGAAGAAGATATATTTGAAACCAGGCTAAAAGGCCAAATTTTATTAGCATGGCAGGAAAAAAACATTACCATTCATAGGTAAATTCTCCCAGAGAAATTTTGAGGAAACAGAGTAAGGTAGATAATTGCTAAAACAAATGTTGCCAACTAATAACAAGACTGGGAACAATAGTCCTATCATCAAATCAAATCTCCCTGGGAAATAACAATAGTCCTATGGCCAATTGAATCTTCCTAGGAACTATGATTTGTCCCCACCTGATCCCATCCCAGCACTCAGTTGCAGCCTAAAAAGTAGGTAGTTGCCCTATCTAAGGGATTAATCAGATACAGCTTTCTCTATCCTCCTCTCATGCTAGGCATCTACTCTATGTTCTGTGTCTATAAGAATAGCAATCCTCTTAAAAGAAGTAGCTGATGAGTAGCTTCATATAACAGTGAAAGGAATTCTTGGAAATGGACAAAAAATCTTTATTTCAAAGAAATGAACATGTAACAGAAAAAGATTTTTTTAATGAGGAGAGCTGAGGAAATGGGTTTATACAGATCTCTAAAAATCTTGCCAAGTGTGTCTACCATTCTTTCCATCTGCTTTGCCCAGCAGAAGATAATCATGAGTCAGTGTATAAAGATAATCATAGTGGAAATGCTGACACCAGTTCCCATATCTTCTGAATCTAATCTCCTTTTATCAGTAAAGTCCCCTGCAAAGTATCCTTTAACCCAAGCAGTATTATTTTCCTGTCTAGCGTATAAAGATGGATTACCTGGATCTGAACCTTGGCTCTATTGTTTATTAATACATTGGTCATATTACTTAACTTCCAAATACTTCAGCTTTTTCATCTAATATTAATATCCTTAATATTACTTGCCTCAGAAGTACTTTTAATGATTAAATGAGTTAATATAAAACACTTAGAATAATGTCTTGCATATAGTATATACTATATGTGTTGTTATTATTTGCTTCCCAAAATCTTCCCACTTACTTTTCTTATGCTTCTTATTCTTATTTCTAAAATCTTCAAACATAGAAAAGTCACATAGAAAATAAGACAGCAAAGTAAGTGAGAAAGTGAATCATATCTCTCATTCAATTTACACTACATTTCTCATTATGTCTATCTTGATAAGGAGCATGTGACTCCATGATTATTTTCATTTCTACACACATAACTATCTGTCAAAAATTTTCATTTGAGCACCTACTATGTGCCAACACTGTGCTCAGCACTAGAAATACATACACGAGTAGTGTGGTCTCTCTACCAAAAAAAGCTATATTATAGATAAGGAAACCAAAAATCGACAGGAATATAAAATCTACTAGCAAAATAGGAACCACCACCAGGCTTGGAACCTCAGTCCTCTTTGAGAAGAAACTAAAACTTTATAACTTATCTGTGCTTGAGTCCTGGAGCCTTGACTTCTGTCCATCTCCATTGTTGTCCCTTTAGTCCAAGCTATCATCATCTATCATGGTTGTAGCAGTTTGGCAGTTTGATATAGTTATGAATCCAAAAATAGATATTGGATTATGCTTGTAAACTGGTCTGTACATCTGGGCATGATTAAGTTATAATTAGGGCTTTGAATGGGCCAAGATTAAGTTATAGTAGGGCATTGAGCCCCGCCCCTTGGTGGGTGGGGTCTCAAAGATAAAAGACATGGCAAAGGACAGAGTTGGAGTTTTTGAGTTGGAGTTCTGAAGCAGAGTTTTAATGCTGGAGCCCGGGGAAGCAAGCACCCAGAGAAGCCTGGTTGTAAGGAAGGAGCGAAGGTCCCGGGAAGAGCCGAGCCGTTCACCTGATAGTCTGCAGCTGGCCTTATGGAGAGAAGCAAAGCCTAGAGAGCCTCATAGTCTACAGCTGACCTTGTGGTGGACACAGAGGAACTGAGCCTGGAGAGAAACGGAGCCCCAGGAAGAGAGAAACCCAGGAAGCCTGAACACTCGCAGATGTTGGCAGCCATCTTGCTCCAACACATGGCCATAGACTTTGGTGAAGGAAGTAATATATGCTTTATGGCCTGTTGTAAGCTTCTACCCCAAATAAATACCCTTTATAAAAACCAACTGATTTATGGTATTTCGCATCAGCACCCCTTTGACTGACTAATACACTGGCTCTGTCATGTCTTGCTTGGATAGTCATAAAAGCTTTGAATCTGCACACCTGACAGGCACCTAGGTCTCTTCCCATTTATTCTCCTCTTTCAAGCCAGAGTGATCTTTTCAAATTGCAAATATGAATATATCTTAGACTCCTAGACTACTTAAAAGGTTTCAAGGACTTAACATTGCTTTTAGCATAAGGTCCAAAATTCTCCATGTGACAAAGTCCTGCTGGTCTAGCCTGCCAGTCTGGTTTCAGCTCTCATTCTGCTCTCACTACGTAGCACAAGTACATGGGCCTTTTTTAGGCCCTCACATAACCAGTTTCTCTTTTGCTGTAAAACCTTTTGCACACACTTTTATCCCTGTCTCAACCATAACTTCCTCAGTAGGGTCTTTACTGACCTCCCTGATTAGAGAAACTCTTTCTATTGTAGTCTCTCACTGAACTGTTAAGCCTTTCAGTAATAGCACTTATCATAGCTTTACCTGATTTTTTAATTGTGCAATTATTTGATTATATCTAGAGAGAGAGAAACTTTAACCTCTATAGGGCTTTGATAAATCCCCACAGACTAGCAGCGTAGTTGACATGATCTAAGTCCTAAATAAATATTTGCTGAATGGATGGATGAATTTGCGCATAAATGTAATCAAGCAAAATGTGCTAAGAAAAAGTAGGAGGCAAAGGATCTATGTCCTTTCAATCGTTCCATTGTTATCAGCTTTTAGCATGAGCACACACACTGCTCTCCTTGCCACCAGAAACTAAAGAATCACTAGCCCTGGCACTTGAAAAGAATTTGGAAGCTTTATACACAGTGTTACCACTGGATCATTTTTTTTTTCTTATATTCACTCTCCTTAGATGATTCAAAGAGGCACAGATTTTAAAACTCCAGTACTGGGTGTGTTCTTTTGTAGGAACCAAGGAAAACAGGCCCTAAACCTTCTGAATTGGTAAATTCTATCATTTCCACTATTATATGCCATTGCATCATTCATCTCACAAGGAAAGGCTTCTTATTTTAATGGGTTCTGAGAGACCAAAAACATGGACCTGAGAAGGCCATGGCAGGTATTTCATATTAATGAATGAATTTTCATCTTTAAAAAATACAAAACTTACTATTTTATTCCATAATTGGAAACAAAAATCAAGATTCCTCCAGTGTATCAAAGGAACTCATATCAGACTGTCAAACAATCTCATACTGTCTATCAGATCTTGTGAAAAGCACTGGTGAAACGAATCCTTATCAAGGTATGAGCTAGTTATAGCATTAAAAAATAAATCACGATAAGCTGGCCTCACTGGGAATAAATTTTAAAAAGAAAGCATATATATAATTGTGGCACTGAATTAATGGTTTTGTGCCTTTGCTATTGTCAGTGCTCAAGGAAGATTAGTGAAGGAAACTTGTTTGAACCTTTAGTGAACAATCCTTCTCCTTTACCTTATCCTTTAGTAATCCATCCAGGAATTAGTAGATAAACTCTAAGGAAAAGTCATGAGGTGCTTTGAGCCCATAATTTTGTGGAAAACCCTTGTTCTTTTATTTACAGATGAAAATAGAGTCAAGAGAAATAGTAAGCCCTCAAGTTTGATATTTCCTCATTGAAGAAGGCAACTTTCTTGCAGAGAAGACATTGGATGGTCAAGTGTATACTACTATGTTAAATGATTGTACAAAATAGAGCTAAGAAGGAAAAGAAAATGGCTTTGATTAGGAAAGCTTTGGAAAGGGCTCTTGCTTTCTTTGTTTCTATTTATTATCCATTATTTTGTAAGGAAGAAGGAAAATGGATAGAGAAGTAAACTGATTCAAGGAAGTCTGTGTTTAGCTACTTATCTGGTTTTGAATTGCTAATTTATTTTTTAAACTACCAGAGACATGCCTGTGATAATTATCTCCAGAATTTTTCTTGAATTACACAACAATCTTTCTCAGACTTTGGTTTGAAGATATCAATGTGTAACTTGCCACAAATATGTCTGAGGTTCATTCTTTGAATGTTTCATTAGTACATGATACTACTATTCCTTTGTGAGACAGAAATCTTGACTCTGTTACAAGAAGCATGATTAATAAATTGATAATAGGATCACTAGGGAGTGATAAGTGGATGTCAAACCTTTATATTTTAATAATGTTGATTGTTTACTTGGCATGCTTGCATGTAATCAGCCTGTAATCAGATAAGAACAAATACTGAAATTAAGGGCTTATTTTTGTGCCATAGATGGATTTGTGCAATGTTCATAGACTGAATTGAACACCCATCTATGAAATAGCAAAAGATAATTTAAGTAGATTTATTTTTTAAGCCTGAAACTTTGCAGAACATCTAACTTTGACAATCTGTAAGAGAACAAATAAACTGAGTTTGATTTGAGACCTTTATGTTATGGTTAAATAGGAACAAGTTTCTTGAGTTCACTAGGAACTTGAGGTCCACTCCTTGACTTTCCCTTGCCATTTGACATCTTAAAGGAAAGATAAAGTGGAGATGAAATAAATTACATGAGCCGAGAACTCTAAGCAGAGTACCAAATGCTGTCAACTCTCAAGGAAGGTGAAACATTATTGCTATGTAGATTTTTCTGATAGAATTGTGCCTTTCTAGGAGCACAGCACTAGATCAAGTAATGTGACTAGTGGTGTGCCTGTGCAGTGACATTTTATCCAACACAATGTATTGTAAAAAAAAACTAATTAACTTTGATTTCACTGTATCCGTCCCCAGAGGACTCGACTCTCTTGTTAAGTAGAATAATTAAAGAAAAAATAAAATTTCCCCAAAGAGAAGACCTTTTGGTTCAATAACTGTAAAACATAGAAATGAAATAATTTGTTACCTTGGAAAGAAATGAACTGCAAACTCTTTCCATCTGTTTATTTAAGAGAGAAGACTGATTTTCTCATCCTCACTGCCATCAGCTACTAGTTCTTTTGTTCCAGCTTTTGCAGCATGGAGGACCTCTTATCTGTCAAAAGATTCACACACCAGGCCTAGCTCTACCTATCCTTGCCAAAGGATGGGCCAGCCATGCAGAATGACCCAAGTTGTAAACAGTAGTGAGCTATTGTCAGCTACTAAGCAGCTTTGTTACTTGTTTAATTGCTGCTCAGAGGAGGCATGAGAATTTAAATTTCCAGGACAAGAACCAATCATTGAATTTCTAGTTCAAAGCTTGAAATGTCATCCTCAGTCAATCAGTCATTAGGGATCATATAATACTTTCTTTCCATTTGTTCTGGAAGAGATTAGAGATTAAGTATTACTTGTAGAAACCAGAGTTTATCACACATTCCACTGACTTTACTTTTGCAAGTGAGATAACTCTGCCATGGGTGGTCAAAGTCTTGTTAATTGGACAAAGCTCTTAGATGTTGGACAGAAGATAACAAATTCCTCTAAATTATAAACAGTTTCCTAAAATTAAACTTGATTTTGTAAAAATCTTTGAGATGTTCTAATCCCTTTTCACCAAGTTTCATGAATTCCATGACTTTCTGAAATTGTTAATTTAAGATAACAGGAAAAGTTTATGAATCAGACATCTTTGATTTACATTTTGAGCTGTGAGTAAAATCTACACAAAACAAGCTCACCACCCACATTTGGAAAGACTAGTAAGAGTGAATACAGCAGCCAAAGGGATTTCTGAAGCCTAAAAAGTTAGCCTGTATATTTCATAAAATAAAATAAGAAAATATTGGTAAGCATAAAGTGAGTATTTAGACTTTCAAAGAATTGAACTCAAACATCATATGTCTTTGTTGTTTCATGCCCAATACACAATGTTTTTTGCCAACAAAATTCTCTTCTTAAGTTTGGCAACAAAATTCCACCATGGTACCATATTCTTTTGCAAAGCTCACAGAGCCAAGGACCTAACTGATTAATGTAGAAGATAAAATTGAAATCAATGCTGGCAATATACAACTTAAGCATAGTTACAGGATTTGTTAACTTCCAGAGACAAAACTGAAGAAAAGCCATGAGAGTTTTTGGCTATCTGCCTCTTAGAGAGTTGTGGCAGGAAATCTAACACATTCCAAATATATTCTTTCATTCAGGAATTTACATTTAAATTCTGGACTCTCAAGTGAAATGCTTGAAAGGAATTTTCCTGTAGTCTCTGAAGCAGGTGTCATCTCTACACATGCTGGGTGTTCAACCAGTTCAACAGTGCCCAGGGGCAGATATATCTGTGCAAGTTTATCAAAATGATATACTAGCTGAAGGATTGTGGTTGCTGAACTGTTTTCCTCTGTTCATGCAGGAGAGGGCACACTCTATACTCAATCTCCCAGGGTAAGGTTGTCAAAGCAGTGTGCAAGGGGAGAAAAAAAGTCCATTTTTAGCTTCTGAGTTTTAAAATCAACTTTCAAAATACATGACAGGACAATAGTTTTAAAGAAAAAGATTTTGAATCTCAAAAGGCCAGATGCTGAAGTAATCAAAGTGTAAAGTTAATGCCAAAAAGAACATATGTGGAAGAATTAGTGAGGTTTAAAAACAAGATTATACTACTCCAGTGATTTAAAAAAATTCCTCTGAACTTGAGATGAAGCATAAATGTGGAGAACAATCAAATGTGTGGTCTCTGAGAAGTGATAATGGTGAGACAACAGAACTCCCCACATGTTTGGGGTATAAAAGTAGAGAAGATCTGTGCCCTACTTCCCATTATGAGCCCTGGAAGTAAAAGCCTTGCTGGACACCCACTGTACAGCAGTGTGGAAGCTTTAGAATAGAGATGGCTACAAGGATGACAGGGCTGGAGACAGAAACTTCAAATTCCTCACAGTCCTAGAGTAATGTGGTAGAGCAGTTCAATATTTTGCAAGCCCTCATAATTGGAGTGAAAGTTAGGTGAGAAAGGGTTGGTGAACCTGAAGAGACATCAAAGTACAGATGAAGGGAATGTGGCAACAAATGCAACTTTCAATACAAATGAGATAAGAAACTCTTGCCCAGCAGGTGTCATCATGGAGGGTTGACCTGGAACATGGGCTAGAGGAGACTGACATTTCAACAGATGCAAGCATGAAGAGATGTCCCATGAGAACCAGAAACTACTTGCATCACTTTGTCTTGATGCTATGTAACCCTCCAGAATTTAGATTCAACCTGGAGTAATGGTGAGAGGGGAAAAAAATCCTGTGCTTCTCTCAGAAGCTTCTTCCAAAGAAGAAGGCAAGGAAGGAAGTTGTGCTATTTCCAGTAATGTGATGTAAAATCTGTTCCATAACTGGTTACTTAAATATATCAATATTTACTCATCTACCACAGAGTTTGGTAATATGTTTCCTAGATCAAATCTGGGCCACTGCTTCTTTTCTTATGACTCATGAGCTAAGAATATTTTTTTTTAATAGTTGAAAATAAAAGAACAATAATATTTTATGATATATGAAAAATGTATGAAATTCAAATTTCAGTGTCATTGTAAAGAAAGTTTTATTGGAGCAGAGTCATGCCTATTGATTTATATAATGTAGTTTTGTGCTAGAATGGCAGCATTAGGGGGTTGCAACAGAGACCACATAGCCTGCAAAGTCTAAAGTAATTACTAACTGTTGCTTTACCAAAAAAGTTTGGCAACTCTTTATCTAATTATACACTTCCAGATTGAATAAATATAGAGAACCCAGAGTGTGTCATCCAATTTATCAAATATCTTTGCTAGCCTTCCAGCTGGTTGGATATTAAATTAGTTAACCCCAGGCTACTTTCAGTGAGTTCCAGTATGTAAAATCCTCAGAGCAGAGTCTGGTATCCAGTAAGCACCATCTAAGTGATAGCTATTCTTCTCCTTCTCATTTTTAATCTCATATAATTTGAAATTGTACCATTAGCTATTGCTAGGATTTACTTTCAATATTATTATTTTATTTTTTTAACTTGAAGAGCTGGGTTTCCATTCAATATATATTTCAATTGAAGTAAAAACTCACCCCTACTTTTTTGGAAGACCATTAAATTTCAATCATCATGCCTTTGTCACCTCTGAAATGAGGACCTATATTCTACAAAGATGTCCCTTTTATTTCACAATCATTAATAAACAAGTTCTTTGAGTTGTTTATTTTTGATAAAACAATAATAAGTAGTAGTAGTCAATGTTTATTCCATACCCTTCATATGCTAAGCATTTTAAATACGTATTTTCACTTAATGCATAAAATCCCACAAGGTAAGCTATCCCTCCTATATAAATGAGAAAACAGGCTCAGAGACAAGGGAACTTGCTCATGGCTCTGATTCCTAGTAGCAGATCCCAGACCCAAACACTAACCTAAGTCTGTGCTCTCTCTACTGCCATATTGCTTTTTCCCCTCATAATTTCTAGCTTCACATATTATTCATTCTCTTCAACTCAGTGCTCTTTTTGACAAAAAATTCCCTTTTACAAACTGGATAAGAGAACCACAAGTCTAGATGGTCATCTGAAATGAATTTATTCTGTGAGCTAAGGCCCTGTGTAGTAATTAAACTCTCTTCAGTTTAAGCTTGCCTCTTCAGTACCATCTCTGTAATAATTGTCTTCGTTGGGCAGTAGCAGCATCTTAGGTTGTCCATTGACTTCTTGTGTTAACAGTTTGGAATATGGCATGTAAGCACTGACTCTAATTCATCTTGTGATACCTAGACATAATTTTCTTACCCCTAGATTGCAGAAACGATGCCACCATTGTTGTTCTTTCCAAGAGGATATTTGGGTTAAAATGATTAGTGAGTGCTCATAAGTCTTGACTTTAAACATATTTTGGCTATTCTTTGTAGGGCATTATGGATTTTATAACCCCATCCTTCTGATCCCCAGTCAACATATTCTGGACATGATAGGCCTCAGCATTCTCTTTAAAAACTCACTACTTAGTAACTGAAGATAACACAACGATATTTTCAAACTAATTTTCCAATTAGCCAATTTATTGATCCATCTGGAAGTATATTCAACTGATAATTATTTTCTTTCCTTAGTCATACCTCCCCAAATTGAGTATGCCAGGCTCTGCTGGTGCTCTTACTGCAAAACTAAGATTTTTAAAATGTATTGATTAATAACCACTCCCATGTTTGAGGTTTTGTGACACCTCACATGTTAGTGATGCCTAATAAATATTTCTTAGCAGCCTCAGAATAATTTTATGTTCCTTTCAAATACGTTTAGACAAGCAATTTAATTTAATTCAGCATGAAGTTGAGCAATGAGCAAATATTATATGCCAACCACATATGTGCCAAAATGAAGAAGATATTATCCCTGTTCTTGAGTTGTTATGCTAATCAGAGTGTTAGGTGCTGAGATGGGTATAAAGACAAAAAAAGACGCAGTGCCTGCACTCAGATGGATGTGGGGTTTTAAATGCTTGCTGAGGAGTTTGGTCTTTATGCAAGAAAGAGAGAAACCACTGGAGGAGTTTAAGGAGATGAGTGGCAATACCAGGACTCTGTTTTAAGGAAAATACCCAATCACCTTTTTATGTGATGATTTGAAGAGAAGAGAGACTTGGAGGCAAGACCAGTTAATAGACGATTATGGTAGTCCAAGGTACAGTCAGTGTGGAATTGATATAGAGTAATCATAATGATAATTGAAAGAGAACAAAACATGAATGAGAGTGATATCACAGAGGTGCAATGGACATTACTGGGCAACAAATTGAACTTGGAGATGAGGTAGAGAGAGGATTTATATCTGTCATCTCTTGCAACAATTATCCTATGTAACAAGCCATCACAAAACCTCAGTGACGTAAAATAATAAACATTTATTTTTGCTCTTGTATCTCTCTGTATCTCTGGGTTGATTGGGCATTTCAGATCATCTGAACTGGGTTGGTGGGGTGAGAGAGGCAAAGAAGCAAGAGTATGAGCAGAAATGCACAAGCATACTGTCAAACTCTGGTTGCCTCATATTCGGTCTCATTGACCAAAGCAAATCACTTGACCAATTTCAGAGTCAGATTGGAAGGGGATGGCAAAGTTACAGCAAAGGCTATAGACACAGGGAGGGCAATAATTGGAACAACAGGCTACAGAAGTCAAAACTGACTCCAGAATTTTATTGGAGTAATAAGAAAACTGTTCTAGCAAATCTTCAATCTTCTATCAAACTCTGTTCAAGCATCACCTCTTTTCTAAATTCTTGCCTATAGCTCCTCTGGGATCTCACTGTTTCTTAAGCATATTTCCATTATTTAAATAATCATGGAAGATACTTGTCTGTTTTTGTGTTTGCTTCTTTGTACTCAGCTGCGGTCTCCCTCGGGGCAGAAACCATACTAGTCTCAAGGTATAGGTTCAAGTGCCAGCGCCACACCTTACCAGCTATTTGACTGGGTAATTTCTTCTTTGTGTGCCTCTGTCTGTAAATTGGGCATGCAAATAATACTGACCACATGACTTATTGGGAGCATTATATGAAGTAATTTGTGAAAAACCCAAGAAATGTTAATGGTTATTATGATTATGAATTATTGTTTTCATTTTCAATGATCCATATACTGTTGTAGTGCTTAACACATAAAAGACATTCAAAAATGTCTTTTGAATAAATGAGCAAATGAATGAATAAACAGATGAAATACATGGAATAAAGAGCATGCAATTGAACAAGAAAGACAAAAAGAGCAATCCTTGATAGAATGAGCACTAAAGAGGCAGAAAGAGATAGAATTATGAGAATCAAATGGAGAGTTGGCCTTAGAAAGGAGAAGGGGCATTTTGTCTTGTATTAGTCAAGGTCCTCCAGGGAAACAGAACTGACAGGAGAATATATATATATATTTTTTTTTTCTTTTTCTTTTTACCAAACAACTGGACACCATAACCTACCCAAGTTGACACATGAACTTAACCATCACATGCCTGAACAAGCATGAAACAACTCACAAGGTGGATGAAGATAAAAAGAAATTTCGAGATGGAGAATAGAAAAGTAAGAAAAAAGATAGTTATCAGAGAAGCATTTAAAACACAAATTGACAGGTTTTTCCCTCAAAGATAATTTTCCACGAATCAGGTAATTTATGTTCACATGTATTTTGAATGCCTTCTTGAAAATCAAGTGTTTTAATGTCACAATTACAGTTGTGGTTATTGTTTTTGTTTTCTGTTTCCATGCGATTTAAGGCACACAGTGCACAACAGATGGGACTTTCTCTAAGTCAGTGAGGATCAAGGAAAACCTATCTATCACATCCTAATGACATGCTGTTTATCTTCTGAATGTAATGGTATATAGAAGATACATATAAAGGTCACAGAATATTTCTTAATAAATATATATCATTTAAAATATAAAGAGAATAATTAAATCCTTACATGTATTAAAACATTTCAGAGCTCTAAGGCTCTTCACCAGATTTCATAAAACACAATACAATAATTGTTTTGCTTAACTTGTTTAAACTGCCATTTCCTTGACTTGACAGTTGTAGCATAAGTATATTTATGTGCCATGTAATCGGTCTACATTACTTGTAACTAGATGAAAAGTTAATGAAGAGAAATACACCTAATAACAGCTTGTCAGGAGTCATGATTTGGTACATGAACTGTCAAGGTGTCAGCATAGTGTGTTTAAAAGCAATATCAAAGAGAAAAAAAATCTGGTAGCGAATATCTAGGAAAAGAGCACTGGGTAAATGGAAAGAGACACTGTATTTTCAAAATCTCCATATTTTAGAATAGGATTCCTAGAAGAATTAAATGTGTGGTATTTAAGAACCACAGATTAATAGAAAGTTAGAGTTGGATGGGAACTTAAAGCTTGCCTTTATTTCTCTAATGAATAATCCTAGAGCAGCCAGGTGATTTTCCCAAGAGAATGAAGAAGAGCCAGTAGGATTGTACTGGTTCACTGATGTAAGGCCAGCATCTAGCACTCCTGTGTTCAGTAGGTATTTACTCAAAGAATAATTCAATAAATAAATGATTGATTAAAATTCATGTTGAGAATATTCTCACTGTCCTGATTTGATGATAATCAGGGTAGGCTAAACATTCGCTATATTAGAAACCATGCATGAGTCCCCAGACCTAGTTTTTCCCCCTAGATCTGGTTCTTAGAATGCTGGTTATAAACTAAGCCTATTTTATTATTTGACCATCCTGTATGTGAAAAGATTGTAACTTTTAGTATCTGTGGTCAATCTTAAGAGATATAGCAGGGGGGCAGGTGTGGCTCAGGTGGTTGGATGTCCGTCTACCATATGGAGGGACCTGGGTTCGATCCCCAGGACCTCCCGGTAAAAATTAAAAAAAGAAAAATATAGAAGACACGTGGCCACCAGACCAGTAACAGGAGAATGACACAAGGGAGAGCCGAGAAGAGATGCACCGAAAAACCAGGAACCAAGGTGGCACAGGTGGTAGAACACCTCTCTTCCACATCAGAGATTCTGAGGATTGAATCCCTGTGAAGACAGTAGGAGAAGGATGAGAAGACAGGGCAGGAAACGGACACAGAGAATTACCCAATGAATGGACACAGAAACAGCAAAAATGGGGGGGGGGTGTAAAAATGGATAAAAGTAAATAAATAAATAAATAAATCCTTTTAAAAATGTATAGGGGAAGAAGATACGGACTATAGTTAGTAGTAATACTTTGACAATGCTCTTTCCTGATTTGTTAACAAATGTTTCACAGCAATGCAGGGTCCTTCGGGGGGGGGGTTTGATATGTGGGAGTCCTGTATGATGTTATGCATGTTTGTTTTGTAAGTTCATGATGTTTACTGAACACTTATAGTTTATGTATGTTCATGTATGAATGATATACTTCAATAAATTGCTTAAAAAAAAAAAATGCATGTATCGGGAGTGGATGTGGCTCAAGCAGTTGAGCTCCTGCCTCCCACATGGGAGGTCCCGGATTCAGTTCCTGGTGCCTCCTGAAAACAAACAAACCAACAAACAAAAACAAAACAACAAGCAAAACAAACGATAAAATCAATTCAGGGAAGCCAATTGAGCTCTGGCTTCCCACATAGAAGGTGCCAGGTTCAGCCCCCGGACCCTGGTACCTCAAAAAAAAAAACACAAAAAAAACCTCATATGTCTTCACTCATAGATCAAATATTAAACATAATCTGTGTTGCATTCTATTTTGATTGAGAAATTATAAAGAATATGTAATATGCCATGTTTACAAGCAAGAAGAGATTTTTTTTATTTTTCTCAGTCAATATTTATCTTAATGATACTCTTGAAAGAAGCTAAAATAGTAAAAGTGCAAAAGTGCACTCAAGAATAATAGACTTTGCAAAAAGAAGATAATTTAAAATGAGTTCACCTAAAATGGGGATGAGGAATTTCCTATTACATGGTGAAGAAAGAAATCACTTGTCCCTTGGCCTTGAATAGTGAAACTAAAAATTATGTAAATATGTTTAATTTATATTTTTACAATTCATGTTTTAATTGCAATTTTGCTCCAATTCTTAGAATAGATCAAGAATGAATCAAGTGCGCATTGATTCGTGGAAGAAACATTTTTCTAAGAAAATTGTTTTATAACACATTCTTCTCTTCAAGTATAATATCACAGTTGCAAAGAGGCTCATTTTCGTTTTTTAGATTCCCCTATTAATCTTTTGGCTTTCAAACAATTCCATAATGAAAATCCATCATGTATGAGTGAAGTTGCCTTTCTCCCCTGATGTAAGCTTCCACAGCCTCAATTTTTACTGGATATGTATGAGATTCAAGCAGTTCTCCTATGTCATTTCGTAAATGTTGAACCTTTCACACTTTCACTTTTCAATCAACTGACTTATACTGTTGGATAACAATAGCATATAAAAATTTTCAGGGCACTGACTGACAAAGATGCTTATTAGCACCAATAGTGGGTTTACAAAAGGAGGAATATTTGAGTGCAGAGTAATTTTATTGGTGTTTACTTACAAGTTAATGCTTTTGTATTTTGACAATTTGTCGCTTCTCTATACACCATAATTTCTATGTTCAGATAATAAATACAGTACATGAATAATATTATTAGTTTGAGCACTTAATTCAGAATAGTAGTCCCAAGGAATGTACTGGTTGTTTCTGAAATATCAGTAGGCATTTCATTCAAATGGAATTTTCTGAGAAATATTACATTTTTAAATTATCTTAGAAACTCCTGGCTTACAGCTCACCTGTTCCTAACTGCCTCACTCCAACATACAAAAGCAGGACTCTCTCAAGTCTTTTATCTGTACCACACCTGGTTCTTCAAATTCACTCTTCAAATTATTCTTTAAGTTCCCACTTATCCAATTAAACCAAGTATGGAGATCATGAGGGAAAAAAGAGGCTCAATTTTAAGTACATGACATTGCTTCCTTAAGATTCTAAAAATAAATCCTTTCCCACCCCTCTTCAGTTTTGATTTCACTTTCAAAAAGCTTGAAAGTGATTTCACTAACAAATATGTATACTCATTGAGACTATCATTGTAGACTAGATAAGAGTTACCCTTTGAAATTTTTGCTGAATGTTGAAAATTATTCATATTCCTTCTTGCCCTAAACCAAGGTAAAAAAAAAAAAATTGACAGACTAACTGCTTAACAATAAGAATTACAGGCTTCAAATATTTTGATTACTAAACATTTACATATATTAAAAATTTATTATATCCAAAATAAGCGTAGATTTTAAGTTGAATCAAATAACCTTCCCTCTTCCTTACATAACTTATCTGGTTATATAACATGGAGAGAAAGGCAACATTAGAAGAGTCCTCATTCATGATTTATTTAAACTCTATGAACCATAATCCTCACAGCTAGAAATGCAAAGCCTTGTGATTATTCTGTTTAAAACAGAGAAATATTATTTTCTGATTGGTCTATTTTACAGGAATTCTGGTAATAGTTTCATTTTTTCCATGTAAATTTCCACACAATTTTCTGAAAGTCTTAAAAATTTATTATACATGCTATAAAAATGATTGACTCTACATGCAATAATTTTACATTTGGCAAGAATATTTGATAAGCTTTCCTGTAACTATGAAAAGCCAGTTTTTAATTCAACTTAGTTTGCTACAATCCCACAAATATTTAACGAGCACCTTCTATAAGGTAGAAATTGTGGGGATTTAAAAGAAGATTATAAAATGTATTTATTCCCTCAGTTAGATTATAATCTTGTGGAGAAGATAGTATGTTCCAATACGAAATTCACTGACAAGAGAAAACTACGGTTTGTCAAAATTGTGTTCTCCTTTGTCATTGACAGCTACTCAGCTGTACCCATTTCTTTGGCATCGCCTTTCCCTTAATATTAAAATAGAATGACTTAGCCTGTTTCATATATATAATATATAAATTAAAGATCCAATAGCTGAGAATTCTTGGAGAGACATTTTTCCTAGTTGCCTCTTGCTCCAATTTTCTGATTCTGCTTATTAACAATCTATACTTGGCATCTTACCTCTGCAGCACAGGGCAGACATAAATTTTAAATTAAATGTTTGCATTCTTTGGTCTATGCCAGGGTAGGTAATTTCCCAATAACCATGCTTCCCTTTAGATATTGACTTAGCTACATTTTCTCAGACCCCTTCCTCATCTCTTCCTCTCCAGTCCTTCCAAGTTTCCTATTCTTTCTTACACAAGATCTCAGATAATCCATATTTCGATCCTTTAATATTGAAGAACTATTTTGAAGAACTATTACTCTTTATGTAATCTGTGCTCTTGGGAAACCTCACTTTCCTCAGCCAAAGAGCCCTTGGAGGTGTTTCTCAAGAAAAAAAAATTCTCTTTTATGAAAATGCCACTTGCTTTGTAGAGGAAAGTGATTGTAGTCAGCTCTGGCTTTGAGTAGAATATTTTCCACATGATCATAATACATGAGCAAATAAGAAAGAGTAAGAGAGCTCTCTGCATATTGGGCTTATCTATCAGACTCCATGGAAGACATGGGAATTGGGCCATATTGAAAGGTTGTAAGTATTTGAGTTGATTGAAAAGAAACAGGAAGATATTCCTATATAGCAGAAGAGAATAAGGGCTGAGGTGTGGAAATAGGTCTGATTTGTGTGGGAGAAAGAGAGGAGAATTGTTTAACTTAAATTGAGAGATCGTGAGTAGCAGAATATGAGCTCAGAGAAATATTTTGCTAAACAATTTTAAGTTAACTAAAGAGCATGAGTGAGTTTAAACTTGGAACAACAGAAAATAAGAACTAGAGCCTTTATAAGCTCCTTTAATGGAATTATGACATTATAAAAACAATATTTGGAGATTATTCTGGTGATGTAACAATGTGTTGGAATAAAAGACTGGAAGCAGAGAAGTCAGTATGAAGATATGGCAGTAATTGTGATGGGGATTGAGAAACTAGGCCAGTCTATTGAAATTGGAAGGGAGGAGGGTGGTGAAAACTGAGAAATTATGCAAATATCTACTATGACTAGACTAAGGCTGCTGACCAGCAACACTTCTGTGGTAGTTTGAAATTATTTTATGAACCTCAAAAAGAAAAATATTATGTTTTTAAACTAATCTATTTCTCTGGGTGTGATACCCTTTGATTGCATTAAATACAGTTGAGGGGCCTTTGACTAGATTATTTGATAAGATCGATTTAGGGCTTTGATTGGACTACATCAGTGGGGTGTAATTCAAGTTGAGTCTATACACTCTTGCTGGGTCTGATGAAAATGGAAACACAGAGACTCACTCAGACAGACACAGGAAATGGAAGCCACCATGTTTATACTGCCGTGTAAGAGAGAAGATTGCTTAAGCACGAAGCCCCAAGAGGCTGGGCCAATAGAGCAACTCAAGAGGAAAGGGTGAATCTGGAAGGGAAGGGCTGAAACCTCGGCAGAGATCAGCGGCCATCTTGCATGTGGCAACAAGCATAGATCAACAGTAGATGACTTTGGTGAGAAAGCATCTCTTATGGTGCCTCGGTTTGGACTTTACACACCCTTGGAACTGTAAGCTTTTACCCCAAATAAATCCCCTTTATAAAGCCATCCCATTTCTGGTGCATTGCATTGACAGCCCTTTGGCAAACTGAAACAACTTCTCAAATATATTTAATGATGAACTGGGACAGGAAGGTAAATAGGCGAGAACGGTGTTTCTACACACCATACTGCTGGAGTTGAGCTAAAACCTGCAATTTACAGGTCATTTCCCCTCTGACTGCCTCTCAAGGCTTCAAGACTTGCTAAAATAATTATGGACAACTAAAAAATATTTAAATGTTTTAATTTTTACAACTCTTTTTCTTGTTTTTATAACAAAAGTAATGAATGTTTATTGAAGAAAATGCATAAAAGGCATGTAAGATAAAAACATCGGTAATTCCAGCATCTTGATCTACCTCCTGCTAACTTTCTGCAGTTGAATGTGCTGTATTTTTAACAGATTAACACATTAAAGTCAACTTTGCCTTTTTCCCATTTTATACTGTTTTTTAAAACTATGGCTTTTAGAAAAGCTTTTAAAAAGAGGTAAATTCATTAAGCTTTCTGTGTTTTGTTTTCCAATTTAAAACTAACGAAAATAGCACTTGGTATGAGAATTGCCAGGATAATATGGTTAAAGAAAGGAAGCTAATAGGAATAAGTGAGTTTTTCAGAAAGAGCCCTATTAGCAGGAATGTGTTTCCAGGTTTTGTGACTCCATTAATTTTGGCCCCTGACATTAGCTTTCCTAGAAACATCATATTTTCAAATCATCATATTTAATAGAGATAGGTATTGGACAAGCACATGAAGCAGAGAAACATATCTTGTGTCCCTAATTTCCACTGACCCCAAGATCCATGAAGTATTTGTTTTTCAGGCACTAGTTTTTGAACGGTGGTTTTCTTTATGCTACTTACTGTAGCCAAGAATGAAAAAAAAGTAATAAAATACGTTCTTTCAAACCAAAGACAAGCAGTATGTTCTGCGATGTCATTTATTTTGTTTAATAACTAGTGATAGAAAACTCAGTAAATCCTACAGAGAGCTATTTTTTCAGCCTGGAGAACTATATTTTGTCCATAAATGATGACATATTTCTAGAGAAGAAACAATGACTTGCCATTATCTCCTTAGAGTTAGAAACATAACTAAGAGTCGATTTTAAGCTCTGCTATAAGTTGTAATGTTTTTGACGCATACAGTTTACCACTACTTTTCAAGTCTTGTGTCTGACAATAAAATATTCACCTTACTTTCAAAAGTTTTATGGACCATCACTATTCCCTAGAAATTAAGATGTCAAAGAAGAAAGAATGAGCTAACCTGGTAAAGTAACTTGGGGTTTTTGAGATGGAATCTGGTGCATATTTGTCAACAACCAGTGTGTTGACCTTGGGAAGGTCATTTAATCTCTTTTTATTTGGACTTGATGTTAATACGCTTTCAACCTTTTCATTTTGTCCAGCTTTTACTTACCTGGAATACTAGAAAAAAATCAAACCAACAATGATTTTCCAAGAACAGAGTGTGTAAAAGACTGTTGCCACGTTAATTGGAGTTAACCAAGAATCACAGAAGGAAGTCAAGCTACCCAATTTTCTCATAGGCATATTTTCTCATTTGCGTATTTGAACATGAAGGCCTGCTGATCTAGGATCAAAGAAAAACTAGTCACAAAACTTTGGCTTTTTCAATATCCCCAAATGCTTAGGAACAATTTTAAGTGAGAAATACTATGGGTAAATTGCCTCAGGGACAAACAGTTTCACATTTTAGGAAAGAGGAGGAACAGGTCAAAGCAATCTTAATGTAATGCTGCATAAATATCTATTGTTACCTTAATATTAGAGAGAACTTCTGAGGCATTATCCTCTGCCTCCTGTTGCCCATTACCTTCCCTTGAAGGAAATTATGACTCTGATACTTAGGACCATGCAGTCCTTTATACCCATGGGTTAAAGAGGGCAAGAGTCCTAGAACTTTATTTTAGAAATGGAAAGCAGGGCATAGGAAAAAAGAACCAATTATAAATTAGTCATTTAAGCTTCTTAAATAAAACAGAACAAAGAAATGACTAAAGAGAGAAGTCTCAACATCTAGAAAGGGTCTACTCTCC
Source organism: Tolypeutes matacus (assembly GCA_026826555.1). Lineage (NCBI taxonomy): Eukaryota > Metazoa > Chordata > Mammalia > Cingulata > Chlamyphoridae > Tolypeutes > Tolypeutes matacus. The sequence goes on along the minus strand of JAKSZT010053766.1, from coordinate 684,576 downwards.
CCTACAGATAAGTTTGTCTACCTTTTACCAAGTTCTGTGTCTTCTAGTATCACCTTATAATTTCAACTGACTCCTCTCAGACATCACCATTATTCTGGGTTGTATCAGATCAATTCACAAGCTGGAAAGAAGCCCCCTTGGGTATTCATGCATTCTGAAATGAAACAAAATTTAGGTCACCAGAAAGCAATGGGAAGATATCATCTTACACCTATTAGACTGGCTGCTATTTAAAAAAACAAACAAACAAAACAGAAAACTACAAGTGTTAGAGAGGATGTGGAGGAATGGGAACACTCATCCATTGCTGGTGGGAATGTAGAACGGTGCAGCCATTGTGGAGAATGGTTTGAGGGTTCCTCAGGAAACTAACTATAGAATTACCATATGATCTAGCAATCCCACTACTAGATATATACCCAGAAGAAATGAAAGCAGGGACACAAACAGATATATGCACACCAGTGTTCATAGTGGCATTATTCATTATTGCCAAAAGTTGGAAGCAACCCAAGTGTCCATCAACGGATGGATCGATAAAGAAAATATGGTATATACATACAATAGAATATTACTCAGCTATAAGAAAGAATGAAGTATTGAAACACATGACAACAAAGATGAATCTCAAAAACCTTATGTTGAGTGAAGTAAGAAAGTCACTAAAGGACAAATATTGCATGATCCCACAGATATGACCTAAGGATATTAAACAGACTCACAGAGCTAGAGTCTGGAACATAGGTTACCAGGAGACAGAAAGGGAGTGAGAGTAGTGAGCCAATGCTCAATCTGGGCAGAACCTATGATAAGGTGGAAGTGGGTGATTGGGCAGTGGATGGGGGTAATGGTGGTACAAGAATGAGTAAGAGTGACAGTGCTGGAGTGTGATGGTGAGCAAGGTTGAGGGGTTGGGTTAGACTATCCATGGATCTAGAGGGAGGGCTGGAAGAAGGAACAGGTGAACTCTGAGGAGGTGGAGGACTGTGGTTGAGAATACAATTGTGGGAGTGTTCTTTAGGCAACTATGGAAAAGGAAGGTCACTGGTGCAGGGTATTGGTGATGGGAGGATGTGTGGGAAAGGGTGCACCTGGGGCATGCTTCTATGGAATATGAATGTGTTCATCTTGTCATAGGGTGTTATCTCAATGGGTAGAGACCCACACAATAAACAACAAAATATTAAACTCCCATCCTGAAGAGTCCTGCTATGTTCCCAAATAGGTAGGCAAGAATCTCTCAAGGAAATAGGAAGTGCCTAATAAAAGAAAACAGATCAATATGTCAAGCCCTCAAAATATTAATGCATATAACCGTGAACATTCATCTTGTAAAATTGAATCTTAGCCTAATAATACTATTGCCTAAGAGTTATCTCCTGAACACCTCCTTGTTACTCAAATGTGGACTCTTTCTAAGCCAAACTCAGCAAATAAATGCACTACTTTCTCCTTGGCATGGGACATGATTCCCAGGGATGAGCCTCCCTAGCACTGAGGGATTAATACCAAGCACCAACCAGCAATGCATTTAGAAAAAGACCTTTTGACCAAAAGGAGAAAACGTTAAATATTAAAGAGTTTTTAAAGCTAAGAGATTTCAAAATGAGTCAGGAGATCATTCCAGAGGTTACAGTTATATATGTCTCAGGAAGATCTCAGTAACTGACACTGTGAAGAAAGCTTCAAATAGATGCTTCCAGACACTATAGGCGAGGCACACAATCTCTTTAAATTAGCACCCTTTTGGTGGGCCTTGGAATATATGACAGCCTATTTCCCCAATGTAACAGGGTTAGACTCATTTATAATTTCCCTACACATAATAATTCCACCCATTTTATTTGAGCTTATAATTAGCACTATACTCATTAAATATATGTCTCTGAGACTTAAATCTTTGGTCTGTTCATATGCAAGTTGAGCCGTGAATCTCAGAAGAGTTGCAACCAACATCTACTCTCCAGTTCATCGGACTTGCCCAGGACAATGAACAAAATGATGATGATGGACAATCCCCATCCCCCCCCCCAAAAAAAAAACAGAGTATCTACAACTGCAAGCAAAACAGTACCTTCCATCTGCCCCATAAAATCTAAGCCCCCTCTCAATATGAAGCAGATCGGGTATCACCATTCCAAATCCTCAAGGTTGAGTATTAAACAAACATGAGGGGTGAAATGCAACCATTGACAAAGTAAACTTATCAATATTGAAGTAACAGAAGAACATGTAACATTGATATAAAGATAGTGGTTACCAGAGGTTCTGAAGGAGAGGGGGAGGGAAGAATAGGTGGAACATAGGACATTTTTAGGGCATTAGACTTAAGTGTAAACCACAATGTAAACTATAGACCTTGGCTAGTAGCAATGCTTCAATATTTATTTGTCAATTGTAACAAATGTACCACTCTATTGTAAGATGTTATTAATAGGGGAAGATGTGGGAGGGGAAGAGGATGGGTTATATGGGTATCCCTTATATTTTTTATGTAATATTTCTGTAATCTAAACCCTCTTTAAAAATAAGTTCTATTATATGGAAGGAAGGAAGGAAGGAAGGAAGGAAGAAAAGAAAGAAGGGAGGGAGGGAGGGAGGGAGGGAGGGAGAAAAGAAGGGAGGGGGGAAGGAAGGAAGAAATGGGTCTCCTTCTCTTGCTATAGCTTCCAGTAAGCAACACAAATTATTGAACACCCACTAGTTGCCTATTGCTGTAATTCTCACTGTTGGTGGAAAACATGAAGATATGTTAGGTCCCTTTCTTCAAGAGCTTTCATTTAATTCAAGAGAAGAGATGGAAATAAAACTCATAGAGGCTGCCTGGCCAACAAGTAAGGTTCTGACCAGCAGCCCTGACATCATCGGAGCCTTGTTGGAAATGTGGAATCTCAAGCCTTACCCTAGACCTGCTGAATTGGAATTTGCATTTTAACAAAATCTCCAGGTGTTTTGTATGCACATTAAAGTTTGAAAACATGGACAAATAGAACAATATTTTCTCCCCCCATAAATCTATGCCAAGCCATTTTAAATGGCCACTGGCCCAATCATATGTCAAGACTATGAATGTTCATGTTTGTGGAAGATAAGGAATCACCTAAATGAAATATGTCTAGAAAGCTGGAGATACATTAGACAAGCTTAGGAGAGAGGCTGTTGTTCATTATTATTGCTACTTAAGCACAGGAAAAAAACAAGACTGATTTTATTTTGCTTGTGGGCTAAAGGTAAAATGATTTCATTACAGGGGGAAAAGATAGTCTGAAATATGTTTACATTAGTTAAGAAGACTAAAGAAGATAGCACCTGGAGGTTATTTAACTCCATTTATAAAAGATTTGGTGATTTGGTGATTAAGATTCTTGTCTCCTTATCCTTTTTCTGGAACAAGCACATCTTTAGGGCTTATCAACAAAAAGAGACACATCAGCTAAGGAAGGATTTTACTGTAAAGGACATTTCAGTTTGTATTTTTTCAAAAAGCATCAAGCTGAATTGTGGAAGTTTAGAGCATGAAATGTAAGTACATCGTAAGTAATAAAATATCAAAGCATTTTCGTTTTTAAAAAATTATTTGAAATCAACAGTAGATAATTTTTGTACTCAAAAAGGATAAACTTAAAATCAATTTTAAAGTGATGGCTGACATTGGTATAAAATGCATGACATTCACTTGTGTTACTGGACCATGAAGGAAACACCTAAGAATTCTTAACGATTACTAAATTGCTCTTCACAGTGCTGATTACACTTTGTACTATATTGTGCAATTAGGTCGATGTATAATTATTGCACATTACCATCATATTACTATTCTTATACATATGTTCTTTATTCTTTTAGATCCCTTAAAGAACCAATGACATTTCTTGAAGCTAAAATAGATTTCATTTACATTAATGAAGATTTTGATTAGTAAATGAAAAATAATTCTAGGTAAGTTCCTGTACTGAATTACCCTTTCCAATTTTCTCACATCACTCCCTACTCTTTGTTTGATAGCATTTGTTGTGTAAAATGTAGTTCAGAAGAAGAAAGGTGTTCTTGCTTTCTTCTTTTCTGACCTCTTTTTAAAATGCAAGTTATAACTTATGAAAATCACACTTGGTCACTGAAGAATTATTTTTTCTTCTTTTTTGTGAACATCAATTCCCAATAGTGATAAAATCTCACATTAACTATAGGAAGTAAAATGACCCTAAAAGAAACTTAAAATACATTTCTAGTCCCAGTAGATCAGTATTAAGGGAATATAAATTGTAAGAATACTTCAAAGACATTTGCTTCCATCCAAAGTGTTTGTACTGCTTAGTTTGATGCTGTGGGATACAGGTTAGGAGGGACCAGAAAGGCGAAAGTATAAATAAACAACACATTCCAAGGTCTTTTGTATTGATTTTGTTCCATTTGTTTGTTTTTATCTTTTAGTAAGTTAATTATCACTACTTCTAAAGTTTTAGGTTTTATTCTAATGAAAACACTTTGTAAAAATAAATATAAATATGTAAGTATTCGGCATAGGGAGAAATTAAAGGTACATATAAAGAATATATATAATTTGTAATACTTAAATTGCAAAACATTACAATTTTTTGTTTCAGAATATGAAAGTTCTGGTATGCCGTATGCCTTAATTAGCTATAAAGATATCTCTCCTTAAAGCAGTACATTGATTGGATTTCATTTCCATCAAGAATGTCTCACAATTTGAGACTCATAAAAATTGTATAAAAGAATGAATAGTTTCTCTTTTCTAAAGTAAACACTCTAATATGTATTTCATAATCACATCATCATAGTTTCCTTTAATTGTGAACAGAACTTTGTGAACATTTTTCTATGTGCATAAAGCATCAATATCCCATCTTTTTCAGTATGAGGTAGCCAGTTTGTGGGACAGCACCAGGCAGACTTATGGAGATTTTAGTGACCAAAACAAGGAAAGTTTATATCAATCTTTAGTGATTTTTCAAGTCTGGTAACAGAAATGAATAAATTGGATAATGTCAGTTTTAGGAGAACAGAATAAAGTAAGAAATCAGAAAGAAAAGACAAATATTACTCTAATGACAGGGTCAAGTTAAGAAGAAAGTTCTTAGAGTTATAGATTCTATACTAAAGGTTCTGTGCTCATTTTCTTAAGTTTTATGCAGGAAACATAGCCAGGATTTTTCCATATGCAATTCTTTTGTGAGTGGAAATCTGAGTCTGCATAGAATGCCTGCATATCCTCTAAATCAGTGTTCTCCCATTAAAGATTTCTACGGGGGAGCAGATGTGGCTCAAGTGGTTGAGCACCTGCTTCCAAGTACGAGGTCCTGGGTTCAATTGCTGGTAGCTCCTTAAAAAAAAAAGAAAAGATTTCTACAATGAAGGATTGGTGAACACCCATTTGGAGTTGCAAGGCAGTATCATCAGCTTCACAGAGCTCAAGGTAAATTCTCTGCAAAGCTATCATGCAACTCACAGCATTTTTCTAATATTTCTCTTCCTTTGGTAAAATGTCATGTTTCTGTGCAAACCCATGTAAGAGAGAAGAATAGCGATATGTTCTACCACCTTGTTTTATAGCATGGTATGTGAAAGGACATTTTCTGGAATACAAACCAAATGATATTGTTTTATTTTATAATATTGTCAGTTTCATAATATATTATATTCAAAGTACCTACTATGTGAGAAATACAAAGCAGTTTGCTAGCTTATGCAAAGGGTGGGGATATAACAAGACAGATATGTCACAATCTCACAAAAAGACTGCACCCTAATAAAAGAGATACAACTAGCAGCAGTAGTTATTCTAATATACCCTACCCCTCAAAAACTGCCACAAGAAAGATAAAAACAAACAGTAAATGTATAAAGAGGACAGAGAGAAAATTTCTAAGTGGAGAAGGCTGAGAAAGGAGACATTTGATTTATGAGCTATACGGCAGTTACAATAATTTCAAGCTACTTATCAGGCACACAGAAAAAATAAAGTAACCATCACTGGCATGTTCTGCAATGTCTAACATGCACCCCTAGTCTCCATCATCAATCTCTGCCTTCAGCATCCTCCTGATCCCCACTGCAAGACCCCTTTTATACTTTTCCATGGCTTGGAAGACTCTGGGACTATCTCAAGCCCTCTCTGCTTACACACACTGAACTGCCTCCAGCATTCCAAACAGGAAGCAGGAAAGTCCTGTTTAAAACTTTCTCTCGATTCTTGGAATCGCCTAAATTTTTCAGTAGTTATTATCACCTCTTTCATATGGAGGGTACAAAGTTGGGCTGGAAAGTTTGGTGGCAAAGATTCTCAGCAGTGTCACAAATATGTAGCTTTTTGAGAAATGGGTAGGATTTTGCCACGCTGAGATGACAGAATAAAGCACTCACTGCAGACTGCAACAGGTAACTTTGAAAGACAGCAAGGTATCCAGTTTGTCCGGGAGTGTGAGGAGAAATAGTAAAAATGAGTCTGTCAAGTACCCAATCTGTCCATCTGTATTGAAGTCAGAGTCCAACAACTATTCTCTCATTCATTTTTCTGTGAACCCAGTACATCTGGACTCATGCCTGATTCATCTCTGAAGCTTTAGCACCTAGCTGAGTATTTATTGAATGGATTAATCAATAAATAAATTACTAGAAAGGGAACTGGGGATATATATATTATGGATGGTACTGAGTGGTAAATCATTGAATACTTGGAAGGAAAAAGTAAAGGAAGGTTATACAATTATGATTATGTTGTTTGTTTGTTATTTCATTTCCACCACCCCAACAACCAATTATGCTGAGAAGTTTCACCCTGAATATGTGCAGAACATACTGTGAACACTGACATCATTGACCTTGGGCCTTAATAAGTATAAAAGCCAGATCATAAAAATAAGTCTATATGAATCATTAACCACTACAGCATACATTTACGTATTTAATGCTTTAGCTGGAGTTAGGAGTGAGTGAATTCTTACGAGACTTATTTATAATTGGGTATACTTCACGCACTTCTAGAGGCACCCAAAAGTTAATTTAAAAAAAAACAACTAACTAATGATGAGTTCATGTATTCTCCAATTCAAAAAGCAACAATCTTTGCCTCCATTTACCTGTTATTGTCTGTATTACCAGCGAAGCATCTAAAAATCATTGATCTATAATATGTCCTCTACTCTTCCACTACTCCTTACAAATATTTTTTGAGCAAATCAAAGATACTTCTTTACATTATGCTTTTCTCCCTGTACTATGGCTCTTCTCTGATTTCTTTCCTTTTACTAAAACTTAAATGCTACCTATCCTGCAATGTCCTGCAGAGACCATCTCTGTCAGGATGCCTTTGCTGATGACACTTTCTCTAAACCCCTTAAGCACTTGTTATCCTTAGTGATTATTTGGTATTCGGTAAATACTTGCCTGTGTTCCTGTGTGTGTATTTGTAGGCTCGCGTGGTTTGTGTACTTTTTTTCTTTTTTTTTTTAAGATTTATTTATTTATTTATTTATTTATTTATTTATTTATTTCTCCCCCCAACCGCCCCCCATCTGCTTTCTGTATGTTCTTTTATGTCTGCTTGTCTTCTCTTCAGGTGGCATTGGGAACCAATCTTGGGACCTTCCAGAGAGAGAGAGGTGCTCAATCTCCTGCGCCACCTCAGCTCCCTAGTCTGCTGTGTCTCTTATTGCCTCTCCTCTGTGCCTCTTTTTGTTGTATCATCTTGCTGCATCAGCTCTCCGTATGGGCAAGCTCTCTGCTCGGGCCAGCTTGCCACGTGGGCCAGCTTGCCTTTACCAGGAAACCCCAGGAATCGAACCCTGGACCTCCTATATGGTACATGGGAGCCCAATCTCTTGAGCCACATCTGCTTCCCTGTTTTGTGTATTTATGGGCACACATCTTTTCTTCCCAATCAGGCTGGAAACTCTCATATAAAAAAAAAAAACATTTTCCTAATTCTGAATGTCTGTATCACTTAACTTAGACCTTTTTTAAAATTAAATATTAATTTTCAGGATTATAGTTTTAAATATCTCTTAGGAAAAATGTCAGAAATCCAAAGAGTACTTTCTTCAATAAAGAACTGAAAAGGCATAAATAAATAAAAACAATTAACTTTATTAATTCCCCTGAACCTTATCTCATCTTGAATCCCCTCTTCCTGTTCTCCAATTGAACGCTCCAATTTATTTTTAATTTCTGAATTTGGTTTAATGAATTTTTAAGAATACATTATAAATACATTTCCGTGGAATCTCAAAATTATAGATCTTGAGTGGTCATTTTTTTAGTCATCGTCAAGATGCAGATGTTGTTCCTTCTACCTGTAAAGCCTGTCCTTACTTGCCTGATCTTCAGGCTCCAAGTGAAATGTCACCTTTCACAGATGCCAACTCTGAAGTTATCCCCACACCATTTCACAGAAGAGGAGGAGCCATTATTCCTACATATCTCAATTCTAAAATATATAACACTTTCCTATCATTTTTTGTTTTCAGGTATATCTTGCCTATGAGATTCAAATAACCGTCAGGCCAAGGACTATGTCTTTTTAATCTTTATTCTCTTTAACTTCTAGTGTATTGCCTCTGAGTTTAGTAAGTGAATGAACCAAGGCATAAGTCTAAGATAAGAAGACAACAAAAACATAAGCATTCCTATTTTGTATACAATGAAATCAAGGCTGTGATAGGAAAATGAATAGATTAAAAAGCCAGCGGCAAAATAGAATCAGGACCTTATCCTTTGGGCACTTAGCAAAGGGCTGCTATGATCCTCTCCACCAGACTGCCTTAATAGCAAATAAGGAACAGTCACAGGATTGTAATGGCAATTTCATGAAACTGCCAGATGGAGATTTTCCATTTACAGTGGTTTCCAAGGGTAAATACCCATCCTCTACACATGTAAGCTTCCTTTTTACAAGTTCAATAATAATAATGGATTATATTTATTGAATCCTTACCATACACTAAGAAGAGTTCTAAGCAGTTACATGATTTAATACATGTAATTATCACAATCTTTTTTTTTTAAAGGTTTTATTTTTATCTATTTATTTATTCCCTCCCCTTGCCACTTGTGCTTGCTGTTTGCTTTCTGTGTCCATTCGCTGCATGTTTCCTCTGTGTCTGCTTGTCTCCCTTTGTTGGGTCATCTTGCTGCATCAGCTCTCCACAGACATGGGCTGTCAGCTCTCCGTGGTCACGGGCCATCAGCTCTATGCAGGCAGGGACCAGCTAGCGCTCACCAGGAGGCCCAGGGAACCAAACCTAGGGCCTCCCAAATGGTAGATGGGAATCCAACCACTTGAGCCACATCCGCTTCCCTATCACAACCTTTTATTCATTGCCTATTATTATATCCATTCTATGAATGTGAGAAATGAAGCAGATAAGTTCAGTAACTCACCCATTGGAAAACTGGAGTAATTGAAAATATATACTATATTATATTATATTATATTATATTATATTATATTATATTATATTATATTATATTATATTATATTATATTATATTATATTATATTATATTATATTATATTATATTATATTATATTATTATATTATATTATATTATATTCTCTTAAAATTAAGTCTAATGTTGATATTGAGATTGCCAACATAAAAATATTAAAATTAGACACATCCTGGCCTAATACTTCTCCTTTCACATACATAGTACCCTGTTTTCACTTTTAGCGAGAGAACACTATAAAATGACTGGACAAGGTGACAAAATCCTCAGTTCCTTACCTTGAGAACTTAAAATCTCTGAGCCTCTCTGTCTCCAAAATGAGAAAAATAAATTCATAATTTATTGAATTTTATGAGAATCAATAAATAAAAAAAAAACAGGAAAGATTTTGGAGCTACAAAAGATCATACAACTGTAAATGCTGTTCTTATATTTGATTTTCGCCACATTATTCTACAGTAAGCATGAACATGGTGTAGCTGAGAAAAATAGGTACTGGAGGGCTGAGGGACTCTTCATGGGCAGCAGAATTCACTGAGGCAGGCAGCTGGGCTGCACCTTGGTGATGGCAGCCAGCCAGCGCTGTCCTCATTCTCCACACTGCCCCTGTGTATGGAGTTTCTGTGTGGAGCTTCACACACACACAACTCAACCTTCTCTTTCACTTTTGAAAGAGAGAGAAAAGAGCCTGAAATGCACTCTAACTTCTAGGTCTAAATTTTGGATGCTTGACTGAGTAGAAACGAGGGCCAGACTATCAACTGCTGAGTGTTGTTTATCCATTACACGAAAACGCTACCAGCTACAGCTGTGCAAGTTTTTACATGCTACCATGATGATCAGTTTCAGACCTCTCTACCAAGTGGGAATGGATTTGAATCTTCATGTTAATTTAATCATTTCCTTCTCTGCTGAGACCAGCAACAAGGCCACTAGTTGGCTTCCCTTTGATTTAGTATTTAAAATAGCTTTTGATGACTGCAAAAGATGCTCTCATCATTTTTGCAGGGATAGTTTTATTGATGCTTTCCGTTCCAACTGCAGTCATTTTCACATTGAATACCTACCGCAGAGCAGTGAACCACCTGCACAGGCTTATTTGATAGATGGAGAAACATATGTATGTGCCTCTGACATGTCCTTGGGCCTGCTGAGTTGGGTTTCCCTGCTGGAAAATAAAGACAAGCATATTATGTTCAATTAGATTAATCATACAAATATGTTCACATTTTTGACTCTCACACACATGCATGTAACATTTTTTTCATTTTTCACTTAGTAAATCAATAGAAAACAAAAGGATATGTTTGAAAAGTATGTATACTTTTGTTACATTCCTTGAGAATCCTGAATTTCTCTTTCCTTTTGGTATGTCATGTGATATCAATTTTTCTTTCTCTAAATAGGATCTCCTTTCAATTGTTATCTGTGGAGTTTGGGCCCCATCATACAATATTATTAAAAAGAAGAGATGGTAATACCATAAGATTGATACGTTCAACTTCCACTTTTCCCCACTGAAGAAATGGAAACATTTTATCCCAGAGGTGGGAGGTAGGATCCTAGATCCCAGTACCTGCTCTTCACTAATTGCATCGTCTCCCTCTTGGCCAAGTGTTTGGGTCTTACTGGATCTGAGTTATTCAGCTTTAAAGTGGGAGGTTACGCTGGCATCCAAGACCTCTTCCATTTTTAAACCTTCTGTGATCCTATGAAATATTGAAGAATCTACTTATTATGTAAAAAGCATGTGGTGGCGGGGAGCAAAATATCACCATTGTCCTCAGAGAGTTCATTGTAAAAGTGACATACCATAGACTTTAGCTAAGGGTAGGAGACATTTGGGGTGAAAAACTTTAGCTTTCTTTCAGCTCCACTGTATATTACTGAATGGCCCACTCCACATTGTTTAGCCTTTGATTCTCATTTTCCTCGTGGGGAAAAAATAATTATGCCTTCTTCAGAAGGAGTTTGGGAAGACTGAATATAATAAAAGATTGCAATATGCAAATGCTAAAGAAATATCATTCAATGTGATTATAAAAACTACTAGTGCTAAAATGAAAAAAATTTAAAAACACAAAAACTACTAGTGCTAGGAATACTTAGTGCCTTTGGAGTTGAAAAAAGTTAGATAAATCTGTGGACTAGAATTGTTTTTTAAAAACCACTATAGTTGCGGTATCTGCTGGTTGCAGCGTCTGCTCGTCTTCTTTAGGAGGCACCAGGAACCAAACTAGGACCTCCCATGTAGGAGGCAAGCACCCAATTGCTTGAGCCACATCCATTCTCCCTCTAAAGTTTTTTGGGCAGAGACATCCATGCATTTCAGAGAAAAATAATCTTCCATAGGTGTGCTAAAAGGAGTCAAGGGAAGGATTCAGGCAGACTGGGTAAGAGGCTGAGCATCACAGACTTCTATTACTCCCATCTAAACTGGGAGTGATATGGCAATAACATTTCAAAGAAGGGACAGACATCGAAATCACTTCAGAGTAAGAGACCATGAAACTTGAAAATTCAGAAAAGTGTATGTTAGATGGTTTGGTGTATTAGTTATCTATTGCTGCATAACCAACTACCCCAAAATTTTGTAGAATAAAAAAATAATATTTTCTCACAAAGTTTCTGTAAGTTGGGAGAGGAATTCAGGAACAGTTTAACTTGGCAGTTCTAGCTCATGGGCTTTCATGTGGTTGCATTCAGAAGTCAGCAGGACTATAACCTAAAAGGCTGCCTGAAGCTAGAAGATCCACTTGCTTGCTCACACACATGGCTGGTATGATGTTTTGGAGCTGTATATACCCCCAGAAAAACACGGTCTTAAACTTAATCCCTTCTCATAGGAGTGGATCCACTCTAAGTAGGACTTTTTTTTATTTGGCTGGGCCTGCTGGGCCGGCACGGTGGTCTGTAGGCGGGCGGCTCAGGCGCGGGGCCTCGCTGTCCTCTTGCGGCAGGGGGCCGGGGTCGCCAGCAAGACAGCGACTCCTCTCCTGATAGCCTCAGGCCACCCCCTTTACCAGAGCAGATGTTACCCTGAGCTTTAGGCGCTCCCCCTCGCCACTGCACAGCCACTATCGGCTGCTCACAAGGGGACCAAGCTCCCAGCTCATTTCCAGCACCTGGGATTTCCCCGTCTTTCAAGATGTGCTGTGCTGAACAGTTATGCTAGGCTTTATCCAGTAAATTCTACATGTTTGAAATAGAAAAAAGAAAGGAAGGAAGGAGGGAGGGAGGAAGGAAGGAAGGAAGGAAGGAAGGAAGGAAGGAAGGAAGGAAGGAAGGAAGGAAGGAAGGAAGGAAGGAAGGAGGGAAGGATTTATTTTATTTATTTTACCTTCCCCTACCCCCCACCCCTACCCCCCACCCTTATCCCCCACCCCTACCCCCCACCCCTACCCTCACCACTTGTGCTTGCTATCTGTTCTCTGTGTCCATTCCCTGCACGTTCTTCTGTGTCTGCTTGTTTTCTTGTCTTCTCTTTAGGAAGCACCAGAACCGATCCCGGAATCTTCCAATGTGAGAGAGAGGCACTCGATCACTTGAGCCACCTCAGCTCCCTGGTTTGTTGTGTCTCTCATTGTCTTTTCCTCAGTGTCTCTTTTTTGTTGTGTTGTCATGCCAGCTTTCTGCGTGGACCAGCTTTCCGTGTGGGCCAGCCTGCCTTCACCAGGAGGCCCCGGAAAATGAACCCAGGGGCCCCATATGGTAGACAGGAGCTCAATTGCCTGAGCCATATCTGCTTCCCAGGACTGTTTGATGAGGTTACTTCAGCTAAGGTATAACCCACCTCAGTCAGGATGGGTCTTAATACTATTACCACAGTCCTTTATAAGAGGAATGAAATTCTGACAGAGAGAGCTAAAAAGCCACAGGAAGAGAAAGGAGAGGGCAGGAGAGGCCAGGAGAGGTCACCACGTGCATTGCCATGTGGCAGAGATGCCAGAACCAAAGATCACCAGCAGCCAGCTCTGGAACTCCAGTCTTCAGGAAGAAAGCATCACCTTGTTGATGCCTTGATTTGAGTTTTCTTTCATCTTCAAAACCGTGAGCTAATAAATTCCCATTGTGTAAGCTAACATATTGCATGGTATTTTCTTGAGCAGCAAAGGAAATTAGAATAACTGGCATGTTGGTGCTGACCATGGGTGGAAGGCCTCATTCCCTTTCCACACAGACTTCTCTCTAGGGCTGTTTGACTGTCTTCACAATATGGTGACAAGCCTTCCTCAGAGATCTAGGAGAGAGCAAGGAGGAAAGAGCCAAGTCTTGTGACTGATGCTCAGAAATCACACATTCTGTTCATTAGAAGGGATGATTAAGTCCAGCACAAAGTCAAGATGGGAGTTAAGCCCTACTTTTTGAAGAGTGGAGTGTAAAAGAATTTTTGAACATATTTTAAAACCACCATTGGAAAATAATCTACAGTATTTACTTTCAGATGTATCAAGTTTGAAATGAGTAGAACAACCAATGGAAATGCCAAATGAATAGCTTAACTATTAAAACAAACTTTGTATAAAAATCATCATTTTTGGAGTTACCTATACAGAGGTAGTAAGCAGTTGAAAACTGAGAAAGAAGATTTAGGCAGAAAGAAATAAGGCTACATGTACTACTTGAGAGGAGGAAGAAGAGAGGGGAAATAATCAGAAAAGAAAATAAGAAAACAATGAAAGAAAAGTCTATAATAGGCTATTTTATGTAAAAATCAAGGATTGTGGAGGCTCTGGTGTTCTCAATGGGGGAACTGACTTTCTTTGGCAACAAATGACACCAGGTAAAGATGCCCCTAGAGATCAGAGTATTTTTCTTGTATCAAATAAATTTTTGTTTTTCTTCTTTTAAAGCTGAGAAGTAGTAAGATAGACAGTAAAAAGAATCAGGGAATTGTTCATAGCTCTGGACAAAGCAATTAAAATTTTAACATGACACTGCCTATATTAAAGACAATTTTAAGGGATGTGAGTCATTCTTGAGATAGCTAAGAAAGGATATTCAAAGAGAAATATCCCTAAAGACACAAAATAAGGAAATTAATGACAAAGCCCAAATGTAAAACAATATGAGGGATAATTAAAGTGGAATAGAGTTGGAAAAAATTCTAAGAACATAATACAGTTTAATCATGTGGAAAAATATATCACAAGTGAAACCATAAAGAAGAAATACCACTAAAGCTGACATTTGCAGTCAAATTGTTCCCCCAAAGATGTTTTCAAATGTGCAGTAGTGAGTAAAAACAGAAATATGAAAAGTCTTTAATCTTTTGTTACTTTAGAGCATTGCAATTAGCTAACTACATGATTTATCTAAATATTTGCTAAAATATAAGGTAAAACTTTCTACCAAATTTCCCCTCAGGAAGACAAAAAATACAAAAGAAATCACTCTGTCCAAATAGAAGTTCAGCAAAACCCTGAACAGGCTCTGTGTGACAAGGACTCTGTGTTAAGGACTGGGGCACAGCCAGGTAGAAAATGACATCACTTATCTAAAAATCCTCTCAGCCTCCAGGGCTTGGTTTTCAAATAAATATTATACTCTTAGGTTGGTTTCTTAATAGCTCAGAGAATCATTTTTTAAATACTTTTTTCTCCAGGCAAAAAGGTCCTAAGTATTTCGCTGAAGGATTTTTGTTTCCCTTGGTCCTTTCAACTGAGGGAACAGTAGTACCTGCCCCAAGACCACGAAACACAGAAGACAAGCTGCAACCTTCTCCAGAACTGCTTTTCCACAAAGCGCACTTGTGGTGTCTGCCTGTCTGGGTTCTGTGCAGGTTCAATCGCTTCATTTAAAACATAATAAAACTATGGAGAATGGGACTTGGAGACCCTGTTCAAAGTTTTCCAAAGCATGAAAAAAGTATCCAGGGCATTGAAAAGTAAGTCCAAACTTTTATGGGTTTTCTTTCCCCAGACCTCAGACAACAGCATTGTCATGTAGCAGCAGTCTTCCTAAAGGGGAGTCTGGGCATTGATATGCAAATGTAGACTACAAACATCCCATTTGGCTTCAGAATTCCTGTGTCACACAAATAGTTTTTGAATCTGAGCAGTTGATTCAGGACCATAAATATGTGTTTCACCCTGTGAACAAATTCTGTTTGCTCACGGCGTTCACAGCAGTGAAATACAAGGTGGACTATAAAACAGCCCGATTTGATGTGATGTGCCTCTAAGCAAGGATACTTTTAAATGGGCCAGATTTATATTATTGCCCAAGATTTCAGTGCAAATGTACCATATGCCTAATGGTAAGTTTTGTATTATTTTAAGGTAGGTTTTCTCTATTGAAATAGTTCTTCCTTTTTAAAAATAGAAATGTAAAAATAATTTTAATTGACATTGTTAACACATTGTTAGTGAAATCTTTAAAAAGTATACTGTTGCTTCTTAATTGAATAGTGATAGTGGAATGAAGAAAAATAAATTTCAAGACATTTAAGGGTGAGGTAGAATGACGAGGTAAATGTTTTCCAGAACCTCTCTCTCATTCACTCTACAGGAAGTAATAACAAATCTACCCCCTGTTACAATATAAATTAGCTTTTAAAAGAGTTTGGAAAAGAATTCCAACCACCAGAATTCTATCAAACCCACAAAATTTGTGTAGGTTCTATCCCTATTGATGAATGCTTTTTCCAGTTTCTCTCAACCATGCCCATTTCCTTCTATAACTGCTTTCACCTCTAGATACTAGATGTAGCAGATACACTGAATTTTCACCATACCCATTACCACTGAACACACACAGAAGAGTGCAAGGCAGAGTATAGGAAAGTTCTCTTTTTCTATTGGCTCCACCCTGGTTCTTCAAAGCACTGATCCCACGATCATCTCTCTTTTCATAATAAATCAAAGCTGAAGAAAAATTAACCATATAACAAGAAGAAAAGGAGATTTCAAAGGAAATTATAGAGCACATATGTCTATATTGGTAAGTCCAACATAGTACATAATATTCAAATAAAAATGAAACTGCTTTAAATCACCTATCATCAGTCAATTCTTCAAATGACTATGAAGTAACTAAAGATATCTAAAGTGTGCAACTGCATGTTGCGCAGTGATGGCTATATCCAATAGAGTTGCAGCCTATTTTGATTTAATATTCAATATGAGAATGCATGGTTCCTTGTCCTACCTAAGGCACTTGGTCTTGATTGCCTTTCCCTCTGTTCTTTATTTACTCAAGATAATGACACCAGAGATGGAAGTGAAAATGGATGAGTCACTGAATCAGAGAGAGTGAGGAGAAAGAGCGATCTCTTGGAAATTTTAGAGGAGTCACGACAGACTAGACTTTTGAGACTAAAGCATTCTATTTCTTTGTTAACACCATGATCAAATTATAGAACTTAAAAATCAACAAATTTCTAGTGAATCCACACTCATATTTTAACATGTTAAACCTAAATAATTATTTCATTGAAATCATGATAGAATGATAAAAGCCACCTATATAAATAAATTCCAGGATTATTTCTTAAATCAGTTGAATTTAAGGGGCACTGTTTTAAAGGTCTATTTAAGGACAAATAAATAATGTTTATAGGCTTCCTTCAAGTCATTAATTTGATCTAATTAAATAAAGTGAGTGTAGTTGTTATATTAATATAATTACTATCATACCACTCTTAATATATTAAGAAATTCTGTTTTCTTTTATATGAGTTGTAATCTTAATCAGTTAATAATAGCCAATCAGTTTGGGAAATAGAGGAAAAGAAAGGCAAACGTATCATGTTTTAAAGTTACAAATAGTTAACATATAAGATACTCTAGTTCCACATAATAAAAAAGAAAGCAGTAAGGGAATTTAAATACTCAAACAAAAACAAATGACATTTCAAGAAATTGTTAGTAAACATTTGTTCATTTCGGATATTAAAAGAAAAGAAAACTCTTGATCACTCCACTGGGAAAGGGAACATAACAATATTCAGGAAGGAAGATGTTATTATGATTATGAATCAAAGCTTTTAGGGCCAAGGAAACTTTGAAAATTAATTTCTCGAGTTAAATTTCTGAAGTATTGGTTTGTCTTTGCTTTTCTTCTCAAATTTTCAGCAGTCTTTAAAGCATGTATCTAGCTGTAAACAATTGAAGTATTTAAGTATAACAAAGACAAGGGAGAATTTAGGTAAAGGAGAAATGGAACAATCTTTGTTTCTTCTTGTGATTATTTTGTAGAAAATTTTCAAGGAAGACACAGCCAAAAAGCATCTTGGAGCATGTTCTAAACTTAAGAACTTTTTCTGAGGAAATAGCCACATTTGTGTTTCTTTCTATCTAGTCCTTTATTTTCTAGAACAACTGCAAAGAATTAGACATAAAATATGGAGAAAAGTTTTAAAAAGATAAATGCTACTTCAGCCATTTTATTTTGTATTTGACTATCTCGGCTTGAATTTTTGTGTACTCTCTTGGGGTTTTATAACATCTGCTTATTTTAAAATAGTGCGCATTATCTGATTTATTTACTGCTTTTCCTCAGGCATGCTTTTATTTGAAGTACTGGTGCCATCTGGTGGACATGTTAAACTTAAAGACTTGTGACAATTGGTCCCCCAACAAAGTGGAGCCCTTTTTGCTTAAACTAAACCTTTGTAAAGGCGCTCTTTATTCCTTTCAATGAATCCATAAAACTAGTTTCAGCCCTCCATTTCAATTGGGTATTCCAGGAAATATAACGAAAAGTCTTTGGGGAATATTTGTCATCGTAAATATAATTTTAAAAATACATTCAACAAAACACTCGTTGAGTATTGTGGGAACACAAAGATGAGGAGGACTCAGGGCCTGCCTTCAAGATACTTGTATTCTCATGGGTCTGAAGAAATAGTTACAATGAAATAAAATGCCATAATAGAATGACAATTCCATCTTTCAAACAACATCTGAAATTGAGTTAAAAGATATACTTACTTTAAGAATAACAAATAGAATATTAGTTCAGGGAGATACTTTAGACAATTGCCTACTTATGCAATTGAGAAAGCTGAGACAAAAATGTTAATATCTTGCTCAAATCATATTGCTAATTAATGCAAAGCTGAAACCAGAACCCAGAAGCACTAATGCTCTTTCCATAGTATCCCTTTCCAACACAATCCATTTCTTACTGATTATTTTACACTTAAAGTGGAAGTAAAAATATATAAATGAAGACATATAATATATCATATAAAGATCATCTACAAAGAATAAAAAACAATGAGAAAGTATATGTTCAAACATTCTCACATGTTTTATTTATACATTTATTTGGCTGTTTATGGTTTAATGTGTATCCTTTTCCACTAAACTATAAGAATGCATACCAAAGGTTAGCAGAAAGCCTGGCATATGCACAATAGGTGATGAATGCATGAATGTATGAATGAACAAATGCTAAACTTGCTAATGTTCTCTTAACCTAGTGAGAAGGAAAGTATTAAATTAAGCTTGACAGGTTGCTGCAGCAAAGGAAGCCTGATACATGTGAATAGAATGAATAAAATTTTATAGGGTAATAAAAATGTTTGGAACTTTCTCTTATTTTTTTCAGGGACACATTGAAATCCCTATGGATAATTTAACTATGCCTAAATTAAAGAATATCAAAAGAATTAATACTGCTAAAAACTTTATCAACATAAAAGGCATTCTCTATTTCTTCTCTCTTTAAAATTAATAAATATTAACATGGAAAACAGAAAATATTGAAACCAGGAAGATATAGGAGCCCCCAGATAGAGAATAATTTATTGCCCTGGCCACAAATTTGACTCTTCTCAGTGTTAGGCAATTTGTAATTGCAAATCATGTATTAATTCATTTAACTTTCATAACAGCTTTAAGAGAGAGAGATTTTTCTTTCCATTTTAGAGAAGAGCACACTGAGGCAAAAAAAAAAAGTTTAATAATTCCTCAGGAACACAAAAGTGGGAAGTGAAGGAGCTTGTCTACACAGACAGGCAACGATGCTCCAAAGCCTAAGCACTAAACCACTGTACCAGCGGTTCTCAAAGTATCTCTCAGGGGGTACCTAACACTCTTTCAGAAGGTCCACAAAATCAAAACTATATTCATAATAATATTCAGAAGTCATTTGCCCTTTTCACTCTCATTCTTTCATAAGTATGCAGTGGAGTTTTCCAAAGATTACATGATAAATGATATACAATAGATCAAATGCTGCAATAGATATGAGGATCTAGCTATCTTCTATTAAGCCAAACATTAAAGAGAGTTGTAAAAAATGGAAATAGTGCCACTTTTCTCACAAATCTTTTTGTGTTTGTTTTGGTAAATAGTTATTTTTCATAAAAATATGTAGTCGTGTTAACAGATAATGGGTTCATTGTCATTTTTAATGAATTAGGAATTTTAAATTTCTGTTTTAATTTCTACTATAATAAATTTCTATAGCTATAATCCACTTAAACCAAAGCTCCTTGTGAGCCTCAATAACTTTTCAGAGTGTAAAGGGATCCTGAGACCAAAAAGTTTGAAAACTCCTACACTACACTATATATTGTAGATGCAAAATTGCACTATGATTTTTGTGCTGTTTCATTTACAATACAAATATGTAGCTCAGCAAAATCACAAAATGATTAGATGCCATGGACCTTGGGGAATGTGTATTCAATAGTCAATACCTCAAATGCTAAAACTACAAATTTAAAAGTCCATAATAGTTTAGGCTGAAGTTAATTATGCAAAGGTCATCATCAATAAGAATAGAGAAAAAACAAGGTTGCAATAGAAGGTTGGATTAGATCATTCAAAGTTTTGACTGTCAGTCTAATGAGTTATTCTGAATGCTACAGAAAGCCAATTAAGATTCAAACATGAAATGTTGCTCAATAGAGTTTGAAAGAAGCATATAAAATGAATTGGAGCTAGAAATACTGAAGGCAATGTAGAATGGAGAACTGAACAATAGCTAATAGAACAAATAAACATGAATAATTACCTTTAAAAAGTAATGTGTGGGTGCAGATGTGGCTCAAACGGTTGGGTGTCCGTCTTCCATATGGAAGGACCTGGGATCGAACCCCAGGACCTCCTGGGAAAGTAAAGAAAACCCGCGCCAGGCCCCATCGAGCCATGCAGCAAGATGATGACATAATAGGAGAACGACACAAGGGAAAGCCAAGACAAGAAGCGCCAAAAAAACAGGAACGGAGGTGATGCAGGTGGCAGAACGCCTCTCTCCCACATCCGAGGGCCCCAGGATCGAATCTTGGTGAAGACAGGAGAAGAAGGATGAGAAGAGAGGGCAGGAGAAAGAGACACAGAGAATTGCCCAGCGAATGGACACAAACAGCAAAAATGGGGGAGGGGGGTTAAATGGATAAAAAGTAGAAAAATAAATAAATCTTTAAAAAAAAAAAAAGGTAATGTGTATCCTATAAAAAAAGAATAGAAGTTTGGGAAAGAGGAAAGACAAAATTATTTAAGTATATGAAAGATTATTATGTGAAAAATACAACTCATTTTCTTTCAGAATGTTCAAGTCTTTATATGGAGAAATGGATGTAAATTTCAGTCAGTTTGGCTAAACTATAAAGAAAATTATTGAGCAACTAGGATGAGTATACATTAGAACAGTTCATAAACAGAATTTCAACAACATAACTTCTTGGAGCTATTGTCTAGGATAATCTTCCATATGATTTTGGCTAGTGCAGATATGTGATGCTGCAGTGGTGTGAAAAGTATAATGAACCAAGCTCAGAAGATTTGGGTTATGGATTGATTATGCCATCTGTTAACTTCTTCATCAGTAAAATAGGCACATTCTGAGAGATTTGTTTTCCTACCTCCATGTGTTTCTTATAAGGACCAAATCAGATTGAGGACGTGAAGGCACATGGTGAAAGCACACTGCGTAACCACAGATGCTTACTCTGATGCTGACAAAGACAATGACAAATTTAAAAGTCCACTCATAACTATGATTTCATGAAGATCCAGTATTTGTTCCTCTACTCATATACTTTATTCCCGAGACTGGGAATCGAGTGGAGAGAATACAGACAGGAACTTTGATGCCTTCAAAGTTAACAGCAAAAAAGTAAGTTTTTAATAAAAATACTTGGGTAGTCACCAGGAGTCTGTTTGTTCCCAGATCTAGCTGCACTAACAAATATAAGTGCAAAACTATTGTGGAACCCTGCTAGATGCTAATTTCTTGATTTTTAAAAATAATTTCATAAAAAGCTGAACAAAAGAATAATAATCCCAAAATGGTGGAAGTTACAGAAGTTTGCAATTTTCTGATGGGTATGTTCCAAAAGGTACAGTATTTAGCTTGAATTTTATCCAGACAAAAATCACAAAAGAATTCATTAAAAATAAACAAAATCAAATAAAGTCAGTAATTTAATCAAGTTTTGTGGTTTACTTCCTTAAAATTGACTCAAATATGTTAAAAGATAATCCTCTTTGAGCGGATTTCCTAGATTTACGTTCTATCCTATAATGAAAAGAAGTAAGGATATTGTATACACAGACATAAACAACAATTCTGCCTATACATAAATACATATGCTTTATATACATATTTTGAATAGAGGGATTTATTTAGGTGAAATGAATTATAGGCTTTTGAAAAACACCTCAAAATTTTTCTTTCCCATAATGAAATACAGTGGAAAAAATAATTATTTTACAAGTGTTTTATTGTTGCTGTCTTTCATGGTATTTGAAGAGAAATGGGAAGTTAATATTAAGAGAATCCCAGACACTGATAAGCAAAGCTATTTAGGTTTCCACAAGAGATAGCAATAGACAGTAAGATCATCTCTATTCAGTCGAAAAAACAAATCAACAAGATGAATAACAAAGATATTAAAGCATTTCCCAAAATACATAAATCCACCCAAAGAGTTATTCACCAAAGGCATATAAATGTAAGTTACTTGAGATTGAGTCTCTAAGAATCAACTGCTTTGTGAACTTGGGAGGGAAAACTATTGGCTTAAGTTGATGCTTTTGTGACAATTGTCCAATGGCAGGTATATTTCATATTACACCAAGAAATGAAATTCATTTGTTTCCTGCACATGCCAAAGACAGAAGAATAAAGTACCATATTTACATGCACTGTGATGATAATAATAATTTAATATCTAAAATGAATAATGTTTACCTTAGCAGACATTGAGAAAATCATCCAAGTTTGTTTACATTTGAAAAGGTAAAATCAGCAATGTGTGAAGTCTTCATTTAAAAATTAAGCTAACTTTAAAATGCTCTAAAAATACCAAAGTGAAAAGTCAGCATTTACTGAAATTATTTTCTTCTATAATTTTAACCTCTTCAAACAAGTTTCTATTATAAATATGGTATTAATAGATCAAATTGAAATTTTCCAAAGTGAGAATTTTAAAATTTTAAATCTGGCATCAATGAGATCAGAAAATGCTCAGTTTGAAAGTAAGATTCAAAATCTTTCCCCAAACCTTAAAGCCATTACTGGCCTTCATCAAGAAAATGAAATAAAATGTACTAGAGTATTCACTTAATAGAAAGTTTAGTACTAACAATGATAGAAGAGAAACTGTCCAAAGCAGATGAAACAATCAGCCATGAATGTAAACAGCTGGAAACCTACAGAAGCCAAGCAAAAGTTCTGACAGAAAAAATTTTAAAAAGCCTTTGCTCTTTTCAATACCAGATGATTTCCCACGAAGAAGAAAAGCTCATGGTAACTGGTCAAAAGCTCTAGTGGCTAAAATAAAACTCATTGAATTAAGAGAGCAAAATGCATACATCAGGAAAAAAAATCAGACTCAGAGCTAAAATTTAATCTTCCAGAGGAAGAGCCTCCTGCCCCTGATATTTAAAGGGGGACAATGGCAAAAGTCTGAGAGAACCAACCAAGATATCTTCTGGATTATCAAATTACCAAGGAAGGAGTATCATTAACTTGCCATGGCTCAGGATCTAGTGTCTGAATATATCTTAAGTGGTACAGATGTCACCTCCATGGGATCAGAATCATAGAAAAAATGTTCCCTTTATCAAGTCACTATACTTTTCCATCAATTTCTCCACAAGAGAATTATGTAACTTATCCTAGTGCATCTAACTAGGCAAATTCTCCTGACTAGCAGAACTTAAAAGTTTTACTATGTCTTTTTTGCTAACAAATGGGATTGTGTGTCTTCCAAAATGGAATCCAGTAAAAATGACACTAAAAATGATCTTGGCCATTTACATAGGCCTGATTCAAGACCAACCAGGTTTTCTTCCTCTACCTCATTCTCCAGTTAGAGGTCAGATGTTGTAAACTAGTCCCAGGGGGCAGTTTGTGGGACTTGGGCTTCCTTCCCATCCTGTGGAAAGTGTGAACAGACATCCCCAAGAACACTTGTCATTGAGAGATGTCCCTGGCCTAACATATCTCCCATTAACCATGAGAAACGTCTCTCCATCAAGCACTGGAAATACTCCCCATGTCCCCACACCTGGAAAATAGAAATGAGTCGTTTTCAGAGTTGATCCAGCCTCCATACGAAACTATTTCTGAAGATCTAGAACCACAGCATTTCTTTCCAGTTCCATTGCTATTGATTATACAATTATGCAAATGAAAACTATAGAATAACAATTAAGAGACTATTTTATAAAGGTAGCATATTTAAATATTAATCTTAAGAGTAAATTACTTCCATTTTTTAATTTGTCTTGTCTACTTTTTTAATAATCCTGAAATTTTTCTATTTCAGTTGTATTTGCATTAGTTAAGTGAATACACAATTGTTTATATTGAAGCTTGGTATAATTATAGTTCATAAGATAGTTATTAGAAATATAGATTATTTATATGTGACTCATGAATAAATTGTGCTACATTTTATTCTATTTCTAGATAGTGTAAGTACAGCATTTTGGTTTTAGTTTTTAACAAGTCCTGTATAACATGAACTATGGCGAGCGTTTTACGTGAACAGCGTAGCAGCAAATGGAGACATTTAAAACCCAAAGGCCATGTCTTTATACCAAGGCCTGTATTTACTCTTATTATAAGATAAAATGAAAGTAGCTTCATATTTTATTGAATAAATTTCAATTAGCTTTTAAAAGCAAGTTTTGATTGGCCCCTACCTTTGTGTTTAAACCTATGTTATTCCTCATGATGGATTCAAGAAAAATGTAATGCACAGTCCAGACCCTTAGTGAGTTTGCAATAAAAAATAGCCATTTTAAATTTGCTAGTTAAAATAAATTTAAACGTAAGTTTTATTAAATTTTACAATGTTACTATCTCTGAGAGCATATATACAGCTTCTGCTTTGCCATACTGAATGGAATCTATTTTTGCTTTGCCATATTGAATGGAATCTATTTTTCCTGATTACACATCCCTTAGAGGCAGGGATAAACCTGTATTATAGTATCTTTGAAAATAGTATACCTATAAACATTGTAAAGACACAGATAATATGATATTTTTTAACTTTATTTTGTACATTTAATAATTGAATATATATACAATTAAAAAACTAAAAAGTAAACACAGATGAATAAATACATAGATATCTCAATTAAATGTACTGAATACATATAAATGTTTTTTGAACCAAACAATATGTTACACAATATATTTGGTTCATAGTAACACAATCACACAATATTTGTCCTTTTGTGTCTGGCTTACTTCACTCAACATAATGTCCTCCAGTTTCATCCATGTTGTCATATGTTTTACGACTTCATTTCTCCTTTAGCTGCATCGTGTGAATAGACCAAAATTTGTTTATCCATTCATCTGTTGATGGACACCTGGGTTGTTTCCAACTTTTGGCAATCATGAATAATGTCACTATGAACTTTGGTGTTCAGATGGCACTGCTCGTGTCACTGCTCTCAGTTCTTACTGATAATATGGTATTGACCTAACAAACATTTATATAGAACTTACTTTGTGAAGACACTGTTCTAAGTACTTTACAAATTGCTAATTTAATCTTCATAACATTCTTATGAGATAGGTACTATTATCACCTCCAATTTAAATTTGGGGAAACTGAGTCATGGGGAGGTTAACTAACTTACCCAGGAATACATAGTTCTTAGGTGGCAGAGCTGAGATTTAAACCCAGATGGCTTGGGTCTTAGTCTATCTATTTAAACCTCTGTATCATTCTTGAATGACAAGCATCTAATGATTGAAGCAAGATCAGCAACTACTGTTGTGAGTTTCAATGTCATTAAAATTCTTTAATGTCTCAGTCCAAGTTCTTTTTGACCCAGGATTTTTTTTTTCCTTTATCTCTGAGACTAGAATTTGACTAATTGTTTAGATACTTGTGGACATTTTCTAACAATTAGCCATTTATTTTATTATTTGAAAAGTATGATGCAGTATTTTCCATCTAATGTGCATGTGTTCATTTTGAGCATTCTTCCCTTGGGAAGAAGCATGCCTACTACTGTCACATTCATTAGAGATATGATCAGATGGTTGGCCTTCTAACAAGAATCCTTCCTCAGAACTTTCTGACTCTCCAAAAATAAACCAAACATCTCAAGGTAATACAGGGCCTCTAAGAATGAGAGAAAAACTACCCTAAGGTAAAAAGAATATACAAAATAACTTTCCAAAATGTTATAAAATAAATCTATGAAAACATTGCACTTTCCCTGCCATTAAATGCTGAGGTTATCACTTAAAAATTATCAAATAATTTTGTTCCTCAAATAGATAAGACTGACTCCCTGGAAATGACTAGAAAACCCAGCCCCTCTAAAGGAAGAAACTATCCAATATTCATATTTTTAAGTAATCCTAAACAAATATCTGGGTCATGGGTCAGTTTGCAGGGTCCTGCCTTGTATCCAATTTATGACAAATAAGTTGCTGGTCCATAAATCCACATAGTTTGGGCAACTATTATATAATTCTGTTAGCACTTGAAGTTAGAGCTGAAGGTGGTCCGGAAGTCTCCAGCCTGGAGGCCAGAGGTTCTTTTCTCGGGGAGGGTTAGAAGGGAAGAAAAGAACATTTTCTTATCGCTGTTCAACTGTCCTTTGGAGCCAGAAGCTGCATTGGCCATTAATCTTTTTCGGAAACATAGTTAAGTCAGCCCTTAGTCCCAGAAAAAAAAATGGGTGCAGTAAGTTAGTCATGCAGCAGTGATTCCATTAATGATTTTTTTTTCCGTTAAAGATTTTAAATGGTGGCAATAATAACTTCATGGAGTAAAAATATATTATACATGCTGACTTAGGATTAAAAATAACATCAATTAAAACAAAGTCAGGAATCAGAGGATCACTGCTATAATAATATCTCTATTCCTGAAGTTAGAATAACCACATTTCATCAATAAACTAGAAAGATAGAAAAATGTAGATTCTGAGGATATTTTCTTCAATGAGACAACTCCGATGCTAGAAAACAAAATTTACTTTTTTATTTTCTTCCTTTTTATTAAGGGAAAAAACCTTCTAATACCACAAAAGAGGGGAAGGGAAAGAACCTGGGAGAAACAAGAGGCCACCTTACCAAAATATTTACAGGCCTCTAGACTAAAGAAGGTAAATTTTTAGAAAAATAAGGAGTGGCTAAAAAATGGTGAAATTTATAATCTCTGGTTAATAAACACTACACCAGTTGTCTAGCCACAAAACTTACAGATTAGTGAGCAAGTTACTCATATAGAATTAAAAACTAAAAAATAAACACACATCTGAAGATGGAGACGGTATTTTGCAGAAGAAAGCACATAGGCTTTGGAGATAGAGTACCTTTATTTAAATCCAGTCTCTACCACTTACTAACTATATGACGTTTGCAAACCACTTAAACTCTTTGGGAATTAACACAATAGAATAATACTTTAAAATAAACAAAAAATCCTTAACTCAAAAGATATTTTCAAATTCTCTGTGGAAGACCAGCATAATGTGGTAGAGGTTAAATTTTATAAAGGTGTCTAGAAAAGGTCCCTTTGTATTGAATTCCTAATTTTGTTTGTATAAAATGAGTTAATGTTTCAAGTGAATGATACTTTAATAAAATTTTGTTATCCCAAAGCCATTTGACCCATTGATAAAATTTCTAACATTTATGACATCTGTGCAGAACATTCAAAAGCATTCCAAAGGAAAATCTCACATCATCCATCAGTTATTTTTAAAACAGGCAGAGCTCTTTAAGGTGACATCTGACTAGTCTCCTGATAACCTTTGATCTCACTATCTGGGGGCATCCATTGCAGTAATCATAACCCTCCATAGTTTTCCAAATTAACAGCTTAGAAAGTCCAAATTTTGTATTTCTTCAAAGATGTTGTTAACTTTATGTTTTTATTATCTTGGGGAGCAGGGCAGGGAGAACAGGTTGAGCAGTAGAGATAAATCACATACTTCTCTCCAGTTAATAGTCACAGAACTTCCAGAAAGTTTATGTTGCTCCTTTCCATGTTTGGTGAAAGCCAGTGTGGTAAAGCGGATGGAGCAGTGGACTTGGAACCAGGAGTGAGATGAAGCAATAATCCTTTATTGAGCATCTATGATGTGTTAGACACAAGTATTCTCTAAATGTAACTATGATGTACTAAGTACTGTATATGCATGTGTTTGTCGTGTAAAGTTATGTCAGTGTATATATGTATATATAGTGTGTGTATAGATATGGGCATATGTATGTGTGTGTGAGTATATAACTTAATAAAAGATATAATTCCAATTTTGCTTTAAATCTCAACTTCCTTGCTTACTTACCATGTGAACAGGAACAAATTACTTAAATACATTGATCTTTAATTTCTTCTATTATACAATATATTCACAAGATTATTCTGAGGATTAAATGGGATAATGTATGTAAAAGTATTTGGCATACTGCCTAGAACACAATAGGCATGCAATAAAATCATGTTTATTATGCAAATACTCAGATAGCACTTAATATGTTCCAGGCACTGTTCTAAGTGCTTTGCACATATTAACTTTTAAAATCGTCATAACAATCCTTGGGTCACCTACTATTATTATATCTCCTTTACTGATAAAGAAACTGCAAATCTAAGATGTTAAAAAAAAAAATGTCACGGTTAACAGAAGCAGAACTGAAATGAAAACCCTGGAAATTTCTTTCCAAAGTCTCTGCACCTGAACGTCATACTCAACTGTCAGAGTTGCCTCTGAACTGTGTAAAAAACTCTCTTTTTAAAGGTTTCTGTTAGATGATTTGAAATAAAATAATATTAATCCAGTTAGAGAAATTATCTCAAGATGACTGCAAATTTCACTAGAGAGCTATATAGACACATTTCAAATAACCGATTGCTCAAGGAGATAAAAAATATACAAGAAATGACTGGCACACTCAATTAAAATAATTCAAGGGGGGGAGGGTAATTAAAAAGACTATTTACAAAAGTGTGCAATAACTATGGAGAAACCGTAGAAGAGAGTGGAATATCTGAGGCTAACAACAGTTGGGCTGTGTATGCCAGAAACAACAAAGGTTACTGGAACCCAAAGGGGTGATTCATGTGGAGAAGGACTCATAGAAACAATTATTTGGTCAAAAGAGGCCGCCAGCCCAAAGTGGCTGTGCAGGGAGGGAGTCAGGGGAACAGATACTTCCTTCCTGGGGATCTCCTCCCAGAGCCCCATTGGCAGCTCAAAGTCAGTCCCCACCAATCTATTCCATACAAGTCAGCCTCCTGAGGCAGAGAGCAGGTGGAAAAGACTAGCAAAGTTATTTTTCTAGATTTGTAAAATGATGAGCATTTTAAATACCAAAACTTAATTTTTATTATCTTCCTGTATATATTAAAATGTCTGTCATCCTAAGTACACAATCCATAAGTAAATTTTTGTACTAGCTCTAAAATAGTAGTGCCCTTGAGAGCAACAAAGGAGGATATAAATGCTGGCCCTACCCTAGTGTTTACAGAGTGTGCTCCTGTGTCCTTCAGAACACAACTTCCAAGCATATTTACAGGTTTTACATGAAAGGTGTTTTCTAAACAAATAATTTAGGGCAACATGGGATTAAGCAAATTTAAACAAATTTCTTAACTGAAGAATATCTCAGAGCTATGTACATGGTGAAAATGAAAGAGTGGAATATAATATCAACTAATCAGACACACGTTAATCTTTGGGACTTCATTCCAAGGGACACGCTTTAAGAAATAATTTTCTAAACAAGAAATGTAGTTCTTGGGGGTTTGATGTTAAGTCATACATAGTTCCAGGAAACCAGGAATCTTCTTCATTTCAATGACCATATTATCACTTCCTTCCACAGGGATCTCATTGCCAGGTGTTGTAGGTATACCATTCATGAAGTCACTGGTAATAAAGGTTCGAATAACCATAGATCTCTGGCATGAAGGCTACTTCTGAAGTGGATCCCAATCAAAATGAATTGGTATAAAAATCACCGGCATCTGGCTGATTTTCCCAGCATACTCGGACTCCCTGAGAATGTTACGGGCCTCAAAATCAGCTTGAGGAAAGTACTATGATCATACAGGGGTGATGAAGTAAGTTCTTGGAATACAATATTGACCTTCACCATTGGATTTTTCTTTCTTCCTTGTAGTTCCTGGCAATTTGCTTAACAGGCAATGACATTCCCATTGCCTCCAGGAGCTTCAGGTCTTTTAGGCTGTCAAAGCAAAGGTTTCTCAATATGGGCATATGAATTTAAAAGGGAAGTCCCAGAAGTGAATAGAGCATGGATTGTCTGCCATCGTAAAGTCTGGTCAGAAAATTGAGAGGAAAGCTCATGACCCAGAGCTTCAATCTAGATAGATGGATGGAAAAGGTGGGGTCTGGCCTTGGAAGGCAAGGGGGCAAGGAAGGGACAATCTTGATGAGGTAAATTGTAGGGTGCCAGAAGACCACCTGAGCTGGCCAGCTAAGAGGTCCTATGGAAGCCAAACCAATACTCTTGACCACTCTAGATTATCAGCTCCTTATGCACAGAAGCAAGCAGCCATAGACACTGGTCTGTGGATCATCCAACAAAAAGGTGCCAGCATGTGATGAATGACTTTGCTGGACCCCATCTGAATTGTCCCCTGGGACCAGAACCTCCTACAATTGCCCAAGAAGAGGTAGTTTTTGACAGCCCACACATCTCTCAGAGCAATTGTGTCAGGATGGAAGGAAATGTTCTGGTACCTTATTAGGATGGAAGAGTTGAGTATAAATATGCATATATTACTCTCTTTTGACAAACCCTCCAAACCTAAGTAAGTTACTTACTGGTGGAGGATAATTACTTTAGTTTTATTGAGATGACAATAATGTGAAATTAAAAAGGCAATAGAGGTAAAAAAAAAAAAAAGTATAAATAAGAGAAACCTTTTATTAATCATGAATTAGGTATCATACCACATGTGACTAAGTCCTACCAACAAACTTATAAGATAGGGATTTACCTGCATTTTACATGGGGGAAACTGCAACTGAGAAAAATTAAGTGTCTTTCCTAAGGTTAGAAAATCAGTTAACAGTAATAACAAAAAGAGCTAAATAATGAGTTTTTTTTTACTCTATGCCAAATAATTTCACGTGTTTTACCTATAGTCTCACATTTATATTTCATGCCATTCCTAGAAGGTAGACTATTATTGTTCCCAATATACAGATGGGAAAACTGAGGTGGGAAATATTATGTTATTGACCTAAGGTCATGCATTTAATAAATGGTAGAACTGGCGTATGAACAAAGGCTATCTGACTGTGGAAACTGTGTTTTTAGTCAAAAAGCTCTACAACCTCTGGGTATAGAGACCTCTCAGTCATCAGAAATCATGCCTAGGTAGTTTATGTATTGCAGGAACACAGGAGATGTATTTTATAGTTAAACAAAGAAAAGGATTTTTCCTTGTCCTATCTACTTAACTACCTATAACATTTTTTCAATCAATAATACATTGTCTAACAAAATGAATCAATGTATAGCAGGCATATAGG
This sequence comes from Tolypeutes matacus, assembly GCA_026826555.1. Taxonomy (NCBI): domain Eukaryota; kingdom Metazoa; phylum Chordata; class Mammalia; order Cingulata; family Chlamyphoridae; genus Tolypeutes; species Tolypeutes matacus. Next base: position 653,156 of record JAKSZT010053766.1, on the reverse strand, counting down.
CAGCCTTCAAATATTTTGGGGGATTGAGTTGAAAGCACACCCTAAAACCATATAAATATCCAAAATGGCATGATGTTTTCTAGTAGCATTATTAATTTGATTTTAGGTAAGACTGCTTCTAAAATTATCTAATTAATTTTTTTTAATTCAAGGAGAAAATGTATTATCACTTAAAAACTTATTCTAGTACCTATTAGTTAGGGGTGTGTGTGTGTTTGTGTGTGTGAAAGAGAGATTTCTAGCTAGATCTTTCCTTGAACTTAATATTCCTCTTATTTTGCTTTCAGTGAAAAATGGAAAAGAGCTAGTAATTTTTTTCTTTAGAAAAGTTCCCTATATTTTTGAAGATAGTTTTTAATCATCCAATCATTCTGTAGTCTTCCCTTTGGGAGGCAAAGGCATGTCTAGAGATGAACTGTACTTCTAGGATTCTTGCATTGAGAAGGCAACAAGGTTAAAGGTAAGAGATTTAGCTTAAGAAAAATCTATTGCCATAAAAATAATAAGAGGATAAAAACATATTAATTCTGACATTGGGTTCTACTGCACTATAATATTTTTTAAAATGTTAGTAAACTCTTTGTGACTCAGAGTATCCATCTGTAAAGTGGAGATAAAATACTTGACTTCATGATCTATGTATGATATTTTAAATAAAAATTTAATAGGAAATGGTTTTGCACTACAGTAAAAATAAAGTTCAGAACCAGAGATATTTGACCAATGTTACTTTCTCCTTTTCAACAAGAATATCTTTTATCTTGCTGTCCATCTCCCACTGGCAGATGACCCTGCCTTCTTCCCCTACTCATTACTGTGGTGGCCCCAATCCCTTTTTTCTCTAGATAAGCAAGCCCCCTTCTTTGTGTCCCTGCCCCCTCCTGGAGTTACCACCAAGCTCCACGTCAACTCTAACTCTTTTCCCAGGCTTAACTGCTTTCACTAAGTCCCAGCACCTGCTCCTGCCCAGTGTCTCTCTCATTGTTTAAATTATGCACAGGTACACAGCCATGCTAGAAGAGCAAAAAATTCTGGTAGCCAAGAAAAGAAAGAAGATATTTCTGTAAGTATGTAAGATATACACTTAGTTTATTGGATGAGCATTTTCTACTACAGAGCATGTGTTCATAGTCTGCATGATGACTAGTCATCAAATGTAAACTGTTTTTTTTATTGTGCCTTAAGAACAATGGGAATGAAAAATCGTAAGCATTGAACAAATGACTCAGACCTACAGCTATAACTGAGAGAAGGTACAATAGATGTTTTTATATACAATACCTGACTTAATCTTCCCAGCAAAACCCTAAGTTAGAAATTCTTATTGTTATTTTTTCAGATGAGGAAATTGAGGTTTAGGGAAATTAAATTTATCCAAGGCATGGAGTTGGTAAAGGATAGAGCTAGTATTCAAACCAAATCTATCAAAAACCAAAGCTGAAACTATTCATTACCATGCTATAAATCTCCAAAATGTGATTGGCACCAAGTATGGGATATTGCCTTTTGAGTGGTTACAGAGTTTCTTGATCCCTGCAAAGGCCTCGGGAAATCTTTAGAATTTTTCCTCAAAATTCTGGTCTATGCATGGTACCATTTGTGGCATCTGGCTTTTTGTGGCTATGTCTACTATAAGAAGATACATCAGTGGTGAGAAATTACATTTTTTAGAAAGGGTCACCATAATGAATCTCATGCCAGAGAATATCTCTTCCTATAAGAAACAATGAAATGTTTTCATGGGAAAAATTTATAGCAGAAATCGAGAACTCTGGAAAGTTTAAACATCTTTGTTCTTGAATTAGTCACGTCATACAAGGCACACACTTTATCTTGAGTAAAATAAATGCCAAAGGTAAGCATAAATCTTTTCTTTCCTATGATTCCAAATTTTTTAACATCCATACAAATAAATTAAAGCTACAGAAGACTCCTAGAAATATTTTCATGAGGTCATGTCCTGTTGATTTCATGATCAAATTATCACCACACTAAATGTCCACATCTGTCATTCTAAAAAGTCAGATTTCTACAAAAACACAATATTTCCCAGAAACTAATATTCCAAACTCTAGGCATTTCTATGAGAATAACAGAAAAATGAGTGACAAAGCTTTTTGGCTTTAGCATCTTCAGTGCTTAACCTTAATAAACTTGGATATGGTCAAGTATTACAAAGATCTTTGTCCAAGAGATCAAAGCACAAATTTCATTAAATATACCTCTGAATATAGAGGCCTTTTTATTGAGACCCCTTAAAAACTATATATATATATAAATTGAACAACAAACAATATATATATGTATATATATATTCCCTTTTAGAAACTGATTTCTATGACCATAGAAATATTTTCTTCTATGAATCACAGAAAAACAGGGTATCTGTTCACCCAAATAAAAAATTATCCAGGAATTTTTCATAACCGCTTTTTTTTCCACTACCATGTCAAATTTATTATTCCAGTGGTACTGCTACAACTGGAGTTGCTCATGAAGACACCACTCAGGGCTACCTGCCTTCATGATTCTGTCCATAGAGATACACACACCCACTTGCTCCTGCACCCTTTCTGGAGGAACACCCACTGAGGGCCATTTACCCAAACTTCTTAATGCGTTTATTTACTATAATTTTTTGGACATTTGAATTCCTCTGAAGAAATGGAAAAACGAGACGTGTTGGGTGCCCCATCCTCCCTACCCCACCCACACTGGCCAAATTAGTCCCTGCAAAGAGGGCATTTCTGCTGCCTCTTTGACATACTGAAATAAATATTGGCAGAAAGGGCATCAAGTGTTACTGTTGAGTGATGGCCTGGAGTGGGCCCCAGAAACCTTTCAGGCTGAGGGCTACTGTGTCTGGACAGTCTCGAGGTGTCAGCCAAGCAATGGGGAGAATGCAGAGCCTGCTGCCTGCTGCCTGCTGCCCAGGTGCAACTGGGCGTGTGTGGGAGGGTGTTCCACAATTTGTCCAGGAGTAGAGTATTGATTACTTAAAATAAATACTCATTTTGAGTAATTGAAACATGTCTATTAGAATGGAAAGTGCTGTTCCCTGAATAAAACAAGGTTTTATTTTTCTGTTTCTTTAAAAAATACCCACATTATGTTATGAATTTTTGTAAATATTATGTTTTATTTGTAACACAAATGAGTTAACCTGACATCAAACAAGAATTTTCAGGAGTATTTCTAAAATTTACAACTTAATAATGGATATCACAAAATATACTTTAGAACTATAAAGAAAATAAAAAAGGTGTTTGCTTTCTGAAAACACAAAGCAAAAGTATAAATAATGACAGGTAATTAGCTGCCATCTCTTTTCTTTGGTGACTCCAACTAAGTATGCCGTCTACTGCTCATTGACTATTTACTCTATGGTTGTATCTCACATTAATTTCTTACAATGTCTTTTCTGGCATATATCCTGAATATAGTGCACAGAGATTGAAGGAAGGAAAAGAGACAATCGTAGCAATTTGCAGAGATTCTATTTGGCTTTCACCAATGACATGCTGTCAAATGGAATACTTGTACCTGTCACTACAGGTCAAGGACTGGCTTCTGGAGCTGTTACACAGCTTTAGACATTCTGACATTTAATGTCAACCAAGGTGTTGAGAACGGCCATTCTGACAATGAAATTGTATCTTCACCCATAGAAACAATGCTGTGTGTGTAAACTGTCATTAATAATTGCTACTGCATTTGATGTGTTTTCCTTTCTCGCTCTTTATATGACTGTGTTTTAAAATCCAATAATGGGGGGAAGCGGCTGTGGCTCAATCAGTAGGGTTCCCGTTTACCATATGGGAGGCCCCGGGTTCGGTTCCCAGGGCCTCCTGGTGGGGGCAGGCCCACCCGCACGGCGTGGTTGGCTGGCCCAGCGAGCACAAGCAGCAAGGGGGAGATAAATGAATAAATAAATAAAATCTTAAAAAAAAAAAAAATCCAATAATGGGAATCCCAGTGGGTTCCGTGTAATATTTTGGGTATCTAAGCACCTCTTAAAATATATTTATATATATACATAAATAACATTTTTGTAAGCAAATGCACATATATGCATATACATTTATATATCATTTTGCAAATGTTGGTATGTATTGTGAAAATTTTGATTTTTACCCACAATAAAAAAAAAGAAAAAATTCAATAATGCTGATTTATACCAAACATGGCTGAAATGTCTTAAATAAATGTTTATATGTGATTTGTAATTTAAATGTATATTTGAAAAATAAAAAGATATTTTTACCTGTTAAAGTCAGCTGCAAAGTAACTGAACTGTTCTAATATATCTCCTCTAGCTCTATTATTTTTTACTTATCAATTCATCTGTAAACTTTTCTTTAAATTTATATTGAGTTTCCTATACAAATAGCATGTAATTTTCTCCTTTTAATGTGAGTTGTTTTGTTCCTGAGTTTTTCTGGGTGAGTTTAACCCTTCCTTAGTGTAGCTCAACATTTTCCAAAAGTTAACCTATGATTCAGCCCTGGTTAAATAAATTGAAAAATAAAGCATATTTATGCCTCCTGTAAATTTATAATGTATATAAGAATATTAAAGATGCTAATGATTCCTACAATAAAAGAAACTGAAAAATGTGTGTAATCCAGAATTTCCCATTGAACACTTTGATTGCTAAATGTCAATTAACATCTAGCCAAAGTCAGTTACCTGGGCAAGGCCAAAGAACATGGGGAAGGGTTGCACAGTTCCCAAAGGAGGAAAGCAAGTCACAAGGCAAGAGGCAGTGATATATAATACTTTTGTATGGAAAGAGGAGGTGAGTAATAGTGAACAACCACTTTCTTCGTCATAGAAATTCACTGGCTATACTTCTGCACACAAAATCCACTCACTCCCCTACAACAGGCACCCTAAAAGTCTGAACCAATTAAGATATCAGCCCTGAAGTTCATGTTCTTCTCTACATCAAATACAAATAGCTTCTCTTGATCTGAGCATGTATGAACTAAGTAGACATATTATGTTCTACACACACACTCAAGATACAATGGTAGAAGAGAGGCAGGATAAACACTCCCACTCGAATGTGGACAAAATGGAAAACACACAGCAGTCAATGGTCCACAGCAGCTCTGAAATCCCATTGGGCAACATAAAGGCATTGGGGATAGGGAACAGTATTTTGATTAAGAGTCTGCAACCTGGGAATAGCTTCCCAAGGAATTTCTCCAGGATTCTTAGCTCCAATCTTTTCCTTTATCCTTCTTGGCCATATCTAAAAAGGGAATTGGGAAATATGCCCTTCCTTGGGGGCTAAGCAGCTTTTTGGGTCTGCTTCTTGCCTACAGAAACCTGGGGGTCCACAGATCATTTCACACAATGAAAAGCCACATACACATTCTTCTATTTCAGACTGGCAGTTCTCTTGGCATTACAACTCCCTTTAAAAACTTGATCTTTTCTTTCCTCTTTCAAAAATCTGTTTGATACTATTCTGCTTCTGTGTAAATAGGCACACTCACCTTTCTTTCACAGATCTGTTTTTCTCTCTCTAAACCTGAGTGCAGGTGTTTACTTATCAGGCTCCATGAAATCACTCCTTTGGTTTCTTTTTCCTAAGCCATTTTTCCCATTTGAAAAGATTTACTAAGGGACACCTTAATTCAGTCAGATTTGTGTAGACATGATATTAATTTGGTCTTTGTCCCTAAACTGAGCCTTAATCTGAGTCTTCATCAGCCTTTGTGACTCAAAGCACTTGTCTTTATAAGCAGAGTTGAGGAACAGTTTGATTTTCCAACACTATAAGTTCCAGAATTTCTCAGCTCTCTTTTCATTGCTTATATTAAACAAATCACTTGGTGCTTTTTTTTATTTCATTTGCCTTCTTTTATCACTTTATCAAATGTCACTTCGAACAACTAACTCACTTTAGTACCATTTTATTTCAACTCCCCCTTACAGAAAAGCCATCTAAGTCTGCCTTCCAAGTTACCTCAGGTGACAGTTTTATAAGGTTTTGCTATTGCATAAAATGGTTCACCAATTTTCCAGCCTCCAATAAGCTCCCTCACAGCCAGCTCTCTGACCTCAAAAATCCACAGCACATATTTTATGTTTTGTTTTGTTTTTTAATTATTATTATTATGGTAACATTCCACTTCTAAATACTAATTTTTAGAATAGTCACATATTCTGCTTAACAAGCAACCCTAAAATCTCACCTGGCTTATAAAAACAAGCATTTCATTCTTGTTCATGTCTCATGTAGGCAGTTATTGCATGGCAGTAGCGATTGTGGCTCTGCTTGGCTCTGCTCCACATCTTTTCTGAGATCCAGGCTGAAGTTGCAGCCCTTATGTGGAGCATACCAATTCTTGAGGCTGAAGAGAAAAGGCAAGAAGACAAGACAATCCTTCAAATTTCATTGAAATCTTCTAATTGGATGTAGACTAGAAATATCTGTTCACATTCCAATGGCCAGAGAAAAACTACATGGTTAAATGCAAAATCAATGAGGAAGGAAGGAAAAGGAAAGGTATACTCCTCACAACAGGAGGAAGGCAAGTCCCCTGGCAACGGCTGGGAGATATAAACTGTTTACAAGGAAGGGATACCATGTGTAGTTGTGAACCATAGTAATACAACCTACCAAATGTATAGTTTAGCTCACTTGCTCTAAACAAACAGAAACAGTAAAAATAAGTAAAAACAGTAAAAATAAGACTATACATTCATGCCGCTTAACCAGTAAAGCCAATGATTTGTTAAGCTTTGAAAACAGCCTATAATGTAAAAAATGATATTGTGCCTTATTTTCAATTTCTAACATTAGTAGGCACTATTGAGGAAGTTATTCCACTGCGTATGAAAACTTCCTGTTCTTTTGTCTCAGTCAGGCCAGCTCAGAGCAGCTGTGACTGTAATGACCCTATATGCAATGATCTCTGGCACTTACCTGGAAGGCTAGAGCCACCCAGGAGGAAATAGAAAGACATTCAGAGGTCGAATCTTTGTCAGACCTGTTCGTTTGTGTCTCTGACTATTGTCATTACCAATATGGGCACTGCAATAAAACTTGCTAAGATCTCTGAGATCTCTAAGATCTCTGGCTGGGGCATAGCAGGCATCCAATAACTATTTGTTGAAAGCTGTTAAATTATCTAATGTTACCATGGTACTGAGCTGGCATGTTTACATGGTATGCACCATAATGCCAATCTGCTAGTTTTGAATATTTAAGTTTGTTCCATATGTGGCCGTCACTCAACAGTCCCTTTCTCTCCCAAATCATTGCCTAAGAACCAAATTATATATTTATGTTGTTTACATTCTAAAATAATTCATTTTAAAATGGGATTTATTTCACCCTTTTAGAAAATGTTTGATTTTATTTATTTATTTATTTATTTTTAGGTACCAGGGGCCAGGAATTGAACCTGGGACCTCACACATGGGAAGCCGGTGGTCAACCACTGAGCCACATTGGCTTTCCTGAGTTGGTTTTCGTTTTTTGCTTGTTGTTTGTTTTTTGTTTTCCCAAGAGGCACCAGGTACCAAACCCAGGACCTCCCATGTGGGAGCAGGTGCTCAACTGCTTGAGCCACATCCACTCCCAGATGTTTGATTTTAAAGGAGTAATTTTTTTTTTTAATCCAAATGTATTTTTATGGTGGAAGGGAATATATTTTAGTGAGGGGGTGATGCTTTTCCTTTCCCACTTTCAGAGTTCTGCCCCCTCAACTTGCTACCACGATAGGGTATTCTTTTCTACCTCAAAGAATTTGCACATTTTATTCTTCCTGGAACATTCTTCTTCATACACCATACTTTCTCATGTAGTTAATTCCTAGTTTTCCTAAAAAGCTAAACCTAAGGAAGATTTCTAAGACCCTCTAGATCAACTTAGGGTCTTCCTATATAGTCTTTTACAGAAATATGTACTTTTCCATAATACTGACCATATTTGAAATTTAAAAATTATCTCTGTAATTGTTTAATGATTGACTGTCTCTCCAACTAAAATTTAAGCTCCTTGAGGGCAGAGACCATATCTAACTTATTCATAACAGCATCTCCATTGCTTATACTATGTATAACATATCTTATAAGTATCATAACTATTTGTTGAATATATGGTTGTATGAATGAATAAATGGGAACTTTGGGCTCTCATTACACAATTTCTCTCTTTAAAGAAAGCAGAAACTTTCTAGATAGCCTCTTGAAGGAGGGGGAAAAAGTAGGAAAATTCCTATGTGCTTTCTTATATCCCTTCTGAATTCATCTACACACTTTTGGTGGCCTCCTCCTGTTGACCTTCCCCTTAGACATCCCACAATTTTTCCTGAGGGCTTTAGCACTTCATGGCCACCCACGATCAAATATGTCCTTATAAATTCCTCCAGTTAAATGATTTCAAATTATATTGTGTGTGTCTCTAAGTGTGCGTGATTTAGAAACATATGTCCTGCTCTAATTAGGACTTGATTATGTAAGAGAAACAAATAAAAACCAAGAGTTATTGTATTTTCTTAAAATTTTACAATCTGGGACGTATCAAAATGATGTCATTCCCTAATGCCCTCATTCATGATGGAATTGTGAAGTGGATTATGACAATGAAAGCATTACTGGGAACATGTCCAAATCTATCTGGCAAGCATAGAGCCTATATTTTTAAAAGTGATCACACATTTTCTGAATGTAATAGGCCAGGACTTGATGTCAAATCAGTGGGAAAGTAAACATAAAAGACAGCAAATGTAAATGATTGGTGTAGGCCCAAAGCAAGAAAAAAATTTATAATTTGTAACTTGGTTATCAAGGTTTTCATATGTGACTATCACAACCACACATTTACCATGGCCCTTATGAATTATGCTCCAAAAACTTACATAATTGTACTCTGTTCATCAACTTTAGTATTCAGATAATGCCATTTTAAATGAGCTTTAAGGCATAATTTACATTCAGTAAAATTTACCAATTTTAAGTTATAATGCAATTTTGACATATTTTTTCTTCAAACTAGATTGCAAATTTCATGGAAAAGTAAAGTTATATGATATAAAATGGCTTTTATTTAATGGCATAATCTTAATGGCATATTTAAAATTATATGAGTGTACGTGTGTGGACATACAGACATTTTTATTTCACCTTACTCTGGAATATTTTTATTTACACTTTCAAACAAATACAAAAATATTAGGTTTAACATATAAAAAATATCTTTTAGAAATAAATTTTATATTTGATCTCTAAACAAAGAATGGTAAACTATTCATTATGAAATTATTTTTATATCACCTTGAGAAAAACTATTAGGTTTACTAAGTCTAAATCATCTAAGATTTCTTTATCAAATGCATCAACCATTATCCCTCACCCTCTGGATTCCTAGGCTAAGAATTAGACTCCAATCCATTAAGTCCAGCATATATCAAACACTCCAAGTGGTTTTTTCAAGGGCATTCCTTGAAAAACAACTACTTTAGCACAGACGGATAAATTTCTCAGAGCCACCTGTCTTAGTTTGCCAGGGCTGCTGTGACAAATACCACACATTGTTTGGCTTAACAGGAATTTATTGACTTACAGGGGAGGCTAGAAGTACAAAATTAAGATGTCATTAAGGCTATGATTTCTCATGGGGTCTGCAGCATTCTGGTGATGGCTTCCTGGCAATCCTCTGTAACATGGTCATCTGTCTCTGTCTCCCCCTCTGGTTCCTACATCTGTGACTAATTTCCTTAGCTTATAAGGACTTCAGACATATTGGGCTCACCTTCATTCAGTTTGGCCACAGCTTAATTAATAACATCTTCAGAAGTCCTGTTTAGAAAGAGTTCATATCCACAGGAGCAGGAGTTAGGTCTTGAACATGTCTTTTGTGGGGGACATGATTCATTCTCCAACACCATCCTTGCCTACTTTAAGCATGCTCCCTTTTGCGGGGAGCACATGGATGGCCACCCTGTTTCCTGAAGTAGATGCTACTTCTCTTCTTGGGATATGTTCTTGACTGACATATAGCTACTCCATCTGGTTACAAACTTAGCTTTGACCTGAATTGAAAATTTTAGAATGTTGCTTCTGTATGTGAGTGCCTGTTGCTGCTCTTATCCAAACTGTCTCCTGAATCTTAGAGTATGAGTCATGTTACATGCTCCTTTTACTATCCACACACTGCTCCAGAACCCATTTCTGATATTGTTTCTTCAGCCATTGTTCTAGTTTCCCTTGGTACTGCTAAGATAAGTATCATACAATGGGGGGAGAGGAGGTGAACAACTGGAATTTACTGACTCGTGGTTTCAGTGGCTAGAAGCTTGCTTCCTTCAGGGTTGATATCAGACTGGCCAGCAATCTTTGGTGTTCCTTGGTTTTTCAGTCACATGGCAATGCATACATGGTGGCTTCTGCTCCTTTCTCTTCCAGGTTCTGTTGGCTTCCATGGCTTCTCTGTCTGTGGCTTCTTTATATGGCCTCCTATAATATGATTAAGACCCATCCTTACTGAATTAACCTCATCAAAAGGTCTTATTTACAATGGGCTCATATTCACAGGAATGGAGTATAAAGAACTTGTTTTACTGGCATACATAATCCCAAGCCACCACAGTCATTTTCTCCACACAAGGACACTTAGACATTGAGTGTCCTAACACAAGGACACTTAGACATTGAGTACTTTCCAGTGTCCACCTCATACACTAATAGGGACCATAAGAAAACTTGTATGGTATTGGTCAGAAGACATTTAAATAAGATTGCCACTTCTTGGTGCCAAATGTTGTTCATAGAAAGTGTCATGGTGCTTGGTGCCAATGAAGACATTTCTGGTTAGACTTCAAATATAAAGTGGTTTCCTACTGAAAGGCACTTTAATTACCTATCCCATCACCATGGTTCAGTTGTATATTAATCCTAACACAGTCCCACAGCTTTCAAAGAAAACATAGACCATAGCACTCAAGTGAGAGAACAAGAGCTCCCCTGTCTGCACATTCAAGAATTTACACATAAAAAGAACAGCCAGGATTAGGGATATTGGAAAAGAACAGCATTTTTCTAGAAACAATGAAATTCAGAACCTGAAAGCTGCATTTTCTTAAGAAAAGTAGGACATGTCTATGCAAAAAAATAACTGATGGGGTCCCATAGCTTGGTGCTTTACTGAGAATATCTGAACCTATGCTCTAAAATGAGAATTTTCTTTAGTTAACTATATAAATGTATATACCACAACTCTGCTGTCTTAGCCACAATGCAGGGAACGAGAAGGAATCCAACCACTGTTACATTTCCTCAAGACTTAAGGCTCTTTAGAGAGAGACAGACCACCTGCCCAGGAGAACAGCTTGCATTTTCTCATAGTAGTAACAAGTCATTTCTTTACTCTGAGAATTGGAGTTGCTGAGATTTAGGAAGTCTTCAGGCAAACTAAATTCAGATTTAGAAAGAAAAATGGAAAAAAAAAAAACTTTACAGGAACAATGCTACTAAAACACATCTAATATAATTTATTAAACAAACCATGTAATATCTGAAGAAATGATTTAGAGATTTCCCACTAGTTAATCTCCCTTAAAATTGCCTCTTATGTGGTGGAAAGCATTCTCCAAAGTGGCCTCTCCAATGATGAAGCCAAATTTCATCTTCTGCTTTTAAAATCATAGAAGAGAATTCCTAAATCTTTAAAGTAGAAGCTTGAGTCCACTTTTAGCCACTGAGGTTTAATAAATATTGGAACTCATTTTCAGAGGATCCAATATAAAATGTTATAATGAAATGATTCTGATAAAATGTCTTAAAATGGAGAGTAACAGTTGTTCACACTTTGCCTAAAAGATCAAATTTCTCTCTAAGTCCAAGAAGCTCCTGTCTCTATATTTCTTGTGAGCCCAATGGAAAGGAGCCATGTCCAGAGGGTTGCCAGTTGCTCTGTCATGACTGCTCTGCTCCCAAGATTCCAGGATGGAGATATAAATGATATGATGCTGGAAATTTTTTCTTCTACATTGAATATGAGCAATTCTGGCTACCTACTGACCTTCTTCAGCTCTATCCTTCACAATTCCAAAAGCTTGCCACCCAAGGTAAACATAGGTGCTGTAGACTGTCATAGTAGCATGACATTTTATCTTAAATTTATATAGTTTTTCACCCAATAAAAATTCCCAAGAATTTAGGACCATCTACTTTGGTATCAACTTTCAGGTTTCCATGACCTCAAAAAACAATATTTTACTCATATAATTGCCATAACCCCCAATGATATTTGGCCACTTTTACCTCTAATTTTTCAATCTGAAATAAGATGAGGATGAGGATGGCAATGAGGTAGCTTAGTCAAGAATCTGAGACTTCATCAGTTGCCATTTGAGGTTTAATTTCCTACCTTTGCAGCCTACAGTGTTTACTTGAAAATAGAGGCCAGTTTCAGGGGAAAAATACCCCAACTCCAGGAGCTTATATTTTTTTGCTGTGACTTAGGGTGTTTGATTTTTCCCTCTGAAAAACCCACTAGCAGCATGAGGGGAAAACATAGGCTATCAGGGGATAGCCTGGGGAGTCTTTTCTGTTTGGTCAAACATTTCTCTTGTTGGCATATGGTACAACATATGTGACTTTTACTGCTTTGTTTTTTATTTTCTCTGGATTTCCTCATTACCTGAGAAAGTGTAATAAAACCTTTGTTTTCTTGAGAGCAGTCCTATTCTTCACTTTCAACAACACTTGAGGGTTCTCCAAACATTCCAGAGGAAAACTTATAGCCCAATAGATTTTTCAGTTCACACATCCCAGCAACACATAGTGGCTACATAAGACAAGTATTTCTCAGTATGAATTAGATCCAACAATTCAGTTATAATAGCATGCCTACAGAGGTAAAGCAGTCAACTTGGACAAAGAAACCCCAATGCCACAAGGTGTCAGAAACACGCTCTATGTGAAAAATCCCTCTCTACAATCCCCAGAGAATATTTGAGTATAAATAACTTCCTATTCCTCAATCACAAAGTGAACAAAACTGAAATATTAACTTCTAGAAATTTCATCAAAATGAAATTTCATCAAAATTTAACAGAATGAGTTAACCAAAAAGATGATATTCAATGTTTTATTGTCTTTTTTAAAATTTACAAGGATTTAAAGTAGCAGCCATATAAATGAATGAATAGATGACTTTAAGAAGTAAATTATTTGAGATGATTATCTTCTATCAATCCTATCTTGATTTGAAGGGCATGTTACAATCCAGAATGCAAGACTGAAGCGGAAACAGCATATATAGTTTACATAGTTTACTCATTCTTTCTGAAATACTACATAAAGGAAAGAGAGGAAAAAAACAATTAGGATGTAGCAACACTAACAAAATGCAAATAAAATGAGTTAAAATATTTTATTGTAGTTGGCTAAGCTTTGGATTTGGTGTTTCAAGTTTTTTAAGCCAATACTCAATGGTAGTTTAAAAGTCTGTGTATAGCCATTTTTCAACTCACAGGGAATCATAAACTCATTGCCTTCAGTAGAAGTACCACCCCCCCTCCCACACCCACACCTACATGCATACACAGATGGGCACACAGATACAGCTCTAGGATAGGGGACTAGAGTTTACCCTCCCTACCGTCAATCACTCAGCCTATAATTACAGATGTCCTAGGGTATAAATTGAATGGCGATTGTGGAAGGTCTTGAGGCACAAAGGGACAATACTCCAGTTGGTCAGTCATAAAAAAATGTTCTAGAGATCATTGAGGGAAAAATATATTCACTGGACATTGATTGGAAAAACAGCCAGTCTGCTTAGTCCCTGGGCACAAGAAATGGACAATATTTGGAGGTAGGAGTACAGCATAAGGAAATAATCAGAAATGCAGGCAAAGAATTACGGACCAGAATTTTCATAGAAGCATTATTTAAAATTTCAGAGCAAGCCAGGAAAACAAAAACTGGATTCACAACAAATAACCCAAAATAGGGATGGTTAAATAAGACAGACTGTTAAACAGACATTAAATATCATGTTTTCAGAATATATTTAAATAAATGGAAAAATACATATGATATAGTATAAGGTTTAAAAAAACATGAAAACTATATATATAGTATGTTTTAAATCAGTGTCAAAGGTGTTTCATCCAAAATGAGCTGAGACTTGTGAAAAATACTTAGGACATTGTAAAGTACTTTTCCATCCTATTTGAAGTAAAGGGGAGAGAAAAGGCAGGAAAGGAAGGATTCTACTGCTTGGGGAAAAAAGCAATTTGTTAACAGACAAAAGAATTTATTTCCCACCTCTACAGATAATGATTTTCAAGTTCTAAACATAGAATATACAATGAAAAATACACGTTTCAACTCAAAATAGGTAAGGAATAGTCTATATGCTCTTTAATGGCAAAAATCAGATCTGTTTTTGTGCTCTTCTGTGTCTATAAAACCTGGCAAACAACCTGAACATAGTAATATCACAATTAAATTGTGAGAAATAAATATAGGAACAAATAATTCAGTAAGAAGGATCAAGGCTTTAAAATGATTTAATGGCATCTCATGTTACTGAAGAAATTTACAGATATGAATGGCTAAGCTTTGGAAAATTAATGATCTCTGAAGTGATTTCAGAAGCCTATGGGATGGTTTCCTAATGTAATAACTGATCCTGGAAGATACATCTGATCCTGATTCCCAGTAAGATTGTAGAACAGATTTCCCTACAGATTATTTGTGGGAAAGGAATATGGTGCTTAATTCCATTATAAATCTCATATCCTTTCATCCATAGGTGACCCAAGAAACTCAGTATAAAGCAATTACACAATTATGCCTCAGCCCCTGCTGGCACTACCTTTTATAATTTGGTAAAATAAAAAACAGTAGCAGCAGAGAACCACTGGAAAGTTTTGAACTTGGAAGTGGCAATGTCACAGCTGTGCTTTGAGAAAAATAACTTGCCAGCTCTGTGTGGAATAAACTGGAAACTAAAGAAACTGAAGGCCTAGAGATCAATCATATGGCAAAGTAAAACGTTCTAAGCAAAGGCAATGTTAGAATTTTTTCTAAGGGGTGTTGAGAATGCAGATGTAAAGAGAAAACGGAGTACAACTGACAGGTAGATAGAGGATCAGAAATAGACAAAACCACAGATTATACCAAGATTTCAAGTTTGGATGGCTAAGTGCATAGTTGTGCGGTCACTAGAAATACGAAGTCAGGAGGTGAAGCAGAGTGAGCTGATGCTTAATTATTGGTCCGAGTATGTTGGAGCTCTCAGTCAAGTAGTGGGGTGAGAATATGAGAACTGCCTCAGGAGAAGTGAAAATGCACATTTGGGAGTCATGTGCCTGGAGTGGTACTGGAACCCTGGATGTAGAGACCCCGACATTTAGCTGATACTCAGACCAATGAGACTACATCCGTAAGAAAAGATTAAAGTTTATTTAGTTTTGCTTGTAGTTCACTGCCACTGTCTCCTCTTCTCTCTCTAGCCACTGCGTACTGGGGAACCATGAGCAAATAAAACAGTTTCTCTCTTGAGATCCCTACATAATAAAACATTTTAGAGCTTCATTTTATAGTATTCTGTATTTAAGGCTAACAGAAAGGTTTATTGTTGAAATATTTCTATCAGAAATAGTTGGGACTTTTTTTAGGTTTGGC
Organism: Tolypeutes matacus; assembly: GCA_026826555.1. Taxonomy (NCBI): domain Eukaryota; kingdom Metazoa; phylum Chordata; class Mammalia; order Cingulata; family Chlamyphoridae; genus Tolypeutes; species Tolypeutes matacus. The sequence continues at coordinate 637,496 of JAKSZT010053766.1, read as the reverse complement.
ATATAAATGTCTATGTTTCAGCTCTAAGGGAAGTTTACTGATGTGGAATTGCCTCCTTGGGCAATGCTGGAAAAATGAGGAGTCATTATATTCACTTAGCAATATTAAATCATAGAGTATACATAGTGAAGTGATTTATAGGTAACTGGTTTCCTCTTCAGGACAGAGGATCAGAGGGACTTTTTAAAAATATTAACCATCAAATACAGTAATGGCAAACACTCTGGTAATATTGAATGTTGAAAGCTATTTATTATGTCTATTATATCTTAAGAAAGATAAGCAGACAATATTGCAATCTTAAACATAAACTTGAAGAGTGCTAAATCCTCTTCTAAAATAAACTTCAAAACCCTCAAAGATTATTTTCTATAATAAACAAGACAAAGTAGTTTACTTATGGTCCAAAGTGAGACTTTGAAGTTCGCTTTTAAAGGAGATATTAGGAAGTAATTCTTTGAAAGAATATTATTTATGAAGGATGAAAGGAAATATTAAGTCTTTACAATTTTATGTTTCAGTCTCTCTGAAAAATGCCTTAATGCCTCTTTGATACAATTCACATCATCCTTTAAAAAATATAGGGACAGCAATTTCTTTGAAATTATTCAAGGATTCTATATACCAAAATCTATGTCTGTTTCAGAATCATAGTACCATAATGGTTGCAAAGTGTCCATGATTTTCTGTACCACAGAGGAAAAAAATATATATTGTCAAACAATTTATTACATGATATTTCCCATAACTCAGAAAATTTTCTTCAAGAATTGAAAAAGCTTTTAAATATTTATTGAGGTATAGATTTTCACCTTGTATCCTTCTCTAGCTTATTTTAAACATGAAAATATAAGAAAACAAATTGATTAAGGTATTCCTAAAATTTGCTCACACTCCAAGTCCAATCTTCCAGAATATTTTTAACTCAAACTTCTGTAAAGAGGAAAACAGAGTACGACTGAGAGGTAGATGGAGGATCGGAAACGGAAAAGTTTTTTTACATAATCCTGTCTTCTATGTAGTCTCGAGAGTCGGTGATGTACTGCCGTCCCTGGATTTTTATTCCAAGTTACTGACCCTTGTTCTGCAAGTTTAGAGGCACATGAAGAGGCAATGACAACCACATCAGTACCACAATGACGCAACCAGATTCCAATAGATGTGAAAATGTGAGAAAAATGTCATATTAGAGTCTTTGAAATATAGTATAGCCTAAAAGCTGGGACTTATTGTAAAGAAATATAGGCTGCAACTCTGGTTTCCTTGAGCATCTTGGAATTTCTCTACTCTTTGCCTGAGCTTTTAAATCTGGAATTTGGAAAAGTGTTAAGACTCCACTTTAAAGGGTTAATATAGAGCTTTAAGAGAGAAAGCAGTGCCTTTTCTACTGCTTCTCTTACTGCATTGAAGATCGCTGCCCCTCCACCATCAGAGCAAAGGCAGGGATGTCTTGATCAGCAGCAGCAAAACCAACCATTTGTTTGTAAATGCATCTTGGGGGTTGTTAAGTTTCCACAAAGCTGAACTCACCTATTCCTACATTCATAAGATTACTTTTGAAAAAGTCCTTGCTCTTCATAGATTATAAGTATATCTAGGCTAGACAGAAAGATAACTTTTTTAAAGAAAATATTATCTTCTCATATCGGGTTTATATACTGATTTCCTAAAAATTAGGTTCAGAATTTCTGAGGTTATAAACAGATTCAAGCACATATTCTTGAAGTAAACATCTTAGGAGTCAGATTAGTTTGATAGATATGATTAAGGTATTGCTGTGCTCACTTTTGGAAGTTTATACTTAAACCAGAGAAAATCAGCTAAAAATGAATCTAAACAACTATGTCTGAATACATTACCTACATTGAAATTAGTTATTCAGTTTTCATGGCAGTAAGGACTCGGGCCAGCTTTGATTGTTTTCTTTTACCTGCCCAACATCCCACAAAACAGAAGATGAAGAAGTAGCAAAATGTTTTCTAAAAATTACATGTAAAGAAAGAGATCTGAAGTAAGTTTTGTAGTAGTAGTTTAGTCATCATAGGACCGGAATTCATTGAATGGAAGCTAATTTCAATAAATATACAATATCTCATACTAAATGTACATGTACTTTATAATTTAATATTAATGTTTTTAAAGGCTTCTTAAACTGTTAGAGGAAAATAAAATTTTTAAACAGAAATATCATGAATTTTATATTAACTGGTATCTCATTACATTTGGTAAGTGATGTTTATGATAGATTCAGAAGATGACACTCATAATAAATGCATATATATTTTTTTAATGTTAAATTGTGATCTATGTGCCAATGAGAAAATCTCAAATTTTCAGTTAGATTTTGAGTTAGAGAGATTAGTAAAAGAAAGAGAAAGGCAAAGGATATGCACGTTTCTTCGTAGTATGTGTTTATTATTTCTTTAAGACACTTATCAATCTTTGATCAGAAACAAGAAAGGCAACCTAAAATGAGTGAATTGAAAAATAATTGAATTGTAATAACTACAAAACACTGAAAGTAAACACTGAAAGTGCTACATTAATGTACAATTTTATTTCAAACAGGAAAAATAGATTTTGCCAAGGGATGATATTCAAAATATTTAAAAGCTGCTGGGCACTGGCACCAATCAAGCAGAATGGGCACTGCTGTCAAAAAGCACAACCTCTCCAGGTCCACAGGATGGAAACCAGCCTGGGCATGAGCACAGGATGTGCTATACAAAATTGCTCAGTATCCTAATATAGGAAAGAAATAAAGGAAGCATTTCGGTTATTTATTGTTTGTTTGTTTACTTACTAGAATATTTTTCTGTTTCAATGGACTGATCAGTTAATGTGGCAAAAGGAATAAAACTGATTTTTTGTTTGTTTAGAAGATATTAGAAGATACTTTTTTCTCATTGCCGTACAAAGGACAACTCAGATAGGATTTCTAAGAAGAAATTCAAATAACTAAGAAGGAATATGGCCAATGAGAAATTCCTAGTGGCTGGCATGTCCAGGGGACTATTATGAACTACTGTTCTGATCTGGGTTGATTTTGTTCTTCCTGTGCTTTAAACCCCCTATGTTAACCATCAAACCCAAGACACTTACACAGATAACCTTGTTGTAGTGGAGCTTCGAGCAACTAAAAATACAAAGCTGAATCCCTCACTGAAGAGAGATGTGAAGCACAGAGAGGACAGAACCTAAGGAAAATGGCAGACGGGGACTGAGAAATATGCAAGAGCAGGAATTTATAGCAGACCAGAAGTCGCCTCATCCCAAACCAAGAATTTATGGAAATATTGGACAGAGTAGTATGCCTCTCATAAAACTTGAGATAGGGTTCAGTCTATTATATTTAGATAATGCATTTTAAAAATAGAATGCCAGAAAGTTGGACGGCTTGCAACATTTACTATATAAAAATGCTTGTCATCATTGTTATACTTATCAATGTCAAATAATCTGAGAAGCTATGTTAGCACAGGTACAAATCTGTGGCTTATCAGGTATATATTAATGTTGCTTTCCATATTTCTATTCTTTTAGAAATATAGACTTCTAAATTAATCTTTGACTCAATGTTTTCTACTATGTCTCATCATTTTAAAATATTAAATGTTTCCATCAAATAAAACAAAAAGCTTCCTCTCTTATCCTAAAAGACATAGCCAAATCAATCAAAGTTATTCTCACCCAAATGCTTGGAAAGGCTGCCATGTATTTATAGACCATTTGGATGGAAATTCAGGAAAAGGAACATTCTTGATGTCAGTTAAGCATAATCACCCATATAGACCATAACTGACTCCGAAGTCAAATGTTCTGTGAATGTTTGCATAGGAGATGGCTTGGAAATGGGCCAGCTTTTTAGGGCCCATCTGTGTCAGATCAGACCCTGGGAACTGCTCTAGAGGTAGAAATTATGAGATGTAGATAAAATTTTTATTTACTTCTTGGAATTCTAGTCTAAATACCTACCATAAAAATTCTTAGAATATTGCTACCTACAATATTTGAGTGAAATAAGCAAGTTAGATAAAACAAAAGGTTGAAGAACATGATGAATCTCCACATAAGATAATTATCCTTGGTTTTTGAAGTAATATATTTGCTGATGTAATTAGCCTAGAATGCAAGTTTGGTAGAACAAATAAAGAATAGATATTAGTGGAACAAAATCAAACAGTGGCAGAGTCCTAACAGCTAACTCCAATCATTGCTGTTTCAGAGGACAGACTATAAATATTTGTAAGATAGAAAACAAACTATATGTTTTCTCTATGTGGATATTAATGTTTCTCATCCATGCAAAAGTGATTCACACTCACTGGGAGGCACTTGACTTTCAGAAGCATCTTCTTCCCTTTTTGCCAATCCTAAAACAATTCAGTTTAACAAAACTCTACAGATAGAACCCATTTTTAAAAATTCATATGCATGCAAAAGCATTTTGTCTATCAGGTACTAAAAACACTGGGTAAGGTTAAAAAGAATGACAATGAGTCAGAATTGAACTAAACTTAAAACCCTTTTTTTAATAATTCCTATGTATGGAAAAGCATTTTGAGTAACAGTTATTAAAAATGTTAGATAAGCATTAAAAAGGATGAAAATGAACCAGAATCTAACTAACCTTAATGCCTCATTTGAAGGGGAAAGAAGCACAGTGAATAGTTTTCAAACTCATGTCATTGGTCTGGTCCTTATTCCTTTCTCTACAGTTTTTCTGCTTAGTGCCTTTTATGATCATGAAAAGGGATCTGTAAAAATCTGCATTTCTTAGAGAATACCAACTGGTGACATTTGCCTTAAGAATATGTGATTGTCTCTTTGTGCAACTGGAGCATGTTAGATAACTAGCCTTGAAATTCTTCACCTCCCCCATATTTGCAATGTAGGATATTTGAAAAGTGGACCTTGATAACATCTATCAATACCTGATGATAACAAGTAGGGTATGGCCAGAGGTCACAAGAGCATAGTGGTTGTGGCAGTTTGAGATTATTTATGAATCCCCCAAAAGATAAGGATTATGTTTGTAAACTGGTCTGTTTCTCTGCGCGTGATATCATTTAATTGTATTAGATTCAGCTGAGATGTCTTTGATTAAATTATGTTAAGATTAGGGCTTTGATTTGACCACAGCAGTAGGGTATAACTCAGGTTAAGTCCCCGCCCCAATATGGGCTGTTATAAACAGGCACTCACTCAAGAAGACCCAGAAGAAGACATAGGAAGAGAGAGCTTCATAGACATGGAAGAGGAGAGAACTTGGTCATTTTAGTCCTGCCACGTGACAGAAAGGAGAGGGCTCAAACAGCTAAAGCCCCAGGAAGAGAGCGGAGCCCTATGCCAGCCTATAGCTGAAATCAGAAGAAGCTGGGCCTATGGAGCTTTAAGAGGAAGAAGGCAGGAGAGACCAGGCAGAGATTGCTCATCATCTTGCTTCAACACGTGGCAACAGACTTTGGTGAGAAAGTACCTCTTCTTTTTTTTACTTTATTTTGTACATTTAATAATTGAAAATATAAACAATTGAAAACTAAAAAGTAAACGCAGATGAATAAATATATACATTTCTCAATTAAATGTACTGGATGCATATAAAAAGTTTTTTTGAATCAAACAGTATGTTACACAATATATTTGGTTCATAGTAACGCATTCATACAGTATTTGTCCTTTTGTGTCTGGCTTCCTTCACTCAACATAATGTCCTCCAGGTTCATCCATGTTGTCATATGCTTTACAACTTCATTTCTTCTTACAGCTGCATAATATTCCATCGTGTGAATAGACCACAGTTTGTTTAGCCATTCATCTGTTGATGGACACCTGGGTTGTTTCCAACTTTTGGCAATGGTGAATAATGTTGCTATGAACATCGGTGTGCAGATGTCTGTTCATGTTACTGCTCTCAGTTCTTCTGGGTATATACCCAGTAGTGGTATTGCTGGGTCATGTGGAAAGTCTATATTCAACTTCTTTAGGAACTGCCAAACAGTCCTCCACAGTGGCTGTACCATTCTGCATTCCCACCAAGAGTGAAGAAGTGTTCCTATCTCTCCACATTCTCTCCAACACTTGTAGTTCTCCATCTTTTTAATAGTGGCCATTCTGATAGGTGTGAAATGATATCTCTTTGTGGTTTTGATTTGCATTTCTCTAATCATGACTGATGTTGAGCATTTCTTCATGTGTTTTTTTGCCATTTGTATTTCTTCTTCGGACAAATGTCTATTCAAGTCTTTTGCCCATTTTTAAATTGGGTCATTTGTCTTTTTATTGTTGAGTTGTAACATCTCTTTATATATCCTGGGTATTAAAACCTTATCAGATAAGTAATTTCCAAATATTTTTTCCCATTGAGTTGGCTGCCTTTTCACCCTTTTAACAAAGACCTGTGAGGTGCAAAAGTGTTCAATTTTGAGGAGGTTCCGTTTATCTATTTTTTCTTTTGTTGCATGTGCTTTGGGTGTAAGGTCCAAGAAACCACCACCTACTAAGAGGTCTTGAAGATGTTTCCCTACATTTTCTTCTAGTAGTTTTATGGTCCTGGCTTTTATATTTAGATCTTTAATCCATTTTGAGATGATTCTTATATAGGGGGTGAGATAGGGGTCCTCTTTCATTCTTTTGGTTATAGATATCCAGTTCTCCAACACCATGTGTTGAAGAGACTGTTTTTTTCCCCATTAGCATGGACTTGGTAGGTTTGTCAAAAACCAGTTGACTATATAGGTGAGGGTTTATTTCTGGGTTCTCAATTCTATTCCACTGATCGATGTGTCTATCTTTATGCCAGTTCCATGTTGTTTTGACCACTGTAGCTTTGTAATATGTTTCAAGATCAGGCAGTGAAATTCCTCCCACGTCACTCTTCTTTTTTAGAATGCTTTTAGCTATTCGGGTGCACTTACCCTTCCAGATAAATTTGGTAATTACCTTCTCTAATTCTGTAACATAAGCTGTTGAGATTTTGATTGGTATTGCATTGAATCTATAAATAAGTTTGGGTAAGATTGATAACTTCATGATATTTATTCTTCGAATCCATGAACATGGAATGTCTTTCCATTTGTTTAGGTCTTTTTAAATTTCTTTTAGCATTGCTTTGCAGTTTTCTGCATATAGGTCCTGTACTTCTTTGGTTAAATTAACTCCTAGGTATTTGAGCCTTTTTGTTGCTATTGAAAATGGAATTTTTCCCCTGATTTCCACCTCAAGTTGTTCAGTACTAGTGTACAAAAACATTACGGATTTTTGCATGTTGATCTTGTATCCTGTCACTTTGCTGAACTCATTTATTAGCTCAAGTAGCATTGTCGTAGATACTTTAGGATTTTCTAAGGACAGGATCATGTCATCCGCAAATAGAATTTTACTTCCTCTTTTCCTATTTGGATGCCTTTAATTTTTTTTTTTTTTTTGTCTTGTCTAATTGCCCTAGCTAGAACTTCTAGTACAATATTGAATAACAATGGTGACAGTGGGCATCCTTGTCTTGTTCCCGATGTTAGAGGGAAAGCTTTCAACCTTTCCCCATGGAGTGTGATGTTTGCTGTGTTTTTCATATATGCCTTTTATCATATTTAGGAATTTCCCTTCTCTTTCTATCTTTTGAATTATTTTTATCAAAAAAGGATGCTGGATTTGTAGAATGCCTTTTCTGCATCGATTGAGATGATTAGGTGGTTTTTTCCTTCAATTTCTTAATGTGGTGTATTACATTGATTGATTTTCTTATGTTGAACAAGCCTTGCATACCAGGAATAAATCTCACTTGGTCCTGATGTATAAGTCTTTTGATATGCTGTTGGATTTGATTTGCAAGTATTTTGTTGAGAATTTTTGCATTTATGTTCATTAGAGAGATTGGTCTGTAATTTTCTTTTCTTGTAAACTCTTTATCTGGCTTTGGTATTAGGGTGATGTTGGCTTCATAAAATGTGTTGGGTAATTTTCCCTCCTCTTCAATTTTTTGGAAGAGTTTAAACAGGATTTGTGTTAATTCCTTTCAAAATGCTTGGTAGAATTCACCTCTGAAGCCATCTGGTACTGGACTAAGAAAGTAACTCTTGTGGCACCTTGAGTTGGACAGTGGTTAAGAAAGTGAGGGCTCCAGAGCCAGACAGTAGGGGCCAAATCTCAAATCTCTATGTGACCTTATACAAGCTACTTACTCTTTCTGTGCACTGCATTCATCACCTTTAACAAATAGCATAACATATCACAGAGGGATTTTGAGGACATTAAAGGAGGTAATAGATGTAAAATACTTAGAATAATGCTGGGCCCAAAGTCCTCGCTGTTTATCTATTGTTATCTCAGGAAGCCTCCTGAGCACCAAGACATTAGAAGCACGTTGATGCCAAAGAACTCTTTGCAGTAGCAATTGACTGGAGGTACACATTGTAACAAAGCAGTGGTCTGCAGGAGGCTGTTAAGATTAAACTTCAAGAGTGGAGGCTAAAATGCCATTAATAGTCTTGCTTTTACCCATAGCCCCCCAAAAAAATCTGTACTATTTATTATGGGTTTGCGAATGTGAGGGCAATAGGAAAAGCATGAAATGGGAAAGCAATTTGAAAAGGAGGCTATTCATTCCTATAACCTACTCATTTGAACTAATCATTGTTGGACCATCTTCATTATCTTGCTTAAAGAGGCAAAGATTTTTACTCTTACTATCAGATGTCCCTTGCTAATACAAGGTTGTTTACTTGGTAACAAATGAAAACAGTTATATATATGCATATTCTGAAAATTAAGCCTTATAATGTAGTATTTAACATAAAACTTAACCAATTTAAAGAGCTTATATCTATGTTATTAAAATATATATAACTATAGTAGACTGCATCTCCTATGAAGATGGGGTTTTTTTTGTTTGTTTGTTTATTTGTTTGTTTTTTAGGAGGTACTGGGGGTTGAACCCAGGACCTCATACATGGGAAGCAGGTGCTCAACTACTACCTACACCCGTTCCCCAATGAGAGTTGGTTTTTTCATTTGCTTGTTTTGTTTTAGGAGGCACCAGGAATTGAACCTGGGACCTCACACATGGGAAGCAGGCATTCCACCACTTGAAATACATCCACTTCCTGTGAGGGGTTTTAAATTGACACAATGAAAGGAGATGATTTCTAAGTAACAATAGTGTGGATGAAGCAATAGCAAATAGAAAAAAGAGAAAATGAGGCAAAGGGAGAGTTAGAAATGAGAAAATAGGAAAGATGGAAGGGTAAAAAAATAAACATGATGAAATCAGCTATAATGGCACAATGGCATTGGAAGACAAGCACTACTTTCCCTCTTTACCCTGTGGCTACTACTTCATATTTCGTTTTCTGACAATATCTTGCTCCACTCTAAATATATATATCAGTCACAGATATATGAAAAAAGACAATTTAAATCACATTTCCACCAGCATGATGGCAACTGATTTATGTACACATAAACCCAATACACACATTGACGTCTTCCCAACAAATACTTACCCTGAAACTTAACCAGTAAACTTTTTGAAAGTAAAAAAATGATAATGTATGCATAAAGACTTCACAATTTGAAAAGCACTTAAGATGAAGAATATAAAGCTTAGAGTAGTTAAAATCACAAAAAAATTTTAAAATAAGAGTTTTTAAATTCTACTAACAATATCAAATGTATCCATAGATTGATGATTTTTTAAGTAATATCTGAAATCTGCCATACTATATAATACTGGTTTTCTGAGAGATTTTAATCAGGAATGGATATTGGATTATGTCAGAAGCTTTCCCTGTATATTGAGGTGATCTATTGATTTTTCTTTTTTTAGACTATCAATATGGTATATTCAGTTGATTGATTCTCAAATGTTAAATAACCTTGCATTCCTGGGTTAATCCTTACTTGGCCATGATATATTATCATCTCTACACATTATTGAATTTGATTTGCTAAAAATTTTGTTAAAAATTTATGTTCACGAGGGATATGGAGATGTAATTTTCTTTTCTTATAATGTCTTTGTCTGGTTTTGATATTAGGGTATTGCTGCACTCATAGAATAGTTTAAGAAGCCTTCTTTCCTCTCAAACTTTTTTGTAATAATTTACATAAAATTGGTATTATTTATTCCTCAAATGTTTGGTAAAATTCATTGGTAAATTTGGTAAAATTTACCAGCCATCTGGGCCTGGTGTTTCTTCATGGGAAGGTTTTTAACTACAAATTCAGTACCTTTAATACATATAGGGCTATATAAGTTATCTATTTCTTCCTGAGTGTGCTTTGATGTTTTGTGACTTTCAAAGAATTTATCCTTATTTAAGTTATCTAATTCATTAGCACAAAATTGGGTATACTATCCCCTTATTTTCTTTTTAAATATTTGAATAATCTGTAGTGATGTTACCCCCCTCATTCCTTATATCAGCAATATAATCTTTTATTTTTCATGATCAGTCTGACTAGATATTTTTCAAATTTATTAATATTCTCAAAGAATCAGCTTTTAGTTTCATTGATTTTTCTCTGTTCCTTTTCTTATTTTTATTTCATGGATTTCTTCTCTTCATTTCACTATTTTCTTCTTCTCCTTACTTTGGGTTTAATTATATTATTTTTCCAATTAAGAAGGATAAAGCTGAGATCATTGATGACCTTTCTTCTATTCCAAAATAAGCATTTCATTCTATAAATTCTGTATTCTGCATGGCTGCATCACATAAATTTTAATGTTTTTTAAATTTCATCACTTCAAAATACTTTCTAATTGAACTTCTTATTTCTTTTGTGACCCATTGTTTATTTTAAAGGGGTTATTTTGTTTCCAACTATTGTGGATTTATCCAGATATCTTTCTATTATTGATTTCTAACTTAATTCCTTTGTGATCAGAGAACATATTTCATATGATTTGAATCTTTTTAATTTTACTGAGCTGGTTTTATAGCTCAGAGTATGACCTATTTTGATAAATAGTCCATGTGCACTGGAGAAAAACATGAATTCCGCTGATGTTAGTTGGAGTGTTCTATAAATATAAAATAGGTAAGATGTTTGACAGTATTGTTAAAAATGTTTATAACCTTCCCAATTTTCTGTCTTACTTTATTAATTGAGATCAGGGTGTTGAAATCTTCAACTATAATTTTGGATATATCTATTTCTCTTTAAACTTCTATCTCTAACAGTTTATTAGTCAGCCAAAGGGGTGCTGATGCAAAGTACTAGAAATCTGTTGACATTTATAAAGGGTATTTATTTGGGGTAGAAGCTTACAGTCACAAGGGCATAAAGTAGAAGGTACTTTCCTCTCCAAAATCTGTTGCCATATGTTGGAGCAAGATGCCTGCCTGTCTCTGCAAGGGTTCAGCCTTCCTCTTCCTCCTAAGGCTCCATGGTCCCAGCTCCTTCCTTTTTCAACTGTAGGTTAGCATAAGGCTTGTCTCTCTCTTCGGGGCTCATTTCTTTCTGGACTCAGCTGCTCTGCTCTCTTCTCAAGGTCAGCTATAGACTATCAGTCACATTCTCTTCTTGGGGCCTCTGCAATGTCTAGTGGAGCCTTCTTTCATTCCTCACATATCTGCTTCTCTGTGTATTTACTTCCTGGGACTCCAGCATCAAAACTCCAACTCTCTCCTCTGCCATGTTGTTTTCTCTGTGAGTCCCTGCCCACCAAGGAGGTGGGAACTCAATGTCCTATTGACATGGCCAAATCAAAGATCCAGTCTTAATTTAATCAAGTAAAATTGAAACCTCTGAATCTAATACAATCCAATATGCCCAGGGGAACAGACCAGAGTACAAACACAATCTAATATCTATTTTTAGAATTCATAAACAATGCCAAACTGCTACAATCAGTTTTTGCTTTACATATTTTGGTAGTTCTGTTATTGGATGCATTAACATTTAAAATTGTTATGCCCCAGTGACATGTTTTGATAGTGCTTAGGAAAGCAGAAGTTGGGGCTTGCTACAAAGGAGAGAGTCTTTCAAAGCACCTAGCACAATGTCTGGCACACAGTAGGCTCTTAATAAATGTCTTATAGACTAAACTATAGACAAAAAAGAATTCTCACAGGCAGGTAGGATAAGCAAATGTTTTATTGATAAGTAAAAGTTCAATAGTAAGAGAGCGATCACTTTGTGCTGAAATAAACAAGGAGGATATGAATAGTCATCCTAGATCTTATAGGACTTTCATAGGTAGAAAGTAGTAGGAAAAGATATTCTAGGAAGAAAGAGTTGTAAGAAAAGGAGTAGAAAATGGAAAACATGAAGTAAATGAGGATAGTAAATCAAGTTGCCTGCAATAGAAAGTTCATGTAGAGAATAATGAGATAACACAGATAATTTGTATTTTTGTACAAAATACAGTGCAATTTGATGGTATAGGAACTTTAATAGCAGACTATTGCATTTGAAAATTATTGTAAAGACCACTGAGAGTTTTCAAGAGGGAAAGAATTATTATATTGACGATTTGCTATATCCTGGTCTACTTCCTCTACTTCTACCCCAAAGTTGAATCAATCCAATACTACAAGCTCAGTCCAACAGCAGTTTACAACCTAACTGCATTATCAGATTGGCCTTTACAGATATGCTGGTCCAGCACTGACAGCTGGATTACCTTGAGCCTAAAAACCTCCTTCACCATTACCAAACCCAGGAACCAATGGACTAGGAGTAAACCTGGGTGACAATATAGTCATATCCTATTGGCCTAATTCTTTAGACTGAGTTTCTGGTTCTAATCTTCCTCTTTACTTTCTGCTGGGACAACTGACCTAACTCCAATCTCACATTCACCCTATCCCATTCCACCCTATAGAAATTGGATCCTGTCCTGAGTCTCAACAAGTAACTGGGGATACCTAGCACTCTGCATCAATCATGATGACCCCTTTTTCTACCTGATTACTGCACCCTGAACTTTCTCCCACTAGGAAGAACCTGTAAAATGGGAAAAGCTTATTACATGCACTGTGCCCTTTCTGACTTTAAAGATAGTTATTTAGCATTCTTTATTAATACTCTCCAGGAGAAAGAATAACTACTGTTACTATAATTGCCCTTTGACCTACACACATGGGTTGATTTGCCAAGGCTGCATTTAATCTATCATGTCTTCCTTCCTTTCCCCATTTGTTGCATATCACTTTAGTCCCAGGATGTCTCACACCTGTGCTCATCCAAATTTAATATGCCATTCAAAAACTTTCAATGATGTAACCATATATATTGAATAGAATCCAAGCAACTTGCTACAAGTTTAAATTTCTCAACAACCTGGTTGTAAGCTTCCTTTTCAATGACCTACTACTCTCCAACAAAGCTGGTCACTGAACTGTCCCCAGAATATTCCTGACACACTCCCTACATCTATACTTCTGCTTACAATTCTTTCTCAACCAAACACAACCAATTATCTCCTCTCTTTCTTTTTCTTTCTTTCTTTTTATTTTATTTCTGCCTCTCTTCTTACTAAAATAATATTCCCTTGTCAGTACCCAATTTAAATTCTACCTTCCCACTAAAGTGATGGCTACCCTTACTGTGTTGAGGTAGGAGGATAAAGACATAAATAGAGATATGTAATAGAGGTTAAACTAGAAGAAAGTTCAACAAATGAAGGGACAGTTAAATAATAGACTTCCAGGACTCTTGAGAGCCAAGCCATAAAGAACATGTCCTTATCCTTTGTCCAGAAGGTCTTGTGGCCATTTTTCCTTTAAAATCGTACAAGTAGCTTCTACCATAGCCCAAAAGTTTGTTTATATTTCCCTAAATTCCCTTTTTAATTAGTGATGGCAAGATCAGGTGCAGTGCAAATGAAAATGGCATGAAAACACAGCCTATCACTTTTAGAAGTGTAAATGAATGCCCCGTGGATTTTTTTTAATTGCGCGAGAACTGACAAGGATATGTCTCCATAAAATTGCCACTTATCAAAGAAAAGTGTTAATGTTATGTAAATTAAAATTTAGAAGACTACTTAACTGAAATCAGCAACACCAAGAGCTACACATATGGAAAAGCACAATTCATCAGCCCTGAGAAACAAGCAGTCCAGCCCACTTATAGTTACACACATCTCTAGTTTAGCCATTTTGGGAAATGCTCTCATTTTATGTCACAGTATAAACAAGAAGTTATAATTGACTTCAAAGATTTCTCTGGTTGGAAACTGGAATAAAACCAAAACTGATTTCTCTCCTAGAGAAAATTTCAAAGAAGCTAAATGATCCTGAGAAATGGAAGGAACAGCACATGCACATCAGGAAAAACGTTTCATCCAAAGTGATTCCTAAATTCTCCATTAGGCAAACATGACTTTTTAAAAACTTGTAATGAACATTTTTTTGATTTGGCTATACATATTACAACACAGTAGCATACCTATTTTTCTCTTATTTATATTGCTTAAATATTTTTAAAAGATTAAATTCCCATTCTTTTCCTTATTCCTTGCCAGCTTTAGGCAAACATTTTTTTAAACCATCTTACCCTCAAGTAGCATGGTTAAAAGAAACCGATAGTGTCTATAATCTTTATAAATATTATCTGGGCATTAGCTAAAAGAAAACCTAAGACTTTCCAACCTGAAAAAGAAATATTGCTATGTTAGGAATTATTAAACTCACAAACTGACTTGCTAATGCATATATAATTGCTTTATGTGGGCAACTAGAACCATGGAAGAAAATTAAAGAGAAGTAGGAGTGCTTTACATAAAGAAATGAAAAAAATAAATGGTTTAAGCTAAAAATATATTTTTATGATTTACTTGAAGTAAATTTTGCTATAGAGAGTGATTTGTTGCTTTCCAGAAGTTACATCACAGCTTCATTTATTCAAGCAATATTTACTGAGCATCTATGTGCCCCATGTGTCAGAAGTTATCCAACTTGCTGAAGAAACAAAGGTGAATAAGACACAAGCACTGTCTAAAAAGGAATCTAAATATCAGTCACAATGCAAAATTATTCACTCTGCAATAAAAGCTATTTATGTGTGGGAAAGTGTGGGAGGGGGTGAGGGTGGGACATATGGGAATCCCCTATATTTTTTTATGGAACATTTATGAAATCTAAAGCTTCTTTAAAACTAAAAAAAAAAAATTTAAGCTATTTATGAAGTGTTGTGGAGAAGGAAGAAGCAAGCATTTGGAAGCAGGGTAGAGAGTAAAAGAAGTATTTGGAGAAAAATTCATAGATAAAGTGACATTTGAGCTAAATAGACTTTGAAAGATAAAAATGATTTCACTAAGCAAAGAAATAAGAAAAGGGCAACCCAGATAGTAAGATCAGATCAATGAGAAGAGCCGAATTTACAGGGACATGACAGAACCCAGCAGGAACATGACATGGTCTAGTGTTATGCTTCTCAAAGTGAGTCCAGAGACAAGCAGAATAGCATCCCCTGGGAGTTTGTTAGAAATGAGGAATGTCAGGCCCTAACTAGATCTACTAAATCAGGGTCTGATTTTAACAAGATCCCCAGGTGAGCTGTAGGCACATTAAAGTTTGAGCAGCATAATCAAGGGCCTATACTATGTGGGAGAAGAATGCTGTGGCAGGCAGATAGTATGAAAAGGAGGGATGGATGGAAGTCCCTAATACACGCAGTCTTAGTTTGCCACAGGGCTGTTATGACAAATACCACACACTGGTTGGCTTAAACGACAGGAATTTATTGGCTCATAGTTTGGCGGCTAAAAGTCCAACCTCAACGTATCAACAGGCCTTGCTTTCTCCCAGAATCTGTAGTATTCCAGTGCTGGCTTGCCACAATCCTTGGGGTTCCTTGGCTTATAGATGTATCTCTGCCTCCAACACATGGCAATCTCTTTCTTTTCTGATTCCTACTAAGTAACTGTGTCCCAATTTCCTCTGCTTATATGGACTTCAGCCATATTGGATTAAGCTCAACCTTGATTCAATGTGTTCTCATCCCAATAGGATTTTAAAGGTCATAATTACACATGAGTTCACACCCACAGGACAAAGAATTAATATTTGTAGGGGATGTGATCCAATCCACTCCATATGCCATGAAGTGATCAGAAGGTGTTAAGAGGGGATTTTAAGCAAAGGAGTCATTTGATCCATGCCTTATAAAAATAGCTCTACTGGAAATGTAGAGATATGTTTGGTGTGGAGAGAGAACTAGACACAGGGAGATCTGTTTTGAAGCAACAATAACATAAAAATGATAGCTACTATTTATTAAATGCCAACTACATGCCAGACATGGTGGTATAAACCTTATATTTTGTGTGTTATTTTAAATCTTCCCATAGCCTTCACTTTGCAGATAAGAAACAAGATAGGAAAGATTAAAAACAATTGTCCAAAGTTATGTGACAAGTAAGTTGCAGAAAAATGCTAATCCAAGTCTAATCTCAAAATTTTATTTCTTCCTCCAAAGTACACATCCAATCCATGTACTTCACTTCATCCTCATCTCATCCATAATACCACACTTTTCTGAACTATCATAAAAGCCTCCTCTCAGCTCCCAGTTTTGCTTGCTAAAATTCATTTTTGACACAGTAGCCCAAGCAATCTTTTAAAACATAAATCCTCTAACTATTTAGCATCGAACATAAAACTAAGTCAAATTTTTAACTGTAGCCCACAAGTCCCTAACAATCTGGCCTCTCTAAGATTTTGTCTCTTAACTAACACACTTCTGTCACTGCACTCTGTTTTACTGTCCATTGAATAAAAGTAAGTTCATTTGTCCTAGAGATTTTGCAATTGTGCAACGTTTTGCCTAGACCATGCTCCCCCTAGCTCTTTGCATGATGGCTAACTCCAAACCCAAGATAGCCCGTTGATCTCAGCCTACAGGACTCATCTCACATCCCATCTCCCTGCATAACTGATTGCATTCCTGCTGGTGAGTCTCTTCCTCTTCTTCGAAGGTCATTAGAGTGTCATGTCAGCTCCATTCAGTGGCTATTTTCACAATTAAGTAAATATTATTAGCATAATTTTCTACTCCCCTTTTTGTAAACAAAATATTGAGTGGTGGGAGAGTGAGTGGGAAAAGGCAGGACAGAACTAAAATAACCTCAGTTTGAATTAAACCTAAAGACCAATGGGTAGCTGGCAGCTTGGTTTTTCACCTTTCCAAGTAACTGAACCTTCCAGTTCTTGACTGAACAGCACTCAGTAATCTGCCTTGTTCTAGCTTTATGCAAGGATGAAAGATGAGAAAAAAAACATGCACTGAAGCCATATTAGAATTCTCTTTTGCTTATTTGATTACACATTGATCCCATAAATTATGGAGGGTACAACCAAAACTTTCTACTGGATTATTCTCCTCATGGTACAAACATTCTATTATTTCCTTTATATAAAAAAAAAAAAAAAAATTAAGTTTGCTCTTGAAACTACTTCTCTCCAGATTTCTACCAGATTTCTTTGCTACACTTTATAGCAATGCTTCTCAAAAGATCTGTCTATACTAACCATCTACAATTCTTTTTTTTTCTGATTTCTCTTAAATATACTCCCATGTAGAATTTGCCTGCACCACTCCACAGAAACTACTCTTGTCAGGCACCAGTGGCCTCCATATTGCTAAATTAAAGGTCAGTTTTCAGTTCTAATCTTACTCGACTAGTAGCAGCATTTAAGAGAGTTGTACACCCTCTCCTCCCTGAGTATCCAGGATGAAGCTCATGGACAGACAGAGCTGGGAGTCCAGGGAAGTGAGGGTGGGTAGAGTTTGCATCACAGAATACTGGAGGAAATAAAGACTTAGAAAGGGAGAACTCTTGAGATCTGCAGAGGCTCCCATTGAGTACGCAGCCAAGTACTGATCAGTGCATACATGTAAAGAAATTACCTGAGGTGGGGTGAAAACACACACACAGACACACACAACACAGATCAGAGTAGTGTCCAGAGGCCAAACAAGGTCAGTGGTAGTGTTTGTTCCAATAACCAGAGAGTGAAACATCAAATCAGACGGCATCAGTCAGAGCACAGAGAAGAGCCTTGCCTCAAGAGGGGAGAAATTTACTCTAAACTAAACACAGCTCTAGTCCTGCCTAACAAAGTTTAAAAGGAAGATTCAAAAAGGATCAGAGAGTTTCCAAATAATTGTAACCAAGAACAAAGCTCAAGAATATTTAAAGGTATACAAAAATATCTAGTATCCAACAAGGTAAAATTCAAAATGTCTCACATCAAGTAAAAAATTGCCAGGCATAAAAGAAGCAGGAAAGCATAATTTACAATGAGAAAAAAATCAATCAATAAAAAATGACACAGAAATGGTATGGATAATAGAATTAACAGACAAGGACATTACAACAGTTAATATAACTGCATTCCATATGTTCAACTAATTAGAGAAAAGATTTAAGATGTTAAGTAAAGACATAGAAGATATTAAAAAAAAAGACACAAATGGAATTTATAGGGATTAAAGTAACTTCTGAGAAGAAAACCATAATAGATGGGATTAATAACAGATTACACATTCGAGAAGAAAGTATTAATAAATTTGAAGACATGGTAAAAGAAACAATCCAAAATGAAACACAAAGAGAAAAAAGAATGAAAATATTAACAGAGTAACTATTAACTGTGAGATAGCTACAAGCAGCCAAATATTTTTGCAATTTTAGTTACCAAAAGAGGGGGATATTTGACAGAATAATGGCTGACAGTTCACCAAACTTAATGAATACTATAAACACACAGATCCAAGAAACCAAAAAACTTCAAGAAAAATGAACATGAAAAAACTATACAAGGTACATTATAATCAACTTATTTACAGCCAGTGCTAAAGAGAAAATCTTAAAAGCAATCAGAGGGAAAAAGACATATTTCATACAGAGAAATGGAGAAAAGGGTGGCAGCAGACTTTTGTTAAAAAAATAAATGCAAGCTAGAAGACAAGCGGAGCAAAATTTCTAAAGTACTAAAAAAGTAAAACACTCTATGAACCCAAAAGTCGTTACTTACCATAAATATTTTACAAAAAAAAAAAAAAAAAAAAAAAGGAAAAAGAACTTTTTCAGGCACACAAAAGCAGAAGGTTTTCATCCCCAGCAGATTACACTATAAAAATTTTTAAAGAAAATCCTCCAAGCATAAATAAAAAGATACCAGATAGAAACCTGTGTCCACACAATGGAAGGAAGAAACAATGAATATGGTAACCACAAGGATAAATAAAAAGTTCTCCTCCCTTGTTTAAATCTCTTTAAAATATCATCAACAGTTTAAAATGAAAATAATAACAATATATTTGGGGTTTTCCAACATATGTCACAGAAAAATGTATGATGACAATAATACAAAGGCAGGGAGAAGTATACTTAAAGTTCTTATTCTATAGGTAAATTACTAGAATATCACTAGAAGGTAGATTGTGATAAATCAAAGCTGTGCGTTATCAACCCTAAAGTAACCACTGAGAGTTATATAATGTAACAAAGAGTTATAGCTAATAAGTAAACTTAGGAAGTAATATGGAATAACTAAATATACATAATCAGCACAGAAGCAAAAAAAAAAAAAAAAAAAAAAAGAGGGGTGGGGAAGGATCAAAAAATTAAATATGGGGCAGAAAGAAAATAAATAGCAAGACAATTCATACTATGGAATTGTGATTTTATTCTGAAGACAATGTAAAATCAGTAAAAGATTTAAACAAGGGAGCAAAAAGTTTAACACAGACCAATTTTTTAGATTCTTAATTAAAAACAGAAATTTTTCTTTTAGAAGTATCTTCCAACAATAAAATCACGTATTCATATATAATCCATTCAGTCCAATAAAGAAGAATGTGTATTCTGAAAAAAAAAAATTAATTTTGGAATTTCAGAATACTGAGTTCTTGCTCTTCTTACACTGTCTTTTATTTACAATAATATATATTTTTCTCTCTACCTGCTATGTAACAATCAGTTCAAATGTCACAATCAGTTATTAAGAAATGCAAAAGAACACATTTTCTTAAGAAAATTGCAATATTTGGTTGCAAGTCTAATAGAAGATTCTTTATTTTGTCATGTTGCCTAAATCTCAAATTATCTCTATAGAAAATAAAAAGTATAAGAGAAGTATGTTAATGAGTCATAAAACAAATTGAGAAGATATCCTCCAAGTTACAACTAGCATCCAGAAAATTTGGCAGGAACATACTTCAGTGGTATTAAGAATGTTAACAACCTGGAAAAAGGCCTTGACCATAAAGGGAAAATGAAATAAAATTAGTTCTTATGGCTAAGAGATTTCAAAGTGAGTCAGGAGGTCATTCCTGTGATTATGCTTATGCAAATCTCAGCAGGATCTCATTGACTGTCACAGTAAATATTGCCTCAAATAGTGGGGCTCCTGAGAGTTCTAGAGACATCCAGACACTATAGGCAGGGCTGACAGCTCAGGAGTTTGGTACCCTGCCAGTGAGCATTACCTTGGAATTTATGCTCCCCAGTGTGACAGAGTTGGATTCATTTGTGGTTCCCCTACACATGGCTCTTCTGCCCCTTCTATTTGAACCTATAGTTAGTACTATACTTGATAGGTGTATGTCCAAGAGACTTAAATCTTTGGTCCGTCCATTACCAGTTGAGGCCTGAATTTCAGCAGAGTTGCAACACCTACTCTCCAGGTCATTGGACCCACCCAGGACAACTAACAAGGTGATGATAATGGACAACACCCATCCCAAGGAACAGAGAGTGTCTGCAACTGCAGGCAAAATAGTTTTATCCTTCTGTCCCATGGGATCTAAGCCCCCTCTCAATTAGAGGCAGAATGAGTGTCACCATCCCCAAATCCTCAAGATTGGGGAATGAACAATGGACTAAAGCAGACTTACTATTATTCTACTATAGACGTATGGTTATTCTAGCAATGGAAGAACCTTTATCATTGATGTTGAGGCAGTGGCCACCAGAGGTTCTGAGGGGAGGGAGAGGGAAAATTAGGTGTAATATGGGGCATTTTCAGGACATTGGAATTGTCCTGCATGATGTTGCAATAACAGATACAGGTCATTATATATTTTGTCACAACTTACAAAATTGCATAGGACAGAGTGTAAACCATGCTTAGTAGCAATGCTTTAGTATGTGTTCATCAATTGTAACAAATGTACCACACTAATGAAGGATGTTGTTAATGTGGGAAAACATAGGAGGGAGAGGGAGTAGGGCATATAAGAATCCCCTATATTTTTTATGTAACATTTATGTAATATAAAGTTTCTTTTAAATAAATAAATAAAAAGAATGCTAACAACTAGCTGTTTCAATTTCCTTTTCTATAATTCAGACTGGAGAAAAAAGAACATGAAAGTCAAAGGGATAGGAAATTTGATTTGATCTTCCTAACTAAATCTTCTGTTATCTAAATTTGAACATTTTCACTGAGTAGAAGATTAGCTATATAACAACTATCATTTTTTCTTCAGGAATGAGACTATTATTTTATCAAGAGAAAAAGTGATACATTTTATCAATGAACAAATAAAAATGGAGGATGCTTTTATAAAAAGAATATATCACCTTCTTTCCTTAAGGTAAAGAAACAACTCTTAAGGTAGAGAACAAGGACCGAGAAAACAATGGAGAAGTGTGCTCTAAAATCTGCTCCTTCAACATCGATAGCTATATTAAGTGGATTCAGAAAAACTGGAAAGATGTAATAAAGTATTCTAAGGAAGACCAGTGTAATAACTTCCATGCACTGTTAAGTGAGTTTCAAGGTGACATAGTTACTGTACATGGGGTGTAGTTAATATCTGTGTCCTAAGGAAACAGACCCACAAAATTTATGAAATTAAGATCCTAAGGAGGGAAGCGGCTATGCTCAATTGGTTTGGCTCCTGTTTACCATATGGGAGGCTCGGGTTCAATTCCCAGGACCTCCTGGTGAAGGCAAGTTGGCCCACGAGACGCAGTGAGCTGGTGCAGCAAGATGACGCAACAGGAGACAAGCAGACACAGAAAAAATGCAAAGCAAGTGGACACAGCGAGCACAAGCAGCAAGGGGGGGATAAATAAATTTAAAAATTAAAAAAAAAAAAAAAAAGAAGAAGAACCATCAGCATTTGAAAAAAAAAGATCCTAAGGAAGTAAAGGAGTTTGAGACACTATAAAGCAATATGAATATTAGCTATTATTATATTTATTATGGTTATGATTACTACTATAACTACTGCTGCTGCTAATACTAACATGGTATCAGACAAGAGAATGATAAATTCATTCTAGTTCTGTCTGGAAGATGAAGCGGGATAGAATTTGGATAATATCTTTGGCCAGTTGCCATGTCATATAGACACTCAGGATGTTCTAGAGACCAATATGGTAAGGAACGAGAACCCATCAATGCCAGTGAAAACCTGAGTGGGAGAGCTGGTAGGGCTAAGTGAAAGGAGAGATGAAGGCAGCACAAAGGCAGTTGGTAGGAAGAGCAGTGCTGCTTCTGGGACACATAGGCAAGGAAGAGGATAATTGGTGTGCTATGAAAAATGATGAATTTAGTCACAGACCTCCTGGGTTTAAAAGGATGGACATCTGGTTGGAAAGGTACAGAAAATACCAGAAAGAAGTGGAACCACAATTTGAGAGACAACCTGGAATTGGAAATTTAGATTTGGGAATCATGAGTTCCTATTAAGTGCAAATCACTGTGCTTTATACTGGCTGTATTATGGTGAACAGGCTCAGTCAGACCCTTCTTTCTTAGACTTTATATTACAGTGAGGGAGACAGGCATTCATCAACTAGTTGTGCAAATATACAATTAGGAACTGGAAGGAGTTCAATGAAGGGAAATCCAGAATGGTAAAGGATAAGAGGACACAACAGGGCATCCAGATCTATTCTGCGATAGTAAAGGAGGATAAAGTATAGTTTTCCCTGAGTCTTGAACATATTTGATAGTCACAGTACGAATCCTTTAACACTGATATTTGACCTAAGACTAAGCATGACATCATTGTTTTTGTCATTCATAAAAAGGAGAACATGAAAACATGTCGTCCATATTTCCTAGTAGAAACAATCAGTCTTCAATTTTGAAAAAAAAAAGGGATTTTAAGGGTTTTTTTAATCAGTCAATTGCCAAGACATTCTGAACAAATGTTTAAAAAGAAAGGTGGCATCATCAAAAGACTACTTAATTTAGAATGTGTAGGAACATTCTAAATTATTTCTAATAATGCCAGACATATTTTATGAGTGTCCTAAAAAGAAGTTGGCTTCAATTTATGGTAGAAACATTTACCACTGAAACAAATATTTTCTTTTGGAAATCAATATTTTGATTCTCAGGGCTCAAGCCAATATTTTGTTTGGAAATTACTTTCTATATAGTTACAGAAATGACAAAAATACAGACTAGTAAAACACCATGCCAAAAACCATTGATAAACTTTCATTTTATTTCTGTGCTGCCCATATTTGCTTAATTCATATACATAAAGTTTCCTCCAAAGAGATGAAAAGCAAAGGCTTTGAGAGCTGGTATATAAATAATAAACTAAGTGATTTTATCTAAGAATTATAATATTACATTCAGAGATTTGAGTAGCACTTGAACATTTTATAAAACAACTCTGATGAAAATCAAACTATTGAAATACCCTTCAGAATGTGTTTGTTATTATTTTATTATGATTTTAGTATTAAGATTTTTTTCTAAAAAAGACAAGTGAAACTCCTATTAATCTTTCTTGAGAAACAGAAAAGTTAGAAAGTATAAAATGTTCATTGATATAGTTTATATTTCACATTGCAACTAACTTTTAACAAACTACCACCTGTGTTTTGTTATGTCAGAGAACAATATTGACAATTATCTGAAAAGTTAATAAAACGCACCTCTATTTTCCAACTGTATGTCTGTGTGAAGCCAGATTTTCTTTATATACTTCAACCAAAACAACATATTGCAACAGATTAAATGCAGAAGCAGATAAGAGAATCCAGCTATCTTCTATTAAACCACTCATTAAAGAGATTTACAAAAATGTAAAGCAGTGCCACTGTTCTTGTTAAATTTTTGTTTGGGAAAATATAGTTGTTTTCCATAAAAATTATATTATGCATGTTAACATGTAATGGATTTTCACTGTTATTTTTAAATTAATTAATAAATCATTATTTTTAAAATCTATCAGTTTTAATTTCCAGTGTGATAAATACCCATAGATATAATCTATATAAACAAAAGCTTTTGGGGTCCTCAAAAATTTTTAAAGAGTGTAAAGAGGTGCTGAGACCATAAAGTTTGAGAACCATTCTCTAGTACTTATGAATGTCAGCAGTTTGGAGGAGTAATGCCTCAGAGTAAAAACCCAAAATATATGAGCAAAGGTTAGGAAAAGGGGCATATTTTTTCCTGCAACAATAACAAGACCCTAACTATATTCATTCTTCTACATAAATAACTTTGTTAACACATTCTTTAACATTTAACAATCTATAAAGCAGGGAATACAGCCATTATTACTTTTTTACAAAGAAAGGAACAGCTTTCAGGTGACCCCAATAAGTGAAAGAGGCAGTACAGGATTCTAAGTGAGGCCCACCAATTCCAACTCTAGAACAATGTGGGATCTGACACTTTAGAGACAGTGTGTGATGTGGTAATGATGTCAGGTCTAGTAGCTAATATTCAATGAGCAGTTAACCTCTGCCAGCACTCCTTAATGCTACTTTACTTGCATTATCGACATTATCGCATTTAATCGTCACATCAACTATACAAGTAGGCTATTATTACTCCCATTTTATAGATGAAAATAACACAGTTTAGAAAGGTTAAGATACTGACTCAAGTTCCCACAGTAAATGACAGAGGCAGGATTCTAAATCAGATCATCCCATTCCAAATCCAGAACAAGACAGTATCCTGAAGTATATAGGATAAGATAGAGGGAGTGGGAGAAGAGAAACTTTTTTCTTGAAAACTTATACAGTATAAATTCTTATGGAATCTCATAGGAATGATAAGAGATCTTCCATCTTTAGGAATAATTCAGGCAAAGCTAATTGCAGCAACCATCCAGCACATTCTCTCTTTTTAGCTGATAAGAAGCCAGCCAGAATTCTCCCTTTTCAACCACTGGACATTGTTAATCAAGTACTCCTGGAATGGCAGTGTGGCTTTTGTATGACTATAAAGTATTCTTTTTTTAATATATATACATATTTTAAAAAGTGCTTAGATTACCTAAATATTACACAGACATTACAGGGATTCCCATGTTCCCCACCTCCTACACCTCCCACAACATCCCACACAAACATCCTTCATCAGTGTGGCTCATCACCCCCCAATGAATATACACATCCTGGGGCCCTGCCACCAAGCATAGACCACAGTTCACATCGTAGACCACACTCTGTCCCTCACAGTTCTGAATGGTGTGTGCTGATTTAAAATGGACTACATCCGTCGCCACAACGGCACTCAGGACAACCCCCAAGTCCCAAAAAAGCCCCTGTATTTCAACTGCCCTTCCCCTCCCTGCCCCGAAAGTGTCCAGTAGCCAACGGCTCCACCTCACTGTTATAATTTCTTCCATTGCTAGAATCACCATATGTGAACAACAGAATACCATTAAGTCGACTCTAGTCCATAGTTCTTCCCCCAATCCTGAGGGGACTGGGATGGTGATGTCCACTCCATCTCCAAGTGAGAGAGGGCTTATATCCCATGGATATGGTGGGTGGGATTATCCTGCCTGCAGCTGCAGGCCCTCTCCATTCCCTGGGATGGCTGGTACCCATCGTCGTCTCCTTGCCAGGTGACTTGGACGAGTCCATTGAGCTCCAGGGTAGGAGTTGCAGCTCCACCGAGATTCCAGGTACAGCAGGCACATAGGTAGGCCAGAGGCTCCAGTCTCTGGAAGTACACCTAAAAACTCCAGCATCGCATATAGGTTTGAATAGAAGGGACTAATGAACCATGTGCAGGGAGGACTTATTTGAGTCCAACTCTATCACTCTCAGGAGCACAGATTCCAAAATATAATGTAATCTTGATAATCACTAATATGATACCAGAAAAATGGATGGAAAATCATCAATATATTCTTAAAAAAGCATGCAAAGCCATTAACAGAATTAATTACTATTATCTAGGAAACAAATCTTGTTGCCTGAGAAAGTCACCACCACCTTCCAAGGTTGTTCATTTACTCAAAAGTCATTTAGTAAGCTCCTTCTTTGTTCAGACATTGTGTCAAGTGCCTTATCCAGACAAGTGGATGTCAAAATAGGGGTTCCAAGAGCTGGAGAAGGATCCGGTGAATGGATTAATCAAAGTGGCCAGAATTGGAACAATACAGAGGATTAATACAAGGTGTAACCAAGGAGCACCAAAACTAGGAAAGCCAAATTCTATCATCTAATCAAAAAAAATAAATTTAAGGCAAAGAAGGAGAGACGAAGCCTGAAGGTAAAGAACAATGTAAATATTGAAATATAGTGTATAATATAAGTGAGACCTGGAGAAATTGAATCAAAAAATTCCATGACAAGGGTTGCAAGTTTTGTTAGTGAATTAGTCTAATTTAAAGGCATAAAGCCAGGGCATGCAATAATTGTAGGACTGTAAAATACATTGTCAGACCCTTTGCTTACCATCAGAGAAATAAAGCCAAGGTTAATGTCCAAGTCATTTTAGTCACTTTTCCATGGTCAATGAATTTTGTCACACATTGTACAATATTCTGATCAACAAAAAGGCAGAAGCACAGGAGATTTTCAAAATCTACTATCAACCTGACATCAACTCCCAGGCCACAGAAAAATTCTACTAAAAAATAGTATCTCTTGATATCTATACTACCATGACACCTGTACCTACTTTAAATATTACTGTTAAGCCTCTTTAACAACACCATCACTGAACCAACGGATCAACAACAGCATTCTAAAACATCATCTATCTACCATAAGGAAACTGCAAAATAAAACTAGAAAACTACACATATTACAAAATAAACCTCTTGATCTACCTACCAAATCATAGCAAGATTCAGGATAGTCAAGTACAGTCACCTAAATATAAACAAAAACATATAGAAGGAATAGCAAATTAAGATGTAAACCTTTTTCTTCCCTCTCCTGATGTTTTTGTTCCATGTCACAGATGCTCAAAGATGGTCACTCTCTCTCTGCACTTTTACTCATTCCATCTCAAGGAAAGTGAAATACTTGTTGGATGGGATACCATTTACTGTGGGAAGAATAATTGGGTAGTAATTCTGCCCACATTTTCCTTTGGGAAATGAGCCTGCCTGCACAGAGCATGTGTTCTCAATTACTCTTGGCCATGCTGAAGTTTAGCAGCAAAGGCCCTGCCCCCAAATTAGTCAGATTTACCCATTCAGTCACAGCCAAATTTCAAAGACAGATAGTTGGTTCAAGTCTTTTACATGGACCCAGAAAATCATGTTCTTAAATTGAACCTATTATGCACATTTGATTAGATTAGATCAGTTTAGGGTAATTTGATTAGATTGCTCCAGTAGGACATGACCCAGGGTAGATCTTAATCATCTTACTGGAGTCCTTTATAAATGGAGGAATAAAGCTGCAGACTCAGAGAAAAAGCTGCAGAGACTGAAAAGGAACCCAGGAGCTCAGAGAGGAACCCAGGAAAGAGAAAAGCCACAGATGGAACAGACTGAAGCAGAACTAGCAAAGAGGCCAAGAAGAGAGGAGAGAGAAAAGCAAACTGGTATTGTGAGCTGTCATGTGCTTGATTACTCACAGCTGAGCTTGGGGAAAAACTGGGTCTGGAGAAGGCAAAGATCAGCAGACCTCTCACTGTGCCTTGCCTGTGGCAGAAGTACAGGATCGCCAAGAGCCAACCTTTGGTGAGCGAGCATCTCTGATGATACCATGATTTGGACATTTTCACAGCCGCAGAATTGAACATTTTTAACCTAATAAATGACTTCAGCAAAGTGGTGGGATACAAGGTTAATGCACAAAAATCAGTAGTGTCTCTACATACTAGTAATGAACAATCTGAAGAGAAAATCAAGAAAAATATCATTTTGCAATAGCAACTTGAAGAATCAAATACATAGGAAAAATATTAACAAAGGATGTAAAGGAGTTATACATAGAAAACTAGAGAACATTGTTAGAAGATATCAAAGACCTACATAAATGGAAGGAGAGTCTGTGTTCATGGATTAGTAGACTAAATACTGTTAAGATGGCAATTCTATACAATGTGATTTATAGATTCAATTCAATCCCAATCAAAATTCCAACAGCCTTCTTTGCAGAAATGGAAAAGCCAATAACCATATTTATAAGGAAGGGTAAGGGGTCCCAAGTAGCCCAAACTATCTTGTAAAAGAAAGGCAAAGTTGGAGGACTTACACCTCCCAAGTTTAAAACATTATGAGCACATACTTCTGGAGAAGATGGCACTGTCAGGAGCTCCAGGACTCAATCTTTCCACCAAAACAACTATTAAATAGGCAGGAACTATATGAAACAAATATTTTGAAACTCCAGCAGCCAGAGGTACACTCTACAACATCAGGGAAGAGTGGGAGGAAGAGGCTAGCTGCTGGTGACAGAAAGGGACATAAAACTCCTCTTCCCCAATAATGGATGCACATGGCCAATCACTGATCATGGATTTTTGATTAGTGAATTTGGATCACTGGTTCCCAGCTCTAAGAGCTGCTATTGTTTCAACCTTCCCAGATAGGAGAGGAGGCAGTGGATATTTAAAGGTATAGTGCTTCCTCCAGGCTGTAGGTAATAGTTAGCTAAAGGGCAGCATTTTTTGGGCTGGCCAGGAAAGCTCAGCTTTGGGGAGCCATCAGAGAAGCTTTTGGCACCATTCCTGATCACTTCCCTAGGGGTACTTTGAAACAAGTTGATACCCTTTTCATGGGTCCTTCGGCCTATTTTGGCTGGGAAAGACTGAATTGGGAAAGTCCTCTCCAGGTTGATCCTTCTTCCAGAATTTGCCTTCCAGGAAAAAGCAGCATGAGACAACTAAAGTAGTGTAAAAAACAAAAGAGGTGGACAGTCTGGACAAAGGTCTGTGAGCTTCAAATACCCAGGAGAAGGAGATCTGTCTCCTGAGAAACAGAGGGGACATGAAACTCCTGTATACAGGGTAACTCCAAAACAACTAACAAGCAAAAGCCCAAGACAAGACAGAGGTCTGGAAGGATAGGGAAAGCCCCGTACACTGTAATTACCTTGGGCTGACCTTCATGATAAGAGGGCTGAAACTTAAGAAAACCTCTCCCTTATCACCAGCTTGTTACAAAGCCAAGAAACAGACATTCAAAGGAATAAATCCCAGAATTAACATTTTCAAATATTAAAATGTAGGGTATGCAACAAAATGGTACAAGACAAAGAAACAGGAAATGATGGCCCAGCCAAAGGAAGAGGATAAAAATCCAGAACACACTAACAAAAGAAGACAAAATGTGGAATACTGAAAAAGCTTTTAAAAACTGATCTTAAAAATGCTCATGGACATGAAGCAAACACAGAAAAAGAACTAAAGGATATCAGGCAAACAACGAATAAGCAAAATAAGAGTCATTGAACTTGAAGACAAGACACTTGAAATGAATCAGACTGACTATGGAGCAGAAAGAAAAAAGAAATAGTAAAAGTGAAAATAGCCTAAGATAGCCATGGGATACCATCAAGTGCACCAATATAAATACTGGGAATTCCCAGAAGGAGAAGAGAGAAAGGTACAGAAGGAATAGCCCAAGAAATAAAGACAGAGAACTTCCTAAACTTAGCAAAAGACATAAATATGCATATCCAAGAAGCCCAGAGAACACAAAACAGGAAAAACATGAGGAAAAATATTCCCCATTATATATTGATAACACTATCAAAGTCAAAGAACAAAAGAGAGTAATGAAAGCTGCAAGAGAAAAGCAATGTATTATGTACAAGGGAGTCCCAATTAGATGTATTGCTGATTTCTCATCAGAAACTATAGAGGGAAGAAGGCACTGGGTTGAAGTTCTTAAAGTGCTGAAGGAAAACAACTGCCAGCCAAGAATTTTATAACCAGTGGGACTCTCTTTCAAAATGAGAGAGAGATTAAGACATTCTCAGATAAACAAAAGCTGAGGGAGTTCATCACCACTAGACCTACTCTACAAGCAATGCTGAAGGGGAGTTCTTTGGACTGAAAGGAAAGGACTATAGACAGTGTTTCAAAGCAGCATAAAGAAATAACGACCTGGGGAAGCGGCTGTGGCTCAATCAGTAGGGCTCCCGTTTACCATATGGGAGGCCCTGGGTTCGGTTCCCGGGGCCTCCTGGTGAAGGCAAGCCCGCCCGCACGGCGTGGTTAGCTGACCCAGCGAGCACAAGCAGCAAGGGGGGGGATAAATGAATAAATAAATAAAATCTTTAAAAAAAAAAAAAAAAAAAAAGAAATAACGACCTGTGGTAAAGACACCCATTTGGGTAATTATAAATGCCAGTATTATTGTATTGTTTGGTATGTAACTCCATTTTTTACTTCCTACAGATGCTGAAATTCAAATGCATAAAACTAATGATAAATCTAGGTTTTTGGACACACAATGTACAAAGATATAAGTGGTAACAAATATAAAAAAAATGTTGGGGGGAATAAAGGGGTATGGGAAAAGTATATATGCATTCTATTGGTGTTAATTTGGTATCAAATAAAATATGGCTGTTATTAATATATTTATGATGTTAAATGTTAACCCCATGCTAACCACAAGGAAAATAGATGAAAAATATATACAGATGGAAATGAGAAGGTATTCAATATGGTACAACACCAGAAAGCAAATAAATATAAAAGAAGGCTTTAACAGAAGTAAGGGACCAAAAAGATATAAGACTTACAGTGGCTAAATAGCAAAATGGCAGAAGAAAGTTGTATATTATCAGTAGTGGCTTTAAATGTAAATGGCTTAAACTCTCCAGTCAAAAGGCATAGATTGGCAGAATGGATAAAACGCACAACGTAACTATATGCTGTCTGCAAGAGACTCACCTTAAAGTCAAAGGTACAAGTAGGTTGAAGGTTAAACGACAGAGAAACATATACCATGCAAGTAGTAACCAAAACAGAGCTGGGGTATTGGATAAAATAGACTTTGAGTAAAAAAGAGTGATGAGGCACAAAGATGGTAATTATATACTGATAAAGGGGACAGTTCAATAAGAAGATTAATAATTATAAATATATATGCACAAACTATAGAACCCAAAATATATGAAGCAAATACTGACAGATTTGAAGGGAGAAATTGATGGTTCTAAAATAATAGTTGAAAATTTTAACACATCATTCTCAATAATGGATAGAACATAAGTCAGAAGATCAATAAGGAAGTACAGGACTTAAATGATACAATAAAGCAACTAGATCCAAAAGACGTATATAGAACACTGCACCCAATGAAATTAGAATACACATTCTTCTCGAGTGCACATGGATCATTCCCCAGGATAGACCATATGTTGGGTCACAAAACAAGTCTCAATAAATTTTAAAATGTTGAAATCATACAATGTATATTCTCTGACTACAGTGGAAGGAAGCTAGAAACCAAAAACAGAGGGTTAAATGGAAAATTCACAAATATGTGGAAATTCAACAAGATACTCTTTTTTTAAAAAACACACTCTTAACCAATCAGTTAAAGAGAAAAACCAGTAGTGAAATTAGAAAATATCTTGAGGTGAATGAAAATGAAAATACAACACACCAAAACATATGGGATGCAGTAAAGGCAGTACTGAGAGCAAAAATTATAGCTCCAAATGTTTATATTTAAAAAAGAAGAAAAACTTCAAATCAGAGACATGACCTAAAAATGGGAAGAACTAGAAAAAGAAGAGAAACTAGACCCAAAGTAAGCAAAGAAAGGAAATAACAAAGATTAGAGTAGAGATAAATGAAAGAGAAAAAAAAATTGGGGAATCAATAAAACCAAAAATTGGTTCTTAAAAAACATCAATAAAATCAACAAACTTTTAACTAGACTGACAGAGAGAGAGATAATCCAAATAATGAAAATCAGAAATAAAAAGAAAGGATATTATTACCAACACAGCTGAATTTAAAAAGACTATAAGAGGATACTATGAACAAGTTACACCAACAAATTAGATTACCTGGATGAAATGACCAAATCCCTAGAACCATACAAACTATCTACATTGACTCAAGAAGAAATATAAGACCTCAATAAACCAATTACTAGAAAAGAGATTGAATCAGTAATCAAAAACCTCCCAACGAAGAAAAGCTCAGGACCAGATGGCTTCACAGAGGAATTCTACCAAACATTTCAAAAAAATTGAAAAGGAGGGAACACAACCTAACTCATTCTCTGAGGCCAAATCACCCTAATATCAAAGCCAGATAAGATACCACAAGAAAAGAAAAGTATAGACCAATATTTCTAGTGAATATAATTACAGAATTCCTCAACAAAATATTTGCAAATCAAATCCAATGGCACATTAAAAGAATTATACACTAGTATCAAGTGAGTTTTATCCCAGGTATGCACATCCATCTGCCCCATGGGCTCTAAGCCCCTTCTCAATTAGGAACAGAGTGGGCATCACCATTCCAAAATCCTCAAGAGTGGGGAATGAACAATTGACTAAAGCAGACTTATTATTATCCTATTATAGACATTATTATTATAGCAATGGAAGAACTTGTATCATTGATATAGAGGTAGTAGCCACCAGAAGCTCTGAGGGGAGGAAGAGGGATGAATAGGTGTATCATGGGGACTTTTTTGGGACATTAGAAGTATCCTGAATGACACTGCAGTGATGGATACAGGCCATTACACATTTTGTCAAAACCTATAAAATTGTGTGGGGCAGAGTGTAAATTATAATGTAAACTATATTCCATGGTTAGTAGGAATGCTTCAGTATGTCTTCATCAATTGTAACAAATGTATCACACTTATGAAACAAGTTGTTAATGTGGGAAAGTGTAGGAGGAGGAGGTGGTGGGGCATATGGGAATCCCTTTAAAAAAAAAAAAAAGAATGGTTCAAAATAAGAAAATTAATTAATGTAATACACCATATTATCAAAATGAAGGGTAAAAACTACATGGTTAACTCGACTGACACAAAAAAGGCATTTGACAAAATCCCACATCCTTTCTTGATTTAAAAAAAAAAAAAAAAAAAAAAAACTTCAGAAAATATGAATAGAAGGAAGCTTCCTCAATATGATAAAGGGCATATATGAAAAACCCACAGCTTTAACTTCATACTCCACGGTAAAAGAATGAAAGCTTTCCCTCTAAATCTAGAACAATACAAGAATGTCCACTGTCACCACTGTTATTCAACATTTTGTTAAAGTTCTAGCCAGAGCAGTTAGACAAGAAAAAGAAATAAAAGGCTATTACAAGAAATGGAAAATAAAAAGTGTTGGAGAAGTTTGGAGAAACAGGAAAACTTATTCAATGCTGGTGCCAGTGTAGAATGGTATGGCCACTGTGGAAAATAGTTTGTCAGTTCTTCAGAAAATCCAGTATAGAATTACCATATTACCTGGCAATCCTACTTCTTGGTGTACATCAAAAGAATTGAAAGCAGAGACTCACAAATATTTCCACACTGATGCTAGTGGCATTATTGTCAATTGCCCATAGATGGAAGCAACCCAAATGTCCATCTGCCAATGAATGGATAAACAAACTGAGGTGTATACATACAGTGGAATATTAATCAACCACAAAATGAAGAAGTTTTTATACATGCAACACAATGGATGAAACTTGAAGACATTGTGTTAAGTGTTATAAGCCAGTCACAAAAAGACAAATACTGTATGACCTCAGTGATATGAAATCTTTAGAATAATCAAATTCATAAAGTCAGAAACTTCAATACAAGTGACCAGGGGCTTGGTTTGGGGTAGGGAATGGGGAGTAAATGCTTATTGGTAGAGAGTTTCTGTTTGGAGTGATAGATAAGTTTTGGTAATAGATGGTGGTGACAGTAGCACAATTGAGTGTAATTAACAGTAGTGAATTACATATTTGAATATGGTTAAAGGGGGAAATCTTTAGGTTGTTTCTATGTAACTAAAATAAAAATTTTAAGAAAAACATAGGTCTGTATACACAAACAGTAAATCCTAATGTAAACTATGATCTATAGATAACATAATATCTATAATCAATTGTAACAAATGTACCACAAAAATGCAAAGTGTTAATAGGGAAAACTGGGGTGGGGGGGCTGTACAGGAACTCCATATTTTCTGCATGATTTTACTCTAAACCTACAACTTCTCTAATAAAAAAAATTTAAAGGAATAAAAGAAATATTTAATGTGAAAATAAAGTTATTCTGCTTTGTTCTCCTTAAACAAGATCACCTTGGCTGTATTTTTCCCCTTTTCATTTCCATATAAATTTTATAGTTACATTGCTAAATTACATACACACACATATTCATATACACATAAACACACTTGCTGTGATTTAGATTAGGCTTATGTAACCTATAGATTTGTTGGAGAGAATTGGCATCTTCCAATCCATGAGCATGGCATATCTTTTTTTTTTTTTTTTCCTTTCATATCTCTAAGTAATATTTTGTAGTTTTTAGGGCAGGATATTTGCACCTCTTTCATTAGATTTATTCTAGGCATTTGTTGCATTTTTTATACTATTGAAAATGGTATCAATTTTAAAATTTCATTTTCTGTCTTTTACAGCTACATAGAAATATGATTGTTTTGCATATTGACTTATCAAGTGACCTTAAAAAGTTTATTTATTAATTGTAATATTTCATCATCCATAGTCTCCATATATTTCAATGGAAATCTATTTGCTTACAAGCTTTTACAATAGAAATTTATTTACTTACAAGCTTACAGTTCTTAGGCTATGAAAATGTCCAAATCATGACTTCATCAAGTAATGCTTTCTCCCTGAAGTCTGGCTGCCAGCAACCCTGGACTACTCTGTCATATGGCAAGGCACATGGCAGCATCTGCTGGACTCTCCCTTCTCTTCTGGGTTTCCTTGCTTCAGCTTCTGGCTTCCTCTGGCTTTCTCTCTTTCTCTCCATTTCATACCATTTATAAAGGACTCCAGTAAGGGGATTAAGACCCATCCTGGGTTTTGTCCCACTTAAGTAACTATTCAAAGAGCCCCTAACTAGCGTAACCTAAACATGACTCACGATAATAGGCTCATAACCACAGGAATGGACCAGAACATGATTTTCTGGAGTACATAAGTCTCAAACTACCACATACATTTTTTACATAAGCCAATAGACTTTCATCAATGACTGCTGACATGATTTGAGAGAAAGGAAGGATAACACCAAGAATTTTAATCTGAGCAACTAGAAGAATGGAGTTGACATCAACTAAGATACAGAGGCTATAGAACAGGTTTTGAATGAAGGAAGATCCAGGATTCAGTTTAGAAAGTGGTTATTAGGCATTAAAGTGAAATGTAAAATCAACAGTTGGATATAGGAGTAGAGTACAGGAGAAAGGTTTGGGATAGAAATACAGTAAGGTGTAATATAGTAAGAAAACCAAGAAAAAAACTGTATTTGGGTAGTGAAGTGAAGAAAGAATATCTAGGAGAAGGAAATGATCAGTTATAACAAATGCTGCTGCTAAATCAAGTAAGATGAGGATTGATACTTTCTATTAGATTTAGCAGCATGTGGGTCATTGGTGACCTTGACAAAAGAAGTTTTTAAAGAATATTCTTAGTGAAAGTCTGACTGAAATACATTTAAGTGATAATTGGATGAAGAAAATTGGAGAAACTCTTTTGAGGAGCTTTGTTGCAGAAGGAAGCAAAGAAATGGGGCATAGTTAGCCAGTGGGAGTAGGGTCAAAGAATGTATGTCATCGTCATTATTGTTGTGTAATAATGAGAAGGGACCAGTAAAAAGTCGAAAAACTGATAATGTGGTAGATACTAAAGATTACCAGGAAGATGTCCTAAAGTAGGCAAGAATGTACACTATCTAGTGCACAACTTGGGGAGTCTATTCAAGTCCTATTCTAATTTTCTCAGTTTCTCAGTGAATTAGAAAAGAAACTTTTTATCCTGAATTCAAAATGCTGCTAAACTTAAGAATGTTATTTATTTAGATGTTAATAGAGATGCCATTTTCTGTGTAACCTAGGACATAATACCTCCTCTCTACAAGCCTTAGATTCTTTATCTGAAAAATGAACATAAAAATTTCATTTTTTCAACTTTGCCATATTTTTTATTCATTCAATCAATAGTAGGTAAAACTTCTATTAGTTTTAAAGGAAAAATCCACATTTTTTCATTGTTATATAATTATATCTAAAATACAAGTATTTCTTTATTTTTATTTTTTAAAAGATACTTACATAAATGTTACATAAAAAATGTAAGGGATTCCCATATGCCCCACTCCCTCCCCTCCCACAGTTTCCCATATCAACAATATCCTTCATTAGTGTGGTACATTTTTTTCATTATTACAGTTATGTGAGTATGTGTGTCTTCCTGTTTGTCTGTGGGAGAAATAACCTATGTATAAGCTTAGCCATAAGAGCTCCATGATAAGAATTTCAGCCTGGAAATCCCTAGATTATGAAAATCATGGGGTTCTAAGTAAAAACAGCTATTGTATAAACCCAAGTGTTAATTTCATTGGATAAAATGTGAACTGTCTTCCATGCTATAATAATTAAGTTTTAAATTTGAAATGTAGCTGAATAACAGATCTGACATCAAACTGTTCTCCAGTTAAAATTTTAAGGTTCATATTCAAAGCCATTCTACTAATCATATTAAAACATTGTTACAAATTAGAATAGGCATAAGTGAATTGTCACAGTGCTTTTTGGTATTTGCATGATTAAGAATGCCTGTAATTTTAAATTCTTGCTCAGACATCCAATTGTCTCACTGGATTCCTACCTTATCACCAATTTAGCCTTAAAAACCTCACTTAAAAAATAATGTAATCCTACACAAATGCTACACATTTACCAATATTTAAGTTGTGTGAAAAGGTAAGAATTAGCTCAAGTGTTTCTCAAATTAGGTTCACTTACTTTTAATTTTTCTTCAGCTGTTTTACCAACTTTCACTATGGAAAATATTAACTTTCTATAGATTCAACAAAATTAAAACAATTTTAAAACTGGGAGAAAAACTGGCCAACGTGATAGTTATATGCTAAGAATGAAATGATAGTATCCAGAATATCCTGGTGAATGCTTTTCTCTCACCTGCCTTACAACTCAATGCTTTAATTTATGTAATCTGTTATTCTAAAAAAGGAAATAGGTACTTAAGTGACTTCCTTAATTACCTTATAGGCATTACTAATGAGTTCCAGCAATCAGATTTTTAAACAATGTTTATCTAAAATAATTTATTGGAGTCCTAGAGGTATTTCTTTAAAGTTACTCTTTACTAGAAAATATTTTGCTGTATTTCGCTATATTTTAGATTAAATGAGTTTAGTTGAGCCAAATAAAATCAATCCATAATTCTTACTTAATATATATTGTATATAAACTTTTATTTTAAATTTCTTCTTGATTTCAAAGTTCTCTCACTTACTGCCTATTTACATAGAGTACAGATATGAGCTGAAAAGACATCAGATAAGAAGGCATTTACAAACTAATGTAAATATAATCCAAAAAATAAATATAAGAATCACATTGTCATTATATTTTTAGCTTAGTAAATGCTAATAATTAAATTATTGTTATTAAGGAACATAATAAATATGCAATGCACCTACTAAAAATATATATACTTGTTTTAGATTTTATCAAAAATTTCAGTTTAATTCAAATAGACAAAAATTTTGGACTTCAAGTAACTCCATTTACATGCATAGAGATGTTCTCACAGACTATATAAAATCCCCACCATTTTTATTTTGAGATGGATATATACAGCATTTACTTCAATTCACAAAATGTGGACATGAAACAATCTACAGAAGCTTTTATAGGGTTTAAAAGAGTTCTAATCACCCATGCCAACTGCTCTCTATCCTCAAAACAAAACTGCTTTTGAAACCAAGCATTCATTTGCTAAAACAAGGCATCTGCTGTTAAGGAGATTGATTATCCTGGGGCCTGACCTAATTGGGAGATTAGATATGGTTCTCTACTCTGGATGGCATGGCTTAGAGAAGAAAAAAATAAATGAGACCAAAAAGAACAAACTTCTTTTGGACTCCAATGCTCTTTTATTTAATTGTAATTTTCTTTAAATAGAAACAAATAGTATTGCAACATTAGGTTGGTGAAATTAGTGTAATGAGTTACAAATTCATAGAGTTCACCATATTATTTAATGTAATAGGTACATATTTGGTTACATCACATAAACCAATATCAACAAAAAAGACTCTCTTGTCATATCCTACTGAGTTAAAATCACTAAATAATATATAATAATGTAGTAGAAAGAGATTTTAGAATCTCAAAATATAGATTTTTTTTAAACTTCTATCTAAATCTCTATATTGGCTATACCATTTTAGGCAAGCTAATATGACCACATCAATCTTGAAGGGAAGGATGCAAAGATATTACTGCTTCACACACACACACACACACACACACACAAAATTCTGGCCTTTTACTGATGGTATAATTTCAATTTTTCTACTGCCAGAATTGTTGTTTCGCCCCAAACACAGACAACACCTCATTGCGGTGGCTAATTGCATTTTTCTTCCTAGCCTTTGACAACCAGACCTTTGTTAATGCTATTCAACAATATATCAGACTCAGGTCATCCATCCAAAACATTACAAAAGACCCAGATGCTCATGTAAATTGCACTCCCCAAAACTACTGCCCTCTTCCTCCATGCAGATACAGATTCATGACCCCCTTTCATTTTTGTTCTCTCCCTTTGTTTTCACTTAATCTGTCTTGCTCAGAAAAAAGTGGTTATACATAGGCTTTAAAAAACATTATGCTTGTTTATATAACTAAATAATAATCAACTTTATTGTGGAGTTAGTTATACTTTTCTGCACAGAATACAAAAAATAGTTTATTCCACTTGAACTTCAGAACAGAGTCATTTCCCAGGATGAAGACTTGTTTCTATTTATTTTTTCACCCCATCTTGAACTTTTGAGATAATACCAAGTTTGATTTGTTCCCCTTTGCTGAAGAAGAAAGGGAAGAAGTTTTAAGTAGAAATGCTAAAGTGTAAGTGCAGGACTGAATAGTTCATAAAATATTTAATTTATAATTAAAAAGTCAATTTTACTACTTCATGCTTTCTTATTGCCTTTAATACAATTTGCTTTAAGCATTAATTACTCAGAATTTCTGCCTTTTAAAGCCTTAATTTAAAAATAATTACAAGATACTTAGAAACTACTATAATGATTTTTTAAAAGGAAGGTTAGTATAGATTCAAATGGCATGGGGAACATACAACATGTGTGTAGATATATCCATTTTCCAAAATCAAGGCTTCTATTTTTTTTTCACCCTTTATATATTTTCACCTCATATATTTCAATATTCAATATTTTTGGGGAAGCGGCTGTGGCTCAATCAGTAGGGCTCCCGTTTACCATATGGGAGGCCCCGGGTTCGGTTCCCAGGGCCTCCTGTTGAAGGCAAGCCCGCCCGCATGGCGTGGTTAGCTGACCCAGCGAGCACAAACAGCAAGGGGGGGATAAATGAATAAATAAATAAAATCTTAAAAAAATATATATATATATATATTTTTGGATACTACAGGAGAAATCACTGTACAAGAAGGCAGAAATAGATACTTTGTTAAGTAGAAAGCAAAGTATCCAAACAGAACCAACTATAATATTTTGATATTTTGAAGAGAGCATAAATATCAAACTAATGTGTATGAGTTAATGACTTTAATATTAATGAGGCCTAAATTTACTTTAATTAAAATTGAGTGAAAGCTTAGTAAAATGTTGTAAGTCTCAGTCCTTTTGTAAGAGCAATTGGCCTTTTTTTCCATGCACAGGAACACCATACTAAATTTAATATGCTTAGGTTAGTCATAATACCAAAAAAGACAGAAATACCTTATTGAACTTATGTAATAAAGTGACATCAAACATTAGTAATCACTACAGCCTAGCAAATATTACAGAAAATATCAGTAACATTAGGACAATAATGACATAAGCTCCTCAGTTTATTGGAATTCACTGTAGTGAGGCTAAAAGCTGCAGGCCTGCCTGCTGAATGAAGTTAGAACAGATAGCAAGAAAGCTCATTAAAACAACAACAACAAGAACACAGTGAAATACAGGCCAAATAAGACCAAGAGGAAAGGATAGGAGCTAAAAAGAAAACTGAAAATTTGGAGGAGTTAAAGAACCAGAAATCAAGGACACTGGAAGCAAGGAAAAAATGAGGTAAAGCCAGGGTTTCTTCTAGTACTTATAGCATTCACTGGATTAAAAAAGGAAGAAAGAGTCCTGAGTGCTTTTTGCCTAAACTGTCATTACAGCTTTCCAATCTGTGCTTCACATCTGCTAGAATAATGTGATTTTATCTTTTTTCCAAGTTCAAAAACCTTTGGTTGTTGCTCTCTTGGTTTCTTGAGAAATGTCCAAACCTTTTAGCTGGCCACACAATGCTCTCTAGAAAAAGGACCCAGCTGTGATCTGATTACATGAAAACTTTATCCTGGGAGTAAACGTGAGCTAGTTCAGCGTTTCCACACTTTTGCTCCATTGATTTTAAATTCTGTACCAATAATGTCTTTCCTATAAGTCTACACCTAAAAAGGATTTTTTTCTCCTACCTCCTCTTAATGGCCTAGACCAGACTTCACGTTCTCCATTAAATCTTCCCTAACTGCCATCCATCTTTGCCTGCCAAAGAACTCTTCAAGTTCTGTGTCCTCCAAGAAACATTCCTATGGTTATCTTTAAATTCATTTTGCATTTACTGTGGACATTCACATGGTTCTCATCTTATATCTCCTTAAAATGTAGTTATTTTTGTTTTTGTCTCCCCAACTAGAGTCTCCTGGCAAGGAAAGGGTGTTATTTTTTTCTCTCTTGCATTCATCCGGTACCTCACCATTAAATAAATAGTACTAAATAAATACCTAGTAAGGAACAATGTCCTGTATTGTTATTTCTCCTTGGTTAACTCCTCATCTCATTCCCCCCAATCACTATTGCTACTCAAAAACTATTCTCAATTATTTTCACTTCCTTGACCCTATTTTTGTCCCTCGTCCCCAATTCCCTATCCTGCCTTCTCCTCCATTATGGAGCTAAAGACTATCCCTCAACTTATCTTTCATGAAAAAAAAAGAATTATACGTTCACCTCTCCTCTCCTTCATAGTTTTAAGAGGGAAGTGTTCCTTCCGAAGATTATTTTCTAATTGGGTTATTGATGCCACTGTTTTCTGTGGCCTTGGGATGCCTGGCTATATTAGTTACGTCTTTGCAACTTTCACCTTCAGTTTTTCAATCTCTTCTCTCTTTCTTCCTGATATCCTAAAAGCAAAATTCACAAGACCCAGCTGCTCCACCTTCCATTTCTTTCAACAAACAATTTGTTTCTATCTTCTTATCCCTCACTTCCAAACTCCTTCCAAAAGATTTCCATCCCCTAACATACAATTTAAATTGCTTCCCCTTAGTTCACTAAAGAGCTTTTTCTCAGTCGTTTTTTATTGGTGCTGAATTATGTGCTAATCTACTAAAATATTTTTTCCACCTAACCCAGACTCACTAAATAGGTTCTTAAGACAGCCATCTCATGATTTGCCTCCTATGTTTCCTTTTCTTCTGAGATTCCTTCACTGCCTCTTCTTCTGTATGTATCATTTTATTATTCCCCCTAAATCCCTCCCTTACTCTTTTGCCTTCCTGAAGTTCACTTGAAGGCAAACTAATCAATCCCACAAATTTAGCTATTATCTAAGCTATATTCACATATGCAACTCCACTGTGATCTCAACCAAACAGATCTGAACACATTTTCAACATGCGTCTCAAATTTGCCATTTTTGTTTTTTACATTCTTACTGTACTGGAGATTTTCATTTCCTTCTGTCATAACTATTGGTACAGTTGACAAGCTGAGCAGTAGGCTAAATTTCAATTACAAATTTGTCCCTTGGACAAAGTGTTTGTATAGTACACAAATACAAAATCATGCAGCTTTGTCAGGGTGCCATTTTGGGCTGCAGTCCTAGCCAGAAGAACCAGCACTCTACCCTAGATCCTAATACTTGTCTCTCTTCTTCCACTCTTGGCCTCTTTTCTTTGCCCCAACCTCCATCCTAAGCCCAGGAGATTCTCTTTTATGCTGAGTCTCTACTCTAAGTTTCCAACCATTCATCTCCACTGGGTACCTATTATCTGAAATGCACTGCAGTGATAACAAAAATAAATAGAACTAGGTGTTTGTATTCCAAGGATTCTCAATCCATCCATTGATCCATCCATCATCCCCTCAATTCAACAACTATTTACTGAGAGCACTGTGCTGAGTGCTGGATGTGTAGTGATGGCATTGGGACACAATCCCTACTCACACTCCAGTGTGGGAGACAGAGAATTAATAGTGGGGAACTGACATATATATAGCAAACATAGTACAGAATAAGTGTTGTAATAGAGTATGGCAGTATGAAATTATTTATGAATCCCAAAAAAGAGGGAAAAATTATGTTTGTTGGCTGATCCACTCCTGTGGGTGTGAGATCTTTACTCAATTGTATTACCTCAGTGAGGCATGACTCAGGTTGAGTTTGCCCTCTTGCTGAGTCCAATAAAAAAAACAGACACACTGGAAAAGAGAGCTCTGCCATTTTTATCCTGTCATGAGAACAGAAAGGAAAGGTCCAAGTAACTGAGGCCGTGGGGAGAGAGGAGTCATTTGCCTGATAGCTTGCAATTGAAATCAGGAAGAAAGCAGAGCAGCTGAGCCTAAGAGGCCTGATAAGAGACAAGCCTCATGCCTGGTTGCACTCAGCTGAACTCTAGGGACAGTACTGCTTGGGGGGGAAGGCAGAGACCAGGCAGAGAGTCCCTGTCATCTTGCTTCAACATGGGGCAACTGACTTGAGAGAGAAAGCACCTCTTCTGGTGCCTTGAGTTGGACTTCTAATGGCCTTGGACCTGTAAGCTTTTACCCCAAATAGCCTTTATAAAAGCCAACACATTTCTGGTACTTTGCATCAGCATCCCTTTGGCAAA
This sequence comes from Tolypeutes matacus, assembly GCA_026826555.1. Lineage (NCBI taxonomy): Eukaryota > Metazoa > Chordata > Mammalia > Cingulata > Chlamyphoridae > Tolypeutes > Tolypeutes matacus. The sequence continues at coordinate 594,249 of JAKSZT010053766.1, read as the reverse complement.
CTAATACATAGAGGTACAAAGTGAAATGGAAAACAGGGGAAGGAGGTGTTTATTGCAGCGAGGACCCGGGAAACCTTCAGGACTATGGAGAATTTTAACAGAATGTTGATGGATGGGTAGAATTCTCACAGGAAGCAGGAGTGGGGGAATTCAAGGGAAAAGTACAAAGCATGTTTACAGAAAATTATTTACAAGCATACTTCAGAAAAATTGTGGGTTTGGTTCCATAATAAAAGTTATATTTATACCATACTATAGTCTATTAAGTATGCAATAGCATTATGTCTAAAAAAGCAATGTACACACTTCAATTAAAAAATAATTCATTTTAAAATGCTAACCATCATCTTAGCCTTCAGTGAGTCATTTACCTTTTTGCTGGTGGAGGTTCTTTCCTCATGTTGATGGCTGCTGACTGATCAGAGTGGTAGTTGCTAATAGTTGGGGTGGCTGTGGCAATTTCTTAAAATAAGACATCAATGAAGTTTCTCACACTGATTGACTTTTCCTTTCATGAAAGATTAATCTATAGCACGTGATGCTGGTTTGATAGCATTTTTTTAAAGATTGCTTTTATTTTTTAATTTTTTAATTTTTTTTTTATTTTTTTGAGGTATCAGGGCCAGGGATTGAAGCTGGCACCTCCTATGTGGGAAGCCAGTGCTCAACCACTGGGCTGCATCAGCTCCCCTGAGCTGGTTTTTTCATTTGTTTGCTTGTTGTTTGTTTTTGTTTTTAGGAGGCACAGGGGACCGAACCCGGGACCTCCCATGTGGGAAGCAGGCACTCAACCACTTGAGCCAAATCCACTCCCCATTTTGTTAGCATTTTACCCCCAAAAATTGAGGTCAATCTTCTTAAACCCTCCACTTCTTTATTAATTAAATTTATGTAATATTCTAAAATCTTTGTTATCATTCCAAGAATGTTCACAGCATCTTCACCAGGAGTAGATTCCATCTCAAGAAACCACATTTTTTGCTCATCCATAAAAAGCAATCCTTATCCACTAAAGTTTTATCATGAGATTGCAGCAATTCAGTCACATCTTCAGGTTCCAATTCTAGTTCTAGTTCTCTTGCTATTTCTACCATATCTGCAATTATAGCCTCCACTGAAGTCTTGAACCCCTTAAAGTCATCCATGGGGGTTGGAGTCAAATTCTTCCAAACTCCTGTTAATGTTGATATTAAATCATGAATGTTTTTAATGACATCTAGGGTGGAGAATCTTTTCCAGAAGGTTTTCAATTTACTTTGCCTGGATCCATCAGAAGAATCATTTTCTTAAATAATAAGACGTAAAAGTCAAAATGTCCCCTTGATCCATGGGCTGCAGAATGGATGTTGTGTTAGCAGGCATGAATACAACATTAATTTCATTGTACATCTTCATGAGAGTTTTTGGGCAATCAGGACTGGGGAGAGGGAGAGAGGCAGGGAAAGAAACAATTGGTGAAGCAGTTAGAACAAACACATTTATCAATTAAGTTTGCCGACTTAAATGGGCACGTTTGTGGAATACTTACAATAATAACATGAAATATCACAGATCAGAGATCACCATAAGAGATAAAACAATAATGAAAAAAGTCTCAAGTACTGTGAGAATTACCAAAAGGTGATACAGAGACATGAAGTGAGCACATGCTGTTGGAAAAATGGTGTCGATAGACTTGTTGCCACAAACCTTCAGACTGTAAAAATGCAGTATCTGCAAAGTGCAATAAAGCAGAGCACAATAAAATGAGGTATGCCTTGTACATTTATATTTAGCCTAAGAAAATATATTAAGGTTTACTAAAATTTAACAAAAGGATTGACACTAGCACTTTCACATAGTTTGCATGTCAGGTCAGCATATCTTGAAGAAAGAAAAGTCAATCATTCCAAATTTATTGGCCATTTTTCTATGCAGTGCTGTGCTCTCTAATAAGAATTTCAGAAAATTTAACACTCAATCTGTTCTTTCAAAGAAAGCTGATTTTTAAAAAAATGGATGAGCAAGTAAATTATACTAATGATACTGAGAAAACATGTTTGTGTCACCCATTTAGAAAAAAAATTTTTCTCATCTACATAATTGAAAAATTTGGAGACAAATTTTCCTAACCTATTTCTAATGTTCCTAAATTACAGATTAGTTCCCAAAGCTAATTAAAAGGTGGAACTAACTAGTTCAATGAGCCTCCAAATTAACAGGAAGGTGTTGTGTTTATATTTTTAACAAATGGGTCAAAAAAAGACTGAAATCTTTGGTTTTGGACACATTTGTTAAGATAATTAGCTTGTAATAACACCTAATTGATACAAGGAAAAATGGAAATTTAGTAATCACCTTTCAACAGAAACTTTGCATAATTGCTAAATACAAGTAAATAAAAATAAATACTGTCATGCAATAAGTCAACAATGTACTTCCTTCCATTTGGATCTTATCTTTGTGATATGACTTTTCAGTACTGTCAGCCAAAAAACCCCAAAACAACAATAAAAATAAGCTGAAGTAAGTTCAAAGACTTTTATATCTCTCTTTCACAAAAAAATAAGGCATATTGACACAGTTTTTAATAAATGTAATGAAAGCAAAAATAATTTATTTGTTAAATAAATTTTCTTTAGCTCATCTTAATATCTAACATTTGTGTATATTTTATATATATATTCAATACTGTAGAAAAGGTTTATGATTTAGAAATAAACATATATTAGTGTGCATATGTTAATATATATTTTCTTTTGCTGATGGGTACACTATTTTAAACAACAAGCTCTTTGAAAAAGAGAAGAGGAAGATACATTAAAATTTCCAGAGTACTTCAAATATTCTCCCTTCAAGTTCCAGTCTCCCACAGGCATAGACAAGTGTGCGTGGGGCATTAGATTATAATGGCCTGCCTTTCCCACACACCTGATCATTTTCCTAAGGCTGGTAGCAGCCATCCTAGGGGTAATAACTCATAATATTCTAACCAACACCCTAAGAAATGTTCAATTTCTATGGTACTATCATATTTTTTAATTATTCTGGGAAGTCAAATATTATAATATCTTATTAAATGGAGACTAAAGATAACTCAAATTTATAAGACCTTAAAAACATAAAGATTCCAAAAACATAAGGAACCTATCTTAATAATAACCTTTTCATAATATAAATTCATAACCACATCTTAATTTTAAGAACCTGAAAATTCTGTGAATACATTTTGTTGTCTTTTAATCCCAATGCTATAATAGTATTTTGTTTCTCATACTAGGGTATGCAAGAATATTCTTGAAGGAATACCATTCATATGACTCTAACTCAAATTTTGTTTTATTTTTATGATGATGTAACATAAGCTAAAAATGGCATATTCTGGATTATCTGAGAGACCACCTTAAAACAGACTATTGCCATCTATTTCAATACAAGAAATTACCATCTGTATTTATAACCATACTGTGACATGACATGAAATGACACAATTTAATTTTCGTCCATTAGTTCTCCAAATATAAAGCAAAAATCTTGGAGTTCAGTAAATCTTTTTGGTTGCTGGTTGATGTTAAAGGGTTATATACATTATTCAAGAATGAAAAACACTGTCATATTCTATTTATAAATGGAAAACTCCAACACAAATAATGGGATCAACGTGAATGACTGATGCATAACTTGACAAATATGGCTTGACTACTGTATTGTTTGAATGAGCTATAAACACAAGTCATAAAAAATTATTTCAGATGAAAAAGCCAAGTTTATCTAAATAGACAAAATATAAATGTATTTAAAGTAAAGTGATTTTCCATGTTTTCAAAATGCTTTTGGCTCCAGCAAATGTTTTATAAAATGGTATTGTTAATATTTTAAAAACACCGACATTTATGGTTTATTAACTTTGTTCTGTGTATGGAACTCCTCAAAAATATTTTTCTACTTAAATAACATTTTAAGTTTATTATTAGTCAGTAGATTTAGCATAACTAATTCAACTATATTTAAATATTTAGCAATAATTTAAAAACCCACATACAATATATTCAGAAACAACCAGTTAAAAATATACTATATGCACATTTGCATAAAATGTTTGGCCAAACTATAATTATAAAAAACATATAACACATTAAACGTATTTTTGTTAATTTTAATAGCAACCAAAGTTTATTAATTCTTCACAGAGGCTTTGTGCTGGCAATTCTGAAACTGTTCTGAACTCTTCTGAATTTCAATTGAACTTTAAAACATTCTGTGCTTTCAAATCCAATGGATTGCAGAATCCAGTCTATATGTATGTATATATCCATATAAATAAATACATTTTGAATGGATAAATAGGAAAATCAAGGGAGAGGAACTATAATTAAATATATAACTAAATATGTAATGTATTCACTAAACAGTCCCTGGGGATTAAATATGAATATTATTACCTACCTTTGAAATTATACCTTCTGGTAGCTAATCATGTTTGAGCTATGAAAAGACATTAAGTGATAATATGTCACTATCATAATAACATATTATGCAACATGGTAATGCTTTCTGATAAGAAACAGCCCATATTTTCATTACAAGAACTTATGGACTTTCCATCTTAACAGGTTTTAAATAATATATTTAAATTTACACTAAGGCTAAAAAATTTTAAATCCTACATATACAATTAGATCATTTAAAAGTTATTTTGGAGGAGTTCTGGGAAGATAGTGGACTAGAAAGAAATGGGACTCTCCTCTCCCAGAAATAGAGCAAAGGACAGGCAGAAATGACCTGGAAAAATTTTTTCTAGGATTTAGGACACCAGGGGAAGGCTGGACATTACCCCAGAGAAGAAATGGGCAAAGGAAAAGAACTGTGGCAGCAAAAGTGTGAGTTAAAATACACAGCTGCAAATTCCAGCACCCTTCCCCACACTATAGACACTTTTGAATTCTCAGGCCTCAGGACTGGCAACTACTGACAAAGGTCATGCCAAGTATCCACCTTTCAAGGAAAGTGGAGACAGAGGTATACAGCCTAAGGCTGACTCAGCTCTTGAACAACATATTTAGTCTGCTGTGTCCCACACCACTTCCAGGCCAGGTGGGACTACACCATTGTTTGCCTTGGGAGCCTGCAAGGGACTAAAGAGATCCGACCCTTTCAAAAACAGAAATAATAGCAGAAAATTTCCCAATTCTCATAAAAGAAATGAATTTACTTGTCCAAGAAGCACACCATAACCCAATCAGAATAAATCTGAATAGATCTACTCCAAGACACATACCACTAAGAATGTCAAATGTCAAAGATAAACTCAGAGCAGCAAGGGAGAACCAAACCATCACATACTAGGGATGCCCAGTAAGACTTAGTGCAGATTTCTCAGCAGAAACTATGGAGGTGAGAAAACAGTAGTATGATACAATTAGGGTACTGAAAGAAAAAAAACTGCTAGCTGAGAATTCTTTATCCAGCAAAATTGTCCTTCAAATATGAAGGTGAGTATAAACTATTCACAAACAAACAGAAACCAAGAGAGTTCATAAAAAAGAATCTACCTTTGCAGGAAATATTAAAGGAAGCCTTAGAACCTGAAAGAAAAAGATAGGAGAGAGAGGCCTGGAGGAGAGTATAGAATAAAGAATAGCAAAAAGGATAGTCAAAAGAGTAAAAAGACAGACAAAAATATGATATGACATATGAAAACTGAAGAATAAAATGGTGGAAGTAAATAATGCACTTACAGGAATATCAATGAATGTGAATGGATTAAACTCCCCAATCAAAAGATACAGGCTGACAGAATGGATAAAAAAGCATGAACCATCCATATGTTTCTTACAAGAGACTCACCTTAGACCCAGGGATACATACCAACTGAAAGCGAAAGGTTGGAAAAAGATACTCCATGCAAACAGTAATCAAAAAAGAGCAGGGGTAGCTATACTAATATTGGACAAAACAGCCTTTGAATGCAAAAAAGTTATAAGAGATACAGAAGGTCATTATATATTAATAAAAAGGACAATCCACCAGGAAAATATAACAGTCATAAATATCTATACACCTAACCAAGGTGCCACAAAATACAAACTCTGGCAAAACTGAAGGGAGAAAAAGACATCTCTACAATAATTCTTGGAGACTGCAACAGCCCACTCACATTATTAGATAGAACAAATAGACACAAGATCGACAAGGAAACAGAGAACTTGAACAATATGATAAACAAGTTAGACCTAACAGACATATACAGAACGCTGCATCCAAACTCAGCAGGTTATACATTCCTCTCAAGTGCCCATGTATCTTTCTCCAGGATAGACCACATGTTCAGGCACAATGAAACTCTCAATAAATATAAAAAGATTGAAATTATACAAAGCACTTTCTCAGATCATAATGGAATGAAACTGGAAATCAGTTTTTTCAGACAGAAAAAAAGTAAATTTGAAATATGTGGAGACTAAACAACACATTCCTAAATAATCAGTGGGACAAAGAAGAAATTGCAAGTGAAATCAGTAAATATATTGAGACAAATGAAAACAGGAACACAACTTATCAAGACTTATAGGATACAGTGAAGGCAGTCTTGAGAGGGAAAGTTATAACCCTAAATGCCTATATTAAAAAAGAAGAGCTAAACTCAAAGATTTAACTGAACAACTAGCAAAACTAGAAAAAGAACAGCAAACCAATCCCAAAGCAAGCAAAAGGAAAGGAATAATAAAGACTAGAGCAGAAATAAATGAAATTGAGAACACACACACACAAAAAAAAACAATAGAGAAAATCAACAAAACCAAAAGCTGGTTCTTTGAGAAGATCAATAAAATTGGCAAACCCCTAGCTAGACTAACAAAGAAAAAGAGAGAAACGATGCAAATAAATACAATCAGAAGTGAAAGAGGGGGAGTTATGACTGACCCTACAGAAATGAAAAGGATCAGAAGAAGATATTATGAGAAACTGTATGCCAACAAACTAGACAACCTAGATGAAATGCACAAACAACCTCCAGTGATACTACAAGAAATACAAGAACTTAATAAACCAATCACATTTAAGGAGATTGAATCTGTCATCAAAAATCTCCCAGCAAAGAAAAGTCCAGGACCAGATGGCTTCACAGGTGAATTCTACCAAGCATTTTGAAAGGAATTAACACCAATCCTGTTTAAACACTTCCAAAAAATTGAAGAGGAGGGAAAATTACCCAACACATTTTATGAAGCCAACATCACCCTAATACCAAAGCCAGATAAAGATATTAGAAGAAAATTATAGTTCAATCTCTCTAAAGAACATAGATGCAAAAATTCTCAACAAAATACTTGCAAATCAAAACCAACAGGATATCAAAAGACTTATGCATCACAACCAAGTGGGATTTATTCCTGGTATTCAAGGCTGATTCAACATAAACAAATCAATCAATGTAATGCACCACATTAACAAATTGAAGGAAAAAAAAACACATGATCATCGAGATAGAAAAGGCAATCAACAAAATCCAGCATCCTTTGATAAAAACACTTCAAAAGATATGAATAGGAGGAAAATTGCTCAATATGATAAAAAGCATATATGAAAAACCCACAGCCAACAACATACTCAATGGGGAAAGGTTGAAAGCTTTCCCTCTAACATCAGGAACAAGACAAGGATGCCCACTGTCACCACTGTTATTCAATATTGTACTAGAAGTTCTAGCTAGGGCAATTAGACAAGGAAAATAAATAAATAAATAAATAAAGGCATCCAAACAGGAAAAGAGGAAGTAAAATTCTATTTGCAGATGACACGTATTTACAAAATTCTGAAGTATCCACAACAAAGCTACTTGAGCTAATAATAGAGTTCAGCAAAGTGGCAGGATACAAGATCAACACACAAAAATCAGTAATGCTTTTGTACACCAGTATTGAACAATCTGAGGAGGAAATCAGGGGGGAAATTCCATTTACAATAGCCACAAAAAGACTCAAATATGTAGGAATCAATTTAACCAAAGAAGTACAAGATCTATATACAGGAAACTACAAAACAATGGTAAAAGAAATCAATGAAGACCTAAATAAATGGAAAGACATTGCATGTTCACGGATTGGAAGACTAAATATGAAGATGTCAATCTACACAAAATTATTTACAGATTCCTTACAATACCAATCAAAATTCCAACAGTCTACTTTACAGAATTAGAAAAGGCAATTACCAAATCATTTGGAAGGGAAAGGGCACCTGAATAGCCAAAAGCATTCTAAAAAAAGAAGAGTGACATGGGAGGAATTTCACTGTCTGACCTTGAAATGTATTACAAAGCTACAGTGGTCAAAACAGCATGATACTGGCATAAGATAGTGGAATAGATCCGTGGAATAGAATTGAGAATCCAGAACAAATCTCCTTAATAAATTCAATGAGCTGGCTAAAGAGATTAAGGATATTAAGAAGACATTGGATGAGCACAAAAAAGAATTTGAAAGCATACAAAGAAAAAACAGCAGATCTCACAGGAATGAAAGGCACAATAAATGAAAGTAAAAATACACTGGAGGGAATCAGATGTGGCTCAAATGATTGTGCTCCCATTTACCATATGGGAGGCCCCGGGTTCGATTTCTGGGGCCTCCTGGTGAAGGCAAGCTGGCCCGCCTGCACAGCACAGTGAACTGATGACCCGTGTGGCACGGTGAGCTGGCGCAGCAAGATGACACAACAAAGGGAGACAAGCAGACACAGAAAAATGCACAGCAAGTGGACACAGCGAGCACAAGCAGCAAGGGGAGGATAAATAAATAAAAAAAATAAATCTTAAAAAAAAAATACACTGGAATCATAAAACAGCAGATTTGAGGAGGCAGAAGTGAGGATTGGTGAGCTTGAAGAAATGGCTTCTGAAACCAAACATTCAAAAGAACAGATGAAGAAAAGAATGGAAAAAATTGAACAAGGTCTCAGGGAACTAAATAATAGAAAGAAACATGCAAATATATGTGTCATGGGTGTCCCAGAAGAATAAGAGAAGGGAAAAGGGGCAGAAGGAATATTTGAGGAAATAATGGTAGAAAATTTCCCAATCCTATTGAAGGACATAGATTTCCACGTTCAAGAAGCACAACGTACTCCCATCCAAATAAATCCAAATAGGCCTCTCCAAGACATACTAATCAGAATGTCAAATGCCAAAGACAGAGAATTCTGAAAGCAGCAAGAGAAAAGCAAACGCATAACATATAAGGGATGCCCAATAAGATTAAGTACCAATTTCTCATCAAAAACTATGGAGGCAATAAGACAATGGTGTGGGAAGCAGATGTGGCTCAAGTAATTGGGCTCCCGTCTACCATATAGGAGGTCCAGGGTTTGATTCCCGGGGCCTCCTGGTGAAAAGCAAGCTGGCCCACGCGGAGTGCTAGTCCACACAGAGTACTGGCCCATGCAGGAGTGCTGGCCTGCACAGAGTGCTGGCCCGCTTGGAGAGCTGGCGCAGCAAGATGATGCAACAAAAAGAGACACAGAAGAGAGTAAATGAGAGATGCAGCAAATCAGGGAGCTGAGGTGGCACAAGAGATTGAGCAGCCTCTCTCCACTCCAGAAGGTCCCAGGATTGGTTCCAGGTGCCACCTAAAGAGAAGACAAGCAGACACAGAAGAACACACAGAGAGCACACAGGGAGCGCAAAACAATGGGGAGGAAGGGTAGAAATAAATAAATCTTTTTTTTTTTTTTTTTTTAAAAAAAGAAGACAGTGGTATGATATATATAAGATACTGCAAGAGAAAAACTTGCAGCCAAGAATCTTATATCCGGCAAGATTGTCTTTCAAAAATATGGATAAATTTAGAATATTCACAGATAAACAGAAACTGACAGTTTGTAACCAAGTGACTGGCTTTGCAGGAAATACTAAAAGATGTGATACAGTCTGAAAAGAAAAGACAGGCTTGGAAAAGAGTCTAGAAATGAAGATTATTTCAGTAAAAGTAACTAAAATCTCAAGAGTGGTGAAAATGCAATCTGAGGAGAAAGTCAGGAAAAAAAATTCCATTTACAATAGCAACCAAAAGAATCAAATACTTAGGAATAAACCTAACTAATGATGTAAAGCACTTGTGTTCAGAAAAATACAATGCACTTTCAAAAAAAAAAAATCAAAAAAGACCTAAATATTGGAAGAGCATTCCATGCTAATGAATTGGAAGACTAAATATCATTAAGATGTCAATTCTACCCAAATAGATATTCAGCTTCAATATAATCCTGATAAAAATTCCACCAGCATTTTTAAAATAAATGGAAAACATGATTATCAAATGTATTTGGAAGGGTTAGCCAGAACATCTTAAAAAGGACAAGTGAAGTTGGAGGACTCTCACTTCTGGACTTTACATATTTCCTAGCTACAGTGGTAAAAAACAGCATGGTAGTGGCATAAGGTCAGACAGATTAACAAACAGAACCGAAATGAGAACTCAAAAATAGACCCTCACATCTACAGTCAAGTGATTTTTGATAAGCCTGTCAAACCTACCCAGTTCGGGCAGAGCAGTTCATTCAACAAATGGTGCTGAGAGAACTGGATATCCACAGCCAAAAGAAAGAAAGAGGGCACCTACCTCACACTTTATACAAAAATTAACTCAAAATGGATCAAAAACCTAAACATAAAAACAAGAACCATAAAGCCTCTAAAAGAAAATGTAGGAAAACATCTTCAAGACCTGGTGGTAGGTGGTGATGCTTAATGTGTGTAGAAGTTTTAATTAACCTTACTGTAAAAGTGTGGAAATATATAGAGTTAATGGTAACACTAGAGTGAGTAACATCTGGTTTATAAATGGAAATGTGGCTCGAAAGAGTAGTCTAGAGATGTAAATGTTAATTGAAAAAAAGCTAGAGAATAATCTAGGGACTGAATGAATCTCACAGTAAACCCAGAGGTGGATGAGAATTGTGGTTGATGGTACAGGTGCAAGAGTGTCCTTTGTGAGCTGAGCAGATGTACGTCACAATTGTAGGGTGGTGGAAATGTGGAGAAGCATGAGAAAACTACATCTGGAGTGACCTGTGGACTGTGGTTAATAGCAATTCTGTAATATATTCATGCATCTCTGCCAAAGATGTACTGTGTTGATAATGAATGAGGGAGTATGGAAAAAGTGTGCCAAATGTACACGATGGACCATGGTTAGTGTAAAAGTCTAATGATATTATCTCATAATCTGTAACAAACGTTCCACCATGGTGTTGTGTGTTGATGGAGGGGTTTGTATGGGAATTCTGCACATATGCATGATTGTTTTGTAAGTTCACAACTTCTATAGGGAAAATATATTTTAAAAAATAATAGAGTGGGTTGGGGGAAAATACAGCAAATGTAAGATATAGTTAGTAATAAGATCTTGATGATATTCTTTCATAATTTGTAACAAATGTCTCACAACAATGCAAGGTGTTGGTGGTGGGTTGATATATGGGACCACAGTATGTTGTTATGCATTTTTGCATTGTACATTCACAACTTTTACTATACACTTATTGTTAATGTATGTTCATGTATAGATGACATAAAAAATAATGATAAGGTAGGTTGGGGGAAAAATACACCAAATGTAAGTACTTTGTTTATTAGTAATATTTTGAGGATGCTCGTTCATCATTAGTTAACAATGTTTCACAACAATCAAGGTATTGGTGGAATGAGTTATGAGAGCCCTGTATGGTGTTATGTATGCTTGTTTTGTAAGTTCACAACTATTACTATACACTTATTGTTTATGTATGTTTATGTGAGTGATATACTTCAATAAATTAAAAAAAGAATATTTTTTTAAAAAATAGATAAAAGACCTAAATATAAAAGCCAGAGCCATAAAACTACTAGAAGAAAATGTAGGGAAACATCTTCAAGACCTTGTAGTAGGTGGTGGTTTCTTGGACCTTAAACACAAAGCACATGCAAAAGAAAAAAGTAGACAAATGGGACCTCCTCAAAATTAAACACTTTTGCACCTCACAGGACTTTGTCAAAAGGGTGAAAAGGCAGCCAACTCAATGGGAGAATATATTTGGAAATCAAATGTCCAATAAGGGTTTACTATCCAGGATATATAAAGAAATGTTACAACTTAACAATAAAAAGACAAATGGCCCAATTAAAAAGTGGGCAAAAAAACTTGATAGACATTTGTCCAAAGAAGAAATAAAAATGGCAAGAAAACACATGATAAAATGCTTAGCATCACTAATAATTTGGGAAATGCAAATCAAAACTATAGTGAGATATCATTTCTCACCTATCAGAATGGCCACTATTAAAAAGACAGAGAACTACAAGTGTTGGAGAGGATGTGGAGAGATAGAAACACTTCTTTACTGTTGGTGGGAATGCAGAATGGTACAGTCATTGTGGAGGACTGTTTGGCAGTTCCTAAATAAGTTAAATATAGATTTGTCACGTGACCCTGCAATACCACTACTGGGTATATACCTAGAAGAACTGAGAACAGTGACAAGAACAGACATGTGCACACCAATTTTCATAGCGGTGTTATTTACAATTGCCAAAAGTTAGGAACAGCCCAGGTGTCCATCAACCGTGAATGGATAAACAAACTGTGGTGTATTCACACAATGGAACTTTATGCAGCTGTAAGAAGAAATCAAGTCATGAAGCTTAAAACAACATGGATGAACCTGGAGGACATTATGTTGAGCGAAGCAAGTCAGACACAAAAGGACAAATACTGTATGATTGCATTACTATGAACCGAATATATTGTTTAACATATTGTGTAATACAAAAAAAAGTATATGTATCCAGTACATTTAATTGAGAAATGTATGTTTTTATTCAAATGTATTTTCTTTTTATTCTTTAATTATTGCTTATATTTTCAACTATTAATTGTACAAAATAAAGTTTTAAAAAAATTATGGGAACAACAAAAAAAGCAAACTTATAAGATACAGCAAAGGCAGTCCTGAGAGGGAAATTTATACCCATAAACATCTATGTTAAAAAAGAAGAGAAAGCTAAAATCAGAGATCTAACTGAACAACCGGAGAAACAAGAAAAGGCATTCCCAAAGCAAGCACAAGGGGGAGCAGAAATGGCCCAAGCAGTTGAGCACTTGATTCCCACATATGAAGTCCCAGGTTCAATAACCAGCCCTGGTACCACAAAAAACAGACAAATAAACAATAACAACAACAACAACAAAAGCAAGCAGAAGGAACAAAATAATAAAGACTAGAGCAGAAATAAATGAAATTGAGAACAAAAAAATTTTGAGAGAATATCAACAAAACCAAAAGTTGGTTCTTTGAGAAAATCAATAAAATTGACACCCTTAGCTAGACTAACAAAGAAAAAGAGAGAGAAGATGCAAATAAATACAATCAGAAATGAAAGGGAGGAAGTTAAAACAGACATCACAGAAATAAAATGGATCATAAGAGGATATTTTAAGAAATTATATGCTAACAAACTAGACAATCCAGATGAATTGGACAAATTCCTAGAAATGCACAAACAACCTCCACTGACACTACAAGAAATACAAGAACTTAACAAACAAATCACATTTAAAGAGATTGAATCCACCATCAAAAATCTCCCAACAAAGAAAAGTCCAGGACCAGAAGGCTCCACAGGTGAATTCTACCAAGCATTTCGAGAAGAATTAACACCAATTTTATTTAAACTCTTCCAAAAAAATTGAAGAGGAGGGAAAATTACCCAACACATTTCTGAAGCCCACCCTAATACTACAAGAAAAGAAAATTACAGTTCAATCTTTCTAATGAAAGATTCTCAGCAAAATATTAATACTTGCAAATCGAATCCAACAGCATATCAAAAGACTTATACAACACAACCAAGTGGGATTTATTCCTGTTTTGCAAGGCTGGTTCAACATAAAAAAAATCAATCAACATAATATATCACATTAACAAATTGAGGGAAAAAACCACATGATCATCTCAATTGATGCAGAACAGGCATTCAACAAAATCCAGCATCCTTTCTTGATAAGAACACTTCAAAAGATAGGAATAGAAGGGAAATTCCTCAATATGATAAAAGGCATATTTGAAAAACCCACTGCCAACATCATACTCAATGGGGAAAGGTTGAAAGTTTTCCCTCTAAGATTGCGAACAAGACAAGGATGCCCACTTTCACCATTTTTATTTAACATTGTATTAGAAATTCTAGTTAGAGCAATTGACATAAATAAATAAATAAATAAATACATACATACATACATACATACATACATAAATGGCATCCAAATAGGAAAAGAGGAAATAAAACTCTCACTAATTGCGGATGATATAATCTTATATTTAGAAAATTCTGAAATGTCTATGACAAAGCTATTTAAGCTAATAAATGAGTTCAGCAAAGTGACAGGATACAAGATCAACACACAAAAATCAGTAGTTTCTGTACACTAGTATTGAACAATCTGAGGTGGAAATCAGGGGGAAAATTCCCTTTACAATAGCAACAAAAAGACTCAAATACACAGGAATTAATTTAACCAAAGAAGTATATAGGACCTATACGCAGAAAACTACAAAACTATGCTAAAAAAAATAATCAATGAAGACCTAAACAAATACAAACACATTCCATGTTCAAGGATTGGAAGACTAAATATCATGAAGATGTCAGTCCTACCCAAACTGATTTATAAATTCAATACAACACCAATCAAAATTCCGGAACAGCCTACTTTACAAAAATAGAAGAGGCAATTACCAAATTCATTTGGAAGGGAAGTGCACCTGAATAGCCAAAAGCATTCTAAAAAAGAAGAGCAACATGAGAGGAATTTCACTGCCTGACCTTGAAACATAATACAAAGCTACAGTAGTCAAAATAATATGGTATTGGCATAAAGATAGACACATAGATCAGTGGAATAAAATTGAGAGTCCAGAAATAAACCCTCACCTCTATGGCCAACTGGTTTTTAACAAACCTCCCAAGTCCATGATGATGGGACAAGAGTTTCTTCAACAAATGGTGCTGGGAGAACTGGATATCCATAACCAAAAGAATGAAAGAGGACCCCTATCTCACTCTCTATACAAGAATCAACTCAAAATGGATCAAAGACCTAAATATAAAGGTCAGGACCATAAAATTACGAGAAGAAAACGTAGGGAACATCTTAAAGACCTTGTGGTAGGTGGTCGTTTCTTGGACCTTATACCCAAAGCACACAAAACAAAAGAAAAAAATAGATAAATGGGACCTCCTCAAAATTAAACACTTTTACACCTCACAGGACTTCATCAAAAAGGTAAAAAGGCAGCCGATTTAATGGGAGAAAATATTTGGAAATATTTGCCAAGCCACACACAGAAGGACAAATACTATATGAGTGTGCTGCTATAAACTAAATATATTTTGTAATCTCATGGAGTTACTAACTTGAATATGGGTCACCTGAAAATAGAATGAGTTTAAAGAATGGCAAGATGAGGGTTAACTAGTGCAGAATTGGTAAAAAAGGATGTGTGTTAATCTTTGGAAATGAATAGAAATGGTGAAAATCCAACATGTTTGTAACTAGCAGTATTATTATGTGGGTATGAAAGTGGTTTAAAGGGAAAGTCTTTGGTCATGTATATTAATAAAAGGAAAGCTAAAAAATGTAACATGGAACTGTATCGTGTAGTAAAACCACCTATGAAATATGAATATGGGTAAAATTGCATATATGACTGTTTTTCTTTGAAGCTGAACAAATGTATGTTAATACTACATAATGTTAATATCAGACAAAGAAAAAATGCTAAGTGAAAGAAACCAGACACAAAGTACTACATATTGTATGATTCCATTTATATAAAATATAAATATAAATCAGTTTGTAAAGATGAAATTAGAGTAGTGGTTATGTAAGGCTGGGAAGGACTGCTAAGAGGTGTGAAGTTTTTCTTTTTGGAGTAATGAAATTGTTCTAAAATTTTTTGTGGTGATGAATGCACAATATTGTTATTGTAATAAAAACCATTGATTATACACTTTGGGCAGATCATGTGCTATGTGAATATATTAATAAACTGTTTAATTTTTAAAAAGTTATTCTGAGTCCTGCCAATATGGAGATATATATTTGTTGACCGTATTAAGCCATTGCTTACTGTAGCTGTTTGGCAGTTTGATGTAATTATGAATTCCAAAAATATATATATTAGATTATGCTTGTAAACTGGTCTGCTAATCTGGGCATGATTAAGTTATGATTAGGGTGTTAATTGGGCCACGTCAGTGGGGCATTGAGCCCCACCCATTGGTAGGTGGGGGAATCAAATATAAAAGACAAGGCAAAAGACAGAGAGAGCAGTTCTGATGTTGGAGTTTTGATGCTGGAGCCCACGGAGGCGAGAAGACAGAGGAGATTGATTATGAGGAAAGAAAGAAGGCCCCAGGATAGAGACGAGCCATTTGCCTGAGAGTTCACAGCTGGCCTTGTGGAGAGAAGCAAAGGCTAGAGAGCCTCATAGTCTACAGCTAATCTTGTAGAGGAAACAGAGGAGCTAAGCCCGGAGAGAAATGCAGCCCGGGGAAGAGAGGAACCCAAGAAGCCTGAACCATGGCATACGTTGGCAGCTGTCTTGTTCCAACATGTGGCAATGGACTTTGGTGAGGGAAGAAACTTACACTTTATGGCCTGGTAACTGTGGAGTTCTACCCCAAATAAATACCCTTTATAAACCAACCATGTTCTGGTATTTTGCATTAGCACCCCTTTTGCTAATACACTTACCAATGAAAAGTTATGATTCAAATTCATTGTGCTATCTTTTGGAACATGTGGTCCAATGATCTAAGATGTCTTTGGGGGAAAGTATGAGGGAAATGGAACTTTAAGAGATTTGTATTTTGCAATTTAAACCTTAAGTATAGATAAATATATAAACATTCATTAGGACTCTGAAATAAACCCCAAGTAACCTTAGAATAGAAAATAACGGATTTATTTAAATTCTTGCCCTTCACATAAAATAAGACATAATCCAAATGATATAACAAATAGAATAACCCTAAGATTTAAGTCAAAATGTTTTGTAAAAAAGGGTAAATCCCCCACTGATGTGTTCTTTTTATTGATGACTACCCTTTTGAGTCTTTGCTCTTGTAACTGAGACTTAGCCTGCAGTTGTGGGGTGCCTAAGGGTTGTCACCTGGGAGCCTCCTTGTTGCTCAAATGTGGCCTCTCTCTAAGCCAAACTCAGCATATGATCGCATTACCTTCCCCCCAACGTGGGACATGACTCCCGGAGATGAGCCTCCCTGGCAACCAAGTGCCAACTGGCAACACAACTGGAAAAAGACCTTGAATTAAAGGGGGAAAAGGTAAAGACAAATGAGTTCAAGTGGCTAAGAGACTTCAAAGAGAGTCGGGAGGTCATCCTAGAGGTGACTCTTACGCACACCTCAGTAGGAGCTCATAGAACATCTAAGTGCCTATCACCCCACATAGAGGGGCTCCTGAGAGCTCTGGAGACACCCAGGTCCTATATAAGTGGGGTTAGACCCAGAGACTGATGCCTTATCAGTGGGCTCTATTTTGGAATCTGTGCTCCCGAGAGTGACAGAATTGGACTCAAATAAGTCCTCCCTGCACATGGTTCATCAGTCCCTTCTATTCAAGCCTATATGTGATGCTGAAGTTCTTAGGTATACTTCCAGAGACTGGAGCCTCTGGCCTACCTATGTGCCAGGGGTGCATGGAATCTCAGTGAAGCTGCAACTCCTACTCTACAGCTCAATGACTCATCCAAGTCACCTGGTGAGGAGACAATGATGGGCAACGGCCAGCCCAGGGAATGGAGAGGGCCTGCATCTGCAGGCAGGATCATCCCACCCACCATATCCATGGGATATAAGCCCTCTCTCACTTGGAGGTGGAGTGGACATCACCATCCCAGTCCCCTCAGGATTGGGGGAAGAACTATGGGCTAGAATGGACTTGATGGTATTCTGTTGTTCACATATGGTGATTCTAGCAATGGAAGAAATTATAACAATGAGGTGGAGCCAGTGGCCACTAGACATTTTTGGGGCAGGGAGGGGATGAGCAGTTGAAATACAGGGGCTTCTTTGGGATTTGGAGGTTGTCCTGAGTACCTTTGTGGCAACGGATGTAGGCCATTTTAAAATAGCACATACCACTAAGAACTGTGTGGGAGAGACTGTTGTCTACGGGGTGAACTGTGGTCTATGGTTGGTAGCAAGGCCCCAGGATGTGTAAGTCCATTGAGGGTGGTGGGCCACACTTGTGGGAGATGTTTGTGTGGGATGTGGTGGGAGGTGTGGGAGGTGGGCAACATGGGAATCCCAGTGGGTTCCGTGTAATATTTTGGGTATCTAAACACCTCTTAAAATATATTTATATATATACATAAATAACATTTTTGTAAGCAAATGCACATATATGCATATACATTTATATATCATTTTGCAAATGCTGGTATGTATTGTGAAAATTTTGATTTTTACCCACAATAAAAAAAAATAAATAAATAAAAATAAAGGGTAAATCCCACAAACATAATCAAATACTCATGTACACGAGGATTTTTTCAAAATTTGGTAGAGGATGAATGTCTTATTAAAGGTATCAAAAATAAAAATACCCTCACTGTTTACCAGATTTAAAACAAACTGCTCTATTTCAAGATGCTGGCCTCATGAATAAAAAACAGCTAGCTATTTGATGGAAAGCTATCATAAGTCTATAAGAATAGTGATTCAATTACTGAAAATGTTTTCAATTCCAGGTTATAACAAATTAACATGCAAATTAAATGTACAGTTACTATGGGGGGCTGATGTGGCTCAAATGGTTGGACATCCGTCTGCCATATGGAGGGACCTGGGTTCGATCCCTGGGACCTCCTGGTAAAATTAAAAATATATATATATATATATGTAGAAGGTGCATGGGCTGCCAGGTTCTGTGTGCCGGCCCAGGAGCCATGCAGCAAGATGATGACGTAACAGGAGAGAGAATCAGGGGAGAAACAAGATGAGATGCTCCAAAAGCACCAAAAGCCAAGAAGTGAGGTGGCGCAGGTGGCAGAACACCTCTCTCCTACATCAGAGGTCTCCAGGATCGAATCCTGGTGAAGACCGGAGGAGGAGGATGAGAAGAAATGGCCAGAAACAGATACAGAGAATTGCCCAGCGAATGGACACAAAACAGCAAATGAGGAAGGGGGAGTTTAAAATGGATAAAGTAAATAAATAAATCTTTAAGAAGAAAAAAGTTAAATATACCAAAACCTTGTATACATAAGAATGTATAAATATATTGTGTGTATATGTGTGTATAATGTTTAAAAGAAGGAAAATCAGTTTTGTAATATAGTATGATACAACATTTCATTCTGAGTATTCCATATATAAGAATACCTCAGAAACTATTAAATTCATTTTTCCTTCATTACTTTTTCCAGTGTTTTAGATTCAGTGTTGGCAAACTTTTTCTGTAAACAGCTAGAAAATAAATATGTTAGACTTGTGGGCCACATAGGTCTCTGTCACATATTCCTTTTTTTTTTTCTTTCAACATTTCTTCAAAAAATATTCTTAGCTGTGGGCCATACAAAAACAAGCTTTGTTCCGGATTTGGCCTGCAGGCTTTAGTATGCCTACCTGAGTTTTAAATGTTTAAATAAAAGGTTTTTTTTTTTTTTTTTTAACTTTAACTTAAACATAAACCCCTGGGCTGAAGTTTTTATAAGTATTATTTCACATGTAAATAGTGCCATCTTCTGGTAGTTGAAACCATCTGTATGTTAATAAATAAAATTCATTAAACTGGACTCTAACTGCCATCTTCTTAACAAGTTATGTGTCCATATTATTGAATAAAAAAACTTAGTTTAAAATTCAGGAGGAATGGATGTGGCTCAAGCAGTTGAGTGCCTGCTTACCACATGGGAGGTCCTGGGTTCGGTTCCCCGTGCCTCCTAGAAACAAGAAACAAACAAGCAAACAAACAGAAATAAGAAATCAACTCAGGGGAGCCAATGTGGCTCAGTGGTTGAGCCCAGACTTCCCACATACAAGGCCCTGTGTTCAATTCCACCCCCCGCCAAAATTAAAATTCAGTAAATTTTTTCAAAGTAACATTAAAAAAATAAGAGGATCTTTCAGCACGTCTTCAAATAGATATAATTTTTAAGAAAACTAAGTCAGGTACTCTAGATTTTACTACTAAATCTTCTACTAACTAGATGTTGAAACTCAATAATTATAGTCACTCTGGACCTTATAGTTTCCTTATCAGTAAGGTTGTACAACTAAGTCATTAAGCAAATTTAACTCTAAAATTCCATTTGATTTTGCCTTTAGAAATGTTTATATGACTAGGTACTAGGTTATTAGCACCCTACAATGGAATATAAGCCTGTTTATGACACTCTTTCATCCAATGTATGTAAAATTTTGTCATTTCAATATGTAATCAATTAAGACATAATGTGATACTTTATATTCTCTTTTTCATACTAAGTCTTCAAAATCTGGAATATATTTCACAATGACAGCACATCTCAATTCAGACCAGCACATTTCAAGTGCTCAATAGCCACATGTGCCTAGTGGCTATCCTACTGGACTGAATCAGACTGAGAAATAGGAAAGTAGAACTCAGGAACCTGCATATTTAGCAAGATACTCAGGTAACTCTTCCGCACACTCAATTTGAAAACCACCAGTCTAGGTTGTCCTGTGCACAATCCATGCTACAACTATTACAAAACCAATACTTGAAAAAATGTCACTTTCATTATGTCAATCCTAAAAGCCCAGAACTGCCTGGTACCTCCAGTGTAATCAACTCAGATGGGCACTTAACAATCACTAAAAGTGGCTTCACCTCATCTACCCAACCTGCTCTCCAAATAGAATATGTGTTGAGTTCTTCCATGACGTATTTCTAAGCAAATATTCAAGTGTTCCTTCATTCAACAAATATTTGTGGAGTACTCACTAAATGCCATCACCGATCCTACACAAAAATAGGGAATATATAGCATAAATCATTACATAATTATTTACAATGCAACAAATGCTCTTAAGCAATACCATGAGATGCTATGAAAATACATATGAACAGACCTTACACCAGGGGTTCTTAACCTTTTTTGTTCCACAGAATCCTTTGCCAGTCAGGTGAAAACCTCAGATCCCTAAGTCCACACTATACTGTGTATTTAATAAATATATCACACCCATACCAACATGTCCCCACAAGAATAATAGTTTCTTCGATTTCAATTCACTCTCATGGAGCCCTCATTAAGAAACCCTGTATTATATCCATGTTTTGCTTTTCAAACTAATCAAAATCTGGTATTTCACACTGTGAAAGAATTCTAAGATGGACCTCAAATTCTTGCCTTCTTGTGAGAATGCCCTGTATAATTCCTCTGAATGCCTGCTCAATTTGTAATTATGAAGGGATAGCACTTCTGGGATTAGATTACTCAAAAGGGAGTGGACCTGACCTATTCACAGGGGAGCCCTTAAGAGGGACTCAGGCAGGTGTCCTGAAGTCAAGAGAGATTGGACGAAGAAAGGACCTATGGAAGGGGTTATGTGGCAAAGGCAGAGTAGCCTCCAGCTGATAGCTATAGCAAGATAACCCGGGACTTCAGTCCTACAACGGCAAGATATTTAATTCTGCCAACAGCTAAAAAGCTTGGATAAATTCCGCATACCTCAGGTGAGACCCCTCACCTTGACTTCAGCCTTGTGAGACAGTGGAGACAGTGAGCAGAGAAGCCAGCTGTGCCACTCCCAGACTTCCGACCTACAGAACTGAGTTATTAAATTGGCATTGTCCTAGTCATTAAATTTGTGGTGATTCGTTATGCAGCATTAAAAACTAACATTCAAGCATTTCTCTTCTTATATAAACAACATAGTATGGCTGTGGACATTACAGTTTTTCAGTTTTCATTTCACAAATCATTTCCCTAGCTGTTTTTTTATTTTATTTTATTTATTTATTTTTTTTTTTTATTATGGGTAAAAATCAAAATTCTCACGTTTTAAAAGTAAACTGGTTTCACAATTGGCATGAGCCGCAGTATCTCTTAATACTTTTCACCTAAACATGAAAAGTCAATGAATTTGTGAGTCAAAATTCACTGTAAAGTTCTTCAGTATTAATGAGCCTTTTGACCATGTGCCCTTATCCCGGAACAGCCGCCGAAGGGCGGGCAGGATGGACAGAGCACAAGCTGGACTGGGACGCAGTCTCCAGCCACCGTATTCTGATCCGCCGCCTTTGCTTGGGGCCCTGAGCCTAACACGTGAACAAGGAAGAGAAGAGGAAGCGGTTTCTCTCCTTCACCCCTAACCCGATTTCTCGAAGAAAGCCGCGCTCCCGCGCAGACAGCAGGCACTCTGAAAACCACGAGGTGTTTCGACCTTCCATTAGAAGTCGGGGCGGCGTCTACACCAGCCATAGAGGATCACGGGGCCACCTCAGGCGCAGCCGGTAGGCCTTAGCAGGTTGAAAATATCTCTGAAACTCAAAAATTGTGCCCCTCGCTAGTTCGATCCCCAAAATCGGCATCTCCAATTGTCTTCCCTCGGCCGGGTCTGGTTAACCACGACCACTCAACGTCTCCCAGCAAGAACCAACCAGCGTTCAATCCAAGGAGGAACAGCTCTACCGCGTCTACCCACTGCGCCTGCGCGAGTAACCTGCTCGGACGAAGGCGGAACTGGGAGGAGAGGAAAGTAGGTCCCGCTGGTGGTAGGTGCGGCCTAGACTATCATTGCGCCTGCGCAGAGGGCTTCTCGGCGTGCTGCGTCGTTACTTTTGAAACGAGTGGCGGGGAACTGTAGTGGAGCCGCTGCTGGTGCTGTTTACAGGGTGAAAGCGCGTCCCAGGGCCTGGCCATGGCGCGGCAACTCTCCCGAGAGCAAGGCATCACCCTGCGCGGGAGCGCCGAAATTGTAGCCGAGTTCTTTTGTAAGTCCTTCTCGCGCAGCGGGGGAGGAGGGAGGACTGAGCCCAGGCCTCCCCGAAGGCCCACGGCGCGGCTCCCAGGGCGAAAGCCCGCGTGCACCGGAGCCGCCCTGGGCCTCCTGCCGGACGGAAGGAATTCGGGAAGAGGCTGGTCTAGTCGATTTGCTCCGGACGCGTTTCTCTGGCGGAGGAGGAGGCCTTGGTGATGCTGAGGCCCGCCTCGCGAGAGTGTAAATGGCCTCCTCATGCCCCCCATCCTCCAGGGACTTAGGACATAGTGCGACTGGGGTGAGGCTCACTGGGTTTTTAACGCCACCACTCACCACCTCGGTAATTCTCAGGCAGACGTTGACTTTGGGAAGCCCTGTTCTGACCATGCCGTCCTGTACCACAACTCTAGTATCTGGCAGGACTTGAGAGGAAAAAGGGAGGGAACGGCTTGCTAAAGATTTTTTTAAATGCCATTTTGTACCTATTGTTTTCACCAAGACAAGCAAATTTGCCTGTTTAGGCATTTAAAGTTTTATAGCATTATTGAAACTGTAGCCACATCTATATAGATATTTCATTTTCAAAATTACAAAATGATAATGACTAACATTTCTTTTGCTTTCAGCTTTTGGCATCAATAGCATTTTATATCAGCGTGGCATATATCCATCTGAAACCTTTACACGAGTACAAAAATATGGACTCACCTTGCTTGTAACTACTGATCCTGAGCTCATAAAATACCTCAATAATGTGGTGGAACAACTAAAAGGTATTTAATAGTTGAAAACCGTCTGAGTTTTGCAGCCTTTCTAGGATTCACATTTTCTATCATCTTGGTGGTCATTTTTCAGCCCCAGAGGTAGAGGTAAAAAACACTACCATCTCAAATATAGTTATTTCCAATGAGAAGCAATTAATAAATTGAAAGAAATCCCACCCTTCTCCTATCACATTGTGAGTAAGCTACTCTATTCTGTACCTGGTACAAATACTAAGAACTTGGAAAGAAGAGCTAGTTTTGTGAGCAAGTGAGAGGAGATCCAAAATACCAGTGGTAAGAATTTGCCAAGGATAGGAAGAGGACTTGAGAAGGTCAGGGTTGCTTTGCAATGCAGAGGAACAAAAAAAGACGCCTATTGTGTGTTGCAGATTGGTTATACAAGTGTTCCGTTCAGAAACTGGTGGTAGTCATCTCAAATATTGAAAGTGGTGAAGTCCTTGAAAGATGGCAATTTGATATTGAGTGTGACAAGACTGCAAAAGATGACAGGTATGAATTAAATTATTTAGACATGTAATAAAGGTCTGAAGTTTCCAAGATTCCCCAGATAGGCGTGCCACTCATTATATGCTAATGTCCAACATTGTCCTAGACATACTTATCTGTAAACTCAGAACTGTAGTTATTTCACATAATGGAACATGGTTTGCTTCTAAAGCCTTTAGTCTATTCTAGGGAACTTTTAGCTTATAAAAAAATTGATGTTTTATTTGAAGCAATTGGGAGTCAGACATTTATACATTTTTAAAAATGCCAGGGGGTGGGGGCGGATGTAGCTCAAATGGTTGGGCGTTCGTCTGCCATATGGAGGGACCTGGGTTCGATCCCCAGGACCTCCCGGTAAAATTAAAAAAATAATAGAAGGCGCATGGGCTGCCAGGCTCTGTGTGCCGGTGAGCCACCAGGCTTCCCGGGAGTCATGCAGCGAGATGATGACTTAGCAGGAGAGAGACATAGGGGAGAGACAAGACAAGATGCTCCGAAAGCTCTGAAAACCAGGAACCGAGGTGGCGCAGGTGGCAGAACACCTCTCTTCTACATCGGAGGTCTCCAGGATCGAATCCTGGTGAAGACTGGAGGAGGAGGAGGAGAAGAGATGGCAGGAAACAGACACAGAGAATTGCCCAGCGAATGGACACAAAATAGCAAATGGGGAAGAGGGTGTTAAAATGGATAAAGTAAATAAATCTTAAAAAAAAAAAAAAAAATGCCAAAATGATATGCACCAATTAAATATCTTAAATACCATTTGTTATTTTTATTTTAAGAGATCCTGAAGTTTTCCTAACTCAAAACTGTTGACAGTTTTCTAGACCTGATACTAAGTGACCTGGTACTGATACTAAGACTGACCCCTGGAAAAAATGATTGGAAGGATTAATGAAATAATGATATTTATTGTGCCTACTAGGTTATAGGTTCTGAGGACACTTTTAATCATTCTTTTTTTAAATTCCTTTTTAATGCATTACTTATTTCAGAAGCATTTAATCAGATAAATAGTCTTAGTTTTCTATATGTTTTAGATGACTTGTTAAAAACTAAAATGAATTAATTGATTTGGTTTTCCTGATAGTGCACCCAGAGAAAAGTCACAGAAAGCTATTCAAGATGAAATTCGTTCAGTAATCAGACAGATCACAGCTACAGTAACATTTCTGCCACTACTGGAAGTTTCTTGTAAGTATTTATTACGCAATTCTTCATTCAATTAAATTTGTAAAAGGAGAAACTAAACTACTGTTTTATGAATCACTCTTTTATTACATTTTTTTCTTAAGTGTATACGTGGTGGGAACAGCATAAAGTGAAAGTAATATAAATGCATACTAGAAAATTTGTGAATACTAAAAAGGAAAGAAATGTTTCACAATACTTATTCTTGAATGTTTTGATGTAATTGCTTTCACTATTTATTACATATGAGTATATGAGTATAGCTATAATTGTATCTTGCTTTTCAAGCTTAGCCCATCATTCATCAAATATTTACTCAATGCCTAGTATATGCCAGACACTGCGTGGGCACTGAACCAAAACAAGATGTTAGATCTCCTATGGGCTTTTATTCATCTTTTCCCATGTGATCATAAACTTATTGCAAATATTTGTAATGGTTTCCTCTTTGTAAAAACAAAGGGAAAAAATCTTGAATTTCTCATAAGATTAAGTCGAATCGCACAATACTTTCTGTATTAAAATAAATTTCCACTGAGGAAAAGATAGTGGTTTGTGATCAGAGATTTTTTTTTTAACACTAAAGGTTGCAAAAGTGAGGAAGACAGTAGTTTTGCTTTTGAAAAAATAATCTACTTTAACTTATTTTATCCCCAATTTAGGTTCATTTGATCTACTGATTTATACAGACAAAGATTTGGTTGTACCTGAAAAATGGGAAGAGTCAGGACCACAGTTCATTACCAATTCTGAGGAAGTCCGTCTTCGTTCATTTACTACCACAATTCACAAAGTAAATAGCATGGTGGCCTACAAAATTCCTGTCAGTGACTGAGGGATGAGATGAGAAAAATAATGTACTTGTAATTCTGAAATGCGGTTTTCCTGAAATCAACTCTAGTTGATAAGTTTTATTTCTTTGGTTAATTTTTAGATAGGGAAAGCCAACATTATACTTCACTGAACTGTGCATAATTGTTCCATTTTTTAGTACCTGTTTGACTTTCCGTGGGACTGACATCATGAATTAGAGGAGAGTAAGGTATTCATTATTAATGTGTTTGGCTAAATAGATTAGCACAAAAGCATATTGCACATTGTTCAAAAGAGAACCAGCAGATTTTATCAGCATTCCTTTGAAGGTGATAACTATAGATGAGAAAACTTTTGCTATTAAGCTGAATGACTTCCTAAATCATACATTTTGGTCAAGTAGCTTAAGTCAGGATATAGATAAGGAGATATTTAAATGTAAAATACAGCAAAAGAAATCTGTATATTCAGGATCTTTGTTTAGATCCTGAAAGTAACTAAAATACCAGAAATGAAGCATTGCTTTTTTAGATCCTTTTGCCATTTATTTAGTTGTATAGTTCCCATGTTGAAAAAACTTTCACTAATTTATATAACTTGTACCTATGAAGCCATGGATATTTCTGTTTAATTTCTTATGATACAGAACACTTCTTAAAAATGTCTTTTTGTGTTTTATAAAATCAAGCTTTAAATGACAATGATGAAATAAAGTTAAATTTGTATGTTTTAAATTTGTCTTAAGATATTTTGATGTTGGTGTTTAATACAGTTAAGGGTAACTAGGATGGATTCAGTATAGCAAATGATTTATTGTGATTACCACGTTTTAGGTCCTAAGGATACAAAAGTCTTAAGATACTTTGAAACTAATGGACAAACTTTGATTATACCCATCATCTCGTAACAGACTTAAAATAAGCATCCTTGTTTGCATAAAGATGTTTTCATTTGAAATTAGTTCTGTTTAGCAAATGTTGAATGTGTACCTTTTTCTACTGCTAGCATTACCATCTTGCCTTACTTGTGAGATTTCTCACTATGTCCCTAGTAGAGCCCTTTCTTAGTCAGCCTAGTTTTCTTTATATACTTATTCCTGTGCTTGTGTCTCCCTTAATATTCTCATCAGATGTGTACTTTCTATCGAGTTTCCACCAATTTTTTTTTTTTTTTTAAGATTTATTGCCCCCCCCCCACGCGCCCTCTCCCCCACACCTCGTTGTTTGTGCTCACTGTCTGCTCTCTGTGTCCATTCCCTGTGTGCTATCTGTGTCTACTGGTCTTTAGGAGGCACTGGGAACCAAACCTGGGACCTCCCATGTGGGAGAGATGCACTCAATCACTTGAGCCACATCCACTTCTCTATTTTTTATATTTGGTTTAAGGCAGACTTCTTTAAGACATCTTTTCTAATCTCTATTGTATATATTCATTCATTTTATAATAGTTCAATTTAAATATCAGACACTATTCTAAGCTCTTTACAAGTGTTAACTCATTTAACCTTCACTATTTTTAAGTAAATACACTTAGTCTAGCCACTCAATCAAAAATTACGTATTGAGCATCTACTAATGTGTAGAATACTGTGTGCCAAGTATCTGATGAAATAAAACCTGGCCTCTGAGGCTTGAAATCCTATGAGAAAGAGGAAAATATATTCCAAAGGACAGTGAAGTAACCAAACACCATCATTTAACTATGAATTTCTTTGTTTTGGTGATTTTATCTGGATGAATCCTAGCCCCTTGACCCAGTTTTGTGCTTGTTAAGAATAAATGGCGGGGGACGGATGTGGCTCAAATGGTTGGGCATCCGTCTCCCATATGGAGGGACCCGGGTTCGATACCCGGGACCTCCCAGTAAAAAAAAAAAAAAAGAATAAATGGCAATGTCTTATATTCTTTCATCTTTCAATACTGGGTAAATATGTGCCGATATTTGATGATAGGTGTAGTGAATGCTGTTATGTGAGCTCATTCCCTAAAGCAGGGATTCTTAACCTTTTTTGTTCCACAGACCCCTTTGCCAGTCAGGTAAAAACCACAGACCCCTTACTAAGTCCACACTATAGTGTTTATTATTTAATAAATATATCACACCTGCACCAGCCCGTCCCCATAAGAATAATGTTTTTTTGAATTTCAATTCACACTCACGGACCCCTTGTTAAGAACCCCTGTCTTAAAGTGTTGTTGAAATTACCTCATTGAGGTCCAGCTAGCTAGAAAGGTCACCAACAAGTTTTTCCTGAGTAAGAAAAGTTGTTTTGCAGAAATGGAAATAATGTTGAATTAGGCACAATCAAGAGTCTCTAGATTTCTGAAAAACATTACATGTACAAAGTGAACATTTAAGATTAAACATTCATTTGAATCCTTGCACTGTTCATAACCACTAACATTTGAAAAACAGGTTTAGAAGGAAAGCAGAAATACAGCTTTGATATAAATATGGGAAGAGATAAAAATACTGGTCCTAATTTCAGGAAATATGTTTGATTAGTTAGTGATTTGTTATAGTGCTGACTTCTACTTTGAGTCATGTCCAGAAATTAACACCCTGGATTTGAATGTCTTTCCAAGTTAGTCTTAAAACTTAGGGGCTTCTGCCTAGTTTATTGCTTGCACCTCACTCTATAGTACTGCTTCTGCATCAGCTAGCTTCTTGCTTGTTTGAAAACAGCAAAAAACTAAGAAAAGACCTAATGGAAGAATATGAGCTGCAAAGGAAAGGCTGAAAATCTAAGAACTCAGGCAGTATCAGGGTTCTCAGTGACGGAAATTTGTGGACTCCATATCTGTAATAAATGGACCACTGGTGTTACTCAGGTGACATATCTAAATGACACTGCTTGATAGTTTAAAGAAAATTGGCAATGAAAACCTTTGCATTTTAACAATTCAATCTAAGTCTGTAAGAACTCTAAAGTCACATTTTTAAAGGTTGAGCACATACCTTAGGCACTTCATTTCAGCTAATACTAATGGGACTAAATTATATTTTTACATCATTTGCGTGTTACTGTTTATTGTGTGTTTCTGAGGGACTAAATATTACTTTTTATGTCATACAGGTTATGTATCACTTAAGAAACACATGTTAAAGTTGAGTGAGCTTTTGGTAAAGCTAGATTGGGAAACAAGGGTTTGGCCTATTACTCCAGTTGGACTTGTCCCACCCTCTGTCTACACTTAAGGCTCACTGTAGGGGGATGACATTTTGTGTGCGTGTGTATGAACCTTCATATTTTTTTCCCTTCAGTAATAATTTTTTTTTTTTAAATGCTTAGATTACATATATGTTACATAAAACGTATGGGGGATTCCCATATGCCCCGCTCCCTACCCCTCACACAATTTCCCACATTAACATCCTTCATTAGTGTAGTACATTTGTTAAAATTGATGAACACATTTTGGAGCATTGCCACTTAGCGTGGATTGTAGTTTATGTTGTAGTTTACACTGTCCCACACAATTCTGTAAGTTATGACAAGATATATAATGGCCTGTGTCTGTCATTGCAATGTCATTCAGGACATATATAATGGCCTGTGTCTGTCATTGCAATGTCATTCAGGACAAGTCCTGAAAATGGCCCCATATTACACCTATTTTTCCCTCTTCCCTCAGAACCTCCAGTGGCCACTGCCTCCACATCAATGATAAAATTGCTAGAATCACAATAAGTCTATAGTAGAATAACAGTAAGTCTAGTCGATCATTCGTTCCCCAATTCTGAGGATTCTGGGGTGGTGATGCCCACTCTGCCTCTAATTGAGAGGGGGCTTAGATCCCATGGGGCAGATGGATAGGACTATCTTGCTTGCAGTTGCAGACTCTCTGTTCCTTGGGATGGTCATTGTCCATCATCTCCTTGTTAGTTGTCCTGGGTGAGTCCAATGAACTGGAGTAGGTATTGCAACACTGTTGAGATTCAGGGCCTAATTGGCAAAAAGCCCAAAGATTAAAGTCTCTTGGGCATACACCTATCAAGTACAGTACTAGCTATAGGTTCAAATATAAGGGACAGAATAGCCATGTGTAGGGAAACTCCAACTGAGTCCAACTCAATCACATGGGGGAGCATAAATTCCAAAGTAGGGCCCACTGGCATGGCACCAAACTCCTGAGCTGTCTGCCCTGCCTATGGTGTCTGGGTGTCTCCAGAGTCCTCAGGAGTCCTGCTGTTTGAGGCAATATTTACTTTGGCAGCCAATGTGATCCTGCTGAGATGTGCATAAGCGTAACCTCTGGAGAGACCTCCTGACTCACTTTGAAGTCTCTTACCATAAACTCATTTGTCTTTACCCTTTCCCCCTTTCGGTCAAGGTCTTTTTCCAGTTGCATTGCTGTTTGGTACTTGGTATTAATCCCTGGGTGCCAGGGAGGCTCATCCCCAGGAGTCATGTCCCATGCTGGGGGGAAGGTAATGCATTTATATGCAGAGTTTGGCTTAGAAAGAGGCCACATTTAAGCAACAAGGAGGCTCTTAGGAGGTAACTCTTAGGCACCCTATAATACTAGGCTAAGTTTCAATTTCAAAAATAAAGTTCAGTCATCACTATTAAGGGCCCTTTAGTGGTCCATCCTCCTTCACTAGTCACTGTCCCTGTACTTGGGGGAATTCTTGCTGTCCCATTAGAGAATGTGGCAGAACTCCCCAGGATGGGAATTCAATATTCTGTTGGTTATTGTGTGTGGAGATGACATTTAATCCAAACAGCTGTAAAATTGTGTCTGGCTTCCCTACCAAGTTAAATACAGAAAAGCCAAGATTTCTAGAGTCTGGTGGGCCTCTTCTAGACCTGGCCTGGACTCTGACTCAATTTTGCTTACCATAGGTAGAGGAATGAAAACATGTTCCAGTTAAGCCCATCAAGGTCTGAAATAGACCCCAGAAGGAACTGAGTTACACCTGGTCTTCAAGAGCCTTCTAGTGTCATCAATCTGAGAAGTCAAGCCTCTGTGGGAATGTTTAATTAGCGGTATAACAATCTCATGTATTAGTTGACTTTTGCTGTATAGCAAACCATAGAATGTCAACAATAAGCATTTATTCTCACATGTCTGCACATCAGCTAAAGTGATTCTGTTCCACATGTCTCATTCAACCATTGAAGTGGCAGAGAACTCTTAAGGCTTACCAGAACTCTCATGACTTAGCTTCAGAACTTGTATACTGACACTTGCCTACATTCCACTAACCAAAGCAAGTCTCATGGTTAAGCCAAACATCAAGGGGCAGGGAAGTATACTCCTCCCATGGAAATTGGGGAGGGGGTGATGTGAATGTTTGAAAGTGATAGACCAGGGATTGACAACTTTTCTGTAAAATACCAGATAGTAAAGAGTTTAGGCTTTGCAGCCATAGATGATAAACAAATGAGCATGGCTGTGATCCAACAACAAAAATCAGTTGTCAGGCTAGATTTGCCCCAAGGGTTGTAGTTTACAACCCCTGTAATAGACCACAGTTTGCCCTTTTGGTCACAAATATTCAAACCCCTTTCTAGCTCAGCATTTGATTTTGTGATAGTTATTTAAGGCTCACATTTAAAACAACATAATTGGTTGTCTCTAATGTGTTTTTCTAATCACGTGGCATATCTCTCCCTATTTTATCTCAATTTCATGTTCTTTGGAGCAGAACTGGCTATTTCTTTGAGGTAAACCTTAAGACACCCCACAGAGAATATTGACTGGAAAGCTTGGAAAGGGAGATTACTTGGCATATGGCATGTAAAAAGAAACTCAGAACAGCATAAAGGCTCTATACCTCTACTTTTAATCATTGTTTTCATTATATAAAGTTGTATGCTCAATTAATGTTCATTCTTTTTATTAGAATATACCCAATTTTCCTATATTCATAAACCTCCTGTATATTTTCAAATATAGACTCAAAAATTATTAGCAAAATAAGGTGAGTATCCTCATAAACATTTAATTTTTTTTCTTAATTATCTGTTTTCATTTAGTTGCTTAGTATGTAAAATTTATCTTAATTTTACTAAACCTGAAAGATCAGAATAGCTGTAATAAAGTTACATTGTAACTTCTGTATTTTCCACCAGATGTCGCTAATGCTGTAATATTCCAATAAGGTGACTTTATTTTGACAACTGTAATATTCTTCTGTTCTCATTGGCAGTTTACATTGAGATTTCTGGCCACAAAAATATAAAGACATTAGGGGAAAAACCCACTTAGTTTCCTTTATTTGATAGCCACTTTACATGAATTATTTCATTCAATTCTCCCAAGAACGATTTGAGTTAGTTTTTAATAATACCAACTCACCATTTACAAAATGGAGGCTCAGAATTCAAGGTACATACCAAGCCCTTTATTTCAGTAAATGTTGGTGCTAGGATTTAACATCAGGTCATTCGCCCTTCCAAACCCATTCACATTCTACTATACCTGCCCTCCAAAAAAGAAAACAATAAGAAATAAGAAAAAAAAAAATTATTCATTTATGTTTTCCTTTCTCAAACACAATCTGCACTAACTATTATAAGAATAATTATTTCTATAGCCTTGTGTTTGTATTTCTGAACAAAAATTCTTAAATCATTTTGTAGTTATCTTAGTTGTCACATTATCTCAAAAACAAAACAAAACAAAACAACTCCTTAGGGAAGGAAAACCTAGAGTTAAGATGAACATGTTTTCCAAGCAATCTTTCTCATATACATTGTCTTTAAATGTTGCCTGTCTTGATGTGCAGAATGATGACCAGATTTAAGTAAAGACAATTATTAGATTCATCTTGTGAATGATAGGCATGCTGACTTTGCATGATGGTAGCAAATCCTGATAAACATTATTCTAGCTCATGCTCCTAGAGGGTAGAACTCAGCAAGTACCAAGTAAATCAAGTAGCATACTTTTAATTGAAAGTTAAACCACACTTTTGCTGTGGTTATTTCTTATTTTGAATGTACCTTCTGCTTCATTATTCATATCTGCATAGGATAGGGTACATATGGTTTTGATGGCCTAAGGTCTTACAAGTTCTTTTCTGAGAAGGAAAAGTGCAATATCCTTTTGTAGAATTTTCCTTATTAGATTGACATTTAGGAAATCTGCCCCTTTTTCTATTCCACCCCTGGTAAAGAAAAGTTTAAATAAATAAAATACAATTCAGTAAGGAAAAGAAAGGTAAAATCTGAAACTAATAGCTGCCATTTTTTAGCCTAATAATAGAATCTTTTCCGAATTAACGCTATCACTAGTTGCAAAAGTGTTCTATAGTCACAGAGCACTGAGGCATGCTTTAATTTTGAGGGAAAAAAGCATAGAAGTTAATGGGTTAGTTTCATCAGAATTGTTGCTTTTAGTAGTAAATCTTATAGATGTGAATAAAACAATGTAATTCCATATTTAGAATTATTATGTTACATCCAAACCACTTACAAAACAATTTTGTGGTGCAAATTTTCATATCATGCAGCATTTTTTTAATTTATAAAAATTTTTCTTAACACATCAAGAAAAATACCACACACCAGAAGATTGATAACTTATACACTCACTAGTTATTTTATTCATTTATTAAACTGTTTATTGGGCAGTGAACAAAATTAAGTCTTTGCCTTCATGGAGCTTAAAATCTTCCTGGATAGAAAATAAACAAGTAAGCAAATGTATACATACAGATTCAAGAGTGTTAGGTGCTCTGAAGAAAATAAAGCAAGATAAGGATGTATATAGGAATGACAGGGAGGGGAGTGGTGATGCTATTTTAACCATATAAATTGTAAGCCTATGTAAAGAGGTGACTTGGGGCAGAGACCACAATCATGCCAAGGAGTGGGCCATGTGGAGATTTGGCTGGAGAGTGCTAAGCAGATGGCATGAGCAGCAAGTATAAAAGCCACAGGTTGGAATATGGTCTATTTGATGAGGAGACTGAAGGACACTGTGGCTGAAATATGGGGTATAGGCAGAAGTCAGAGAAATTGGTATAGTCCAAAGTATGTCTGTCCTTGTAGGCTTTATATGGAATTTGGGTTTTAATCTAAGAATAATAGGAAACCACTGGAAAGTTGTTAGCAGTGAAATTATATGTCAAAATTGTGTTTTTAAAAGATCACTCTGGCTAATGTGTAGAGAATGGATTATGGAGAATGGGCAAGAGTGGATATATGGAGACTTCTTAGCAGTCAAGGAAAGAGATGAAGTTGAAAGTTTAGTGTAAAAATGGTGGAGATGGTTAGAAGTGGTTGATGATGGACAAGATGTGGGTGTAAAGAGATAAAGAGGAATGAAAAATGCCATCTAGGTTTTTGGCCTGGACAACTAGGTTAATGGTGGTGACTTTAACAGAGAACACTTGATGTGGGCGTGTGGAGGAAGGAGAAACAAGTATTTTGTTTTGAATGGAATTTTTGACTTAGGGTTAAATGGAGATGTCACATAGTCAGTTAGATATTTGAGTCTGGAGCTCAGGAAAAGTAGACCTAGCTAGAGATTTATGAATTGTCAGAGCATAAATTAACCTGCAGAAAGAAGTCAGCAAGGAGATGAATGCTGAAAATTGAGTATAATTGTGTAATCTACACACATTTAGACTTAGCAACATTAGTTACTGATTCAGACAGTTGGGAGTTTGGACATTCTTGACCATCCTACATTTTGTAGTATGTTAATTTTTTTTTAGTCTGTGAATTTGAGTGATAGGGGGTCCTGCATCTTGAGAGAATAACATGTGCAGAAAAAGATGACATGGCTCATGAAGAGTCTAGAAGAACTGTCATATACAAAATAAATTAACTGGTAATATATTGCCTGTAAGATTGAAGACCTAAAGTGTAAGCATAGATACCCTGATAATTACTTTCAAATGTTAGGACAGTCATGTTGGAACAAGATAGGATTCCTGTTGTTTGGCATCCTGGGGTAGAACTAGAAATGGCTGGAAACTCCGATATAAAGTAGAATTTTGTAGCGATGAGTGTTGGGTAACAGTGGAAATAGCCAATCTTTAATACTGAGTTTCATAAAGACCTTGAACGGCCATATCCTAAGGAGGTTGTAAGCTGTCTTTTTTTTTT
Source organism: Tolypeutes matacus (assembly GCA_026826555.1). Classification (NCBI taxonomy): domain Eukaryota; kingdom Metazoa; phylum Chordata; class Mammalia; order Cingulata; family Chlamyphoridae; genus Tolypeutes; species Tolypeutes matacus. The sequence goes on along the minus strand of JAKSZT010053766.1, from coordinate 558,920 downwards.
TTTGGAATTAATTTGTCTTTATTTTGTACACTAACCAGTTGAAGGGATTTATTATTTTTTTATTTTTTTAAGGATCCATCTACTTATTTACTTTTATCCATTTTTACCACCCCCATGCCCACCCCACCCCGGTTGCTGTTTTTGTGTCCATTTGCTGGATAACTCTCTGTGTCCATTTCCTGCCCTCTCTTCTCATCCGTCTCCTCCAGTCTGCACCAGGATTCAATCCCCGGAACCTCTGATGTGGGAGAGAGGCATCCTACCTGATTATCATAAAATCAGGACAGCGAGAATATTCACAGTAAGCTGTCCTTTTTTGATGGAAGGTGAATTAAATGATTTGTATGTGTGCTTCCAACTTATTGAAGTTATAAATCCATAAAGTATACTTACTATAAAGAGGGTAGAGTTAGTAGAATTTTTTACTAGAATAAAATATAAGAAACTCATTCAGTCAATTTGGAGTAAAATAGGCAATACAAATTACATGATAAGTTTCCTTGCTCCTCTGACAAATCTAATTTACAATAAAGTTAAATTTCCTAAGATGATATATTTATGTAAGAATATTCAAATAACAATAATCAATTTTCTCATTCCATTGCAGTTTGACAGTGTTGTTGTTAGAATATAAATAGACACAGACTCTGTAGTTCTCATTCTTGAAATGGTTTTTTTCATATATTCCACATTACTCTATCATTTATATTTTCACTTTAGAAATCATGGTTTATTTGTTTTGGGTTATTCAAATTAATTCTATTTTAGTAAAAGACATCTTTTGTTTTAATGAAAGTGCTTTTTTAAAAGAAAATTTAATCCAAATAAATGTCTGTTTGGGGTAAATTCTTATTAAAACCTATCACTTGAGTCCACATCTAGTGTCTTGAGATTTTTTTGCTAATAGTCATTCTGATATAAAAAGGAGTTACAGAAATTTGGCTTTTGCTACATTCTTTTTTTTTTTTTTTCTTTTTCTTCTTTTTTTTCCCCTTCTTTTGCTACATTCTATATGTATTGTGCATCAACTACTAGAGTGGTAGAGAACTTTATTTGTGACATGACTCTGACTTTGCGACCTTTAGGTTATAGTTTTATTTAAGTGGAATTTGTTTTTCTATTAACAGAGACCTTTTTTCTACAATTTTAAATTGTAGTGTATAAGTGAAATAAAAGTAATCACTTGAGATGGCTTAGCTTGTATTCTTCAAAACATTTTTCTATAGATGTGCAAACATATATGCATGTAGTAAACAGATATATACATATATATAAACACATGTATTTTATTGGATCTTATTAAATATATTGCTATTCTGCCTCTCACTTTTTTCATTTAATAGCATACAGAGGAGTTTTTCCATGTCAATGAATATTTGGCATTTTTTACATTTTTATTAAACTACTTTTGTAATAAACCTTTCCAACTTTTATGATAAAATCATTTATCACAATTGGGTTTAAAGTGAAAAGTAAAAGTTCCTCTCCTGCCTTTCTCCCTTCACTGACTTAACATGTTTACAATTTCTTATGCATGTTTCTATATGAAAGCATTTATGCATTATATATTTAAGATGCACATAAAAAGGATCATACAACACATATTTCACAACTTGATTTTTTCAATTAGTGTATTCTTCAGTGTAAATTTATATGCATCTGCCTTCTTTTTAAAACTGTTTCATAATATTTCTATAATTTAATCTCCTCATGATGGACACTTAGGTCATTTTAACTTTCTAGCTTTTCAAAAATAAAAAAGGTTGCCAAAAGTACTTTTCACATTAATCATGTTTTAGTGCACAAGTAAAATTGTGGGATCAATGGGTATGCAATTTGTGAATTTTTTTTTTTTTTTTTTTTTTAAGTTTAGATAGGCTCTTTCTTCTCCTGTCCATGGCCAAGGAAGCTCATCCTCTGACTCTGGCAACCTGTCAAAAGTAGTGTTTCACCCTTTTCCTAATGGTTTTTGCCTTTTACATCCTTTTAGCAACTGAGTTTCCAGAACTGGTTTTCCTTTATTGTGCTTTACAAAACTTGACCGTGTCTCATTTGGTGACTTTGTATTTACGCTTTATTCAGATATTCCATCTTCAGATGACTGTGACCAATGAATGGAAGGAGCCAAAACACAGAGGACTTTATTCTATACTGTATCTATATTGTCTAAGGAGTAAATCAGGTATGAATTTGTGAACAGTTGTGAGACATAATTTTCCAACAAATCATAAGATTTGCTCATTAAGGAACCTGTTATCAAATTCTTTTGGGAATTAATTTTTGACCTAATTGGTAGATAATTTTTATTCGTTTTTCATTAAATATATGAAATAATATTTCAAGTTATTTTATTCAATGTGGCCATGATAAAAGTATGTTGGAATAACTATGGAATGGAAACAATGTACTATATTTCAAATTTTGTTATGTTTTCTATAAAATGATCTTTAAATACCTTTCCATTCTTCATGATTATGGCTTTGAAAGTCAGCGATAGTCACTAATTTATTAAAAAAAAAAAAAAAAAAAAAAAGTAAAAACAGCCTTGTTGGGCAAACTGCTTAATCTCCATTAGCGTTGACAATCCTGTTCCAATCTGTCAAAAACATTGGAGCCCTAGCAACAAGACTATTAAAAAAGGCCTGAGAGAAAAACGTCAGAGTTGACCCTGATTACACAAGTCAGTTTGTTACTATTTTACCTATTTTTACACTCTTACCATCTGACCTATTTTTACACTAGAGAAACATAATATAGTTTCATTTATTTGTATAAAGTTCATTTTCATCTACATTTATCTGTATCATTTTGCTGTGCAAGCTTGAGTGCACAAAGGAACTTAAATCAGAGCAAATCTTTATTGTCTTAGAATTTTATCTGTACTGGAAAAGGCCTTTGAGTTTAAGCTGGACCACCCAGACTGTAACTCCATGCAAGGGAAAGACCTCAAACATCTGAAAAACTATCTAGATATGGTCATATCCAATGGATGCGTAGACATGGATATGAGTTTCTTCCTTAAATGTCAGTCTCATTGACGAAGTACAGCAGTTAGTGGTTTTAAGGGTTGAATCTGCAATGTCCAAAATATTTCATGTCTAAAATATAGTTATTAGATCACTGAGTTCATAGTCATAATAGTCAATACAGCTCTGTAAAGAACAGACTGTTCAGTCCACAGCCTCCAGATGTAGGAAAGGAAATGCGTGTGTTGATCATCTACATCTACCTCTGTTCAGCCTAGTTCTTCCTAAGTTAATGAAGATTGAGGGTGGTAGAGGTGTTGGAGAGCTTGGGCCACAGCCTAGACCATGGTCCTGGAAACTGGTGATGGGATGTGGGGAGAACAAAAGGAGAGGCAAAGGATGTGATGAAGTCTAAGCCCCTAATGAAGAGTCCTCAGAAGCAAAGAATGGCTCCCAAACTTCAATTCAGGCCCATGAAGGACGAAGAGCATGGGGAGAGAAGAACTGGATCCAAAATGAATATTTTACAACTCTGCTGATGCTCAGTGAGTTCCAGAGAACAACCATAAAGCAAATCCATGAGGAAACACTGCCTAGAGAGAGAGAATCCTTTAGATCTTTATCTCAACTTTTGGGCTGGGAGGGAGCCATGCATCCATGACAAGTATTCTCTCAATCCTCACAACAATCCTATTAGGGTTATTATCTCCATTTTACATATGTAAAAACTAGGATTCAGGAACATTCAGTAATTTGTTAACTTCAAACCTCCAGAATCCATCCCCAGGCCCAACTCCAAAGCCAATATTATTATTATATCTTATTGCCTCTCAGTCCCTAGGAGACAGAGGAGAGTTTCCCTATTCAGAGTGCACGGACTTAGCCTCAAGAAGACTAGAATACCAATGAATCTCACCCCAAGTTGGGGAAGTAAGAACTTGTAGACACAATATTTTAGTATGAATGGCATTAACTTAAAAAAAAAAAACTTTCTCATAATCAATTAACACAAGCATATTTTGCTGTGTAAGAGGAGTATTCATTTTCTCCCATCAACATTCTGGGTTTTGTAATCAAATAATGTGTTGGAATTTGGGCTTAGCACATAATTCCAACCCTTCGACTTTGGGTTTTAACCAGTTTGAGAAATAGACACAGGGAACAGAAGGAGATTGAAATATAATGTGTGCATTATTACCCAAATTACAGGTTTCTCTAGTAAAGCTGGGCAGGAGAGTTAGGCTTAGACCTAAGGCAGAAATAGAGCTTGCTACTCCTTAAGTGAACCAAGCAGTTCATGTAGTCACAGGTGCTGAGAGAGTTGGCTGTCCCTCTCAGCAGGGAAATCATATGTGCCCTTTATCATGTTGAGGAACTTTTCTTCTATGCCTATTTTTAAAAGAGTTTTTATCAAGAAAGGATGCTTTTCTGCATCAATTGAGATGATCATGTGTTTTTTTTCCTTTGATTTGTTAATGTGGTGTATTTCGTTAATTGATTTTCTTATGTTGAACCACCCTTGCATACCAGAAATAAAACCCACTTCATCATGGTGTATAATTCTTTTATAATTTTCTCTTGTCTTTTCTTTTCTGGCTGCAGAACTCTTTTTAGTATCTGCTTGATCACTGGGCTATTGTTTCCTCACCATCCTAAGCCCTGACCCTGCTTCTTTCTACACTGTCTTTCTGGAACTGCTGGTGGGTATTTTGGTTTTAGTTCATTACATTTGTAGTGGACATTACACTAATTATACCCAGTCATGTTGTTCAAATAGCTTCCCATAATACTTCATGAAATGAATGCGAAGACTGTATCAACAACATAAAAATGTCTCAAATTTGAATATGAAACAGCTTATTATTAAACTCCCCCCCCCCTCCCGCCTTAAACTAAATTCCCTTGCAAATGTAAAGTCCATAGAAATTAAAATCCAAATCCCTCCATTCCCAATTTTATACAACTGGCTCAGTCTTAGCCAAAGAATCCCACTGAGATGCATGGGTTCCTATAGCTTAGTTGTATCCTGGACTATCTTTCATAGGAATGGATATAGCTTCTTAACATCTTCCCAGTTAATTCAAATCCTTAATTAGTTCTACTCTCCAAGCAGTCAACAAGTCGCAAAAAAAACTGCAGCTTCGCTATAGAAATGATCACAAACAAAATTATGGTCCCAGAATTAAGTGAATGGTGTAAGCTACTTTGATATTGTTATTATCAGACAAAGAACACAGCAGATAACTTACTATTATCTGTGTTGTAGACAGTAAGAACTTGAGAACAGCTGGGTTTTAGACCAGTGGAAGGAAGTCTAGCCCGCTGCACCGGTGTTGAGTCCACTGCCTGTGAATCTATATTCACTGAGCAGAAATTGACCATCAGTAAGTTAATTGTATTTCCACATGTTTAATAATATGTGTGTATTTTTTTGTTTATTTTGTTTTTGGTACTGGCGAGGATCTCCTATGTATATTACCTACTTTGTCAGAGAGTGACATTTGAGACAATATTGACATCTTAAAAATTTAGATATTCTGGTTTCCTCATTTCCTATATCAAATGTCTTGTGCTTTTTGACTTCAGTGCAAGATTGTGGTCACTCTAGAGAATACTACTCCCAAATTATTCCAGGTGTGTTCTCTCCAGGATAGTGGAATGACGTCTACTCTATGAAAACATGATAAATAGGATAATGACTACCACCCTACTCCCTCAATACTATGTTTTAACTTAATAACATATCACATTTTATGTATTATGAATATAGTAATTGTCATCACTCTTCCATAGACTTTGCAGTCTTACCTGACCAGGTCAAGTTAGACCCAGATAGGTAGTAGTTGTTCATATTGAAAATTTAAAAAGCAATTAAAATATGAGGATCACAGTAAATACCAGTGAGTCAGAATTACACTTGTTAAGAAGAAACAGAGGGGGACGGATGTGGCTCAAATGGTTGGGCGTCCGTCTCCCATATGGGGGACCTGGGTTCGATCCACGGGACCTCCCGGTAAAAAGAAAAAAAAAAGAAGAAACAGAAAGATCCCAAAGTTTAACAAACCTTTAAGAATATTCTATATATCTTGGGCCAGAGTAGTCAAAAGTTAGTATTCCAGAAGGTTAGACCATTGAAAAGATAAAACAAGCACAAACAAAAAAATATTCCAGAAAACCTGAACTTCAGGGCAGAAACTTCTGTTATCCTCTTTTATTTCTTCCTGTCTTAGTATGATCTGACTCTTGAGTGTAATGAGAGTGGCTGTAGGTGGGAAGGAAATGGTGCCAAGAGCTGCAGCTGCAAAAAGTTGTTTTATTTTTTCTTTTAACGTTTTATAGTGTAAAATTAATACATGCACAAGTTAAAATGTCAAACAGTACAGAGTAGGGCCAAATGAAAAGTTCTCTACCTGACCTCATTCTCCTACTCCCCACTTCTAATCTAGCTCCCTTTTTTACACATTTTGATTCTGTTGGTAGTTACCACCATACCTCTGAAACATATATTAATAATTCTTTTTTTTTTTTTTTTTAATGTACTGAGGCCAGGGATTGAACCCGGGACCTCATATGTGGTATACCAGCACTCAACTATTTGAGCTACACTGGCTCCCAATAATTCCATCTTTTTGTTTGTCGATTTTAGATGGTATCTATTAAAAAATGAGAAATTTAGTTCATATTTCTTTATCAGTCCCACTTGTAAGTTTCTCCAGTTATATTGTTGTGGTTCTTCTGGTGGTTATCTTTACAGAATATGTTTAAACTATATTTTTACATCAATTTTAGATAGAATATCTTGATTTCTCACTATGTAAGGTAAGAAAATTTTTGTCTGGCATTACCTTCCATATCATTCTGCCACCTTAACATTCAGACTTCCTTTTTTTTTACAAGATCAATATTGATATTAGATTCTCTTTTGTAATTATTATTGTCTTCCAAGTTTTGTTTATATGTTCATTCTACTAATTGAAACAATATTTACATTATTCCAATTATTAAATTAACCTGTATTGAAGAACCAAATAGTATGCGGTCTACCTACTGAGAAAAAAAATGTAATCTTATGTCATTAAAACTGAAAGAAAAATGTTTCGAATGTCAAAATTAAAAGAAAATCCTTATATTCAGTCTTCAGGCCATTCTATTAAATTATTCATTTAGTTAATGATAAGCTTTCATTTCCAAAACATAGTTCTTTGCCCCTGTTTCATAGCTATCTAATCTTTGGTTTCTTGAAGATGTTTAGTAATGTACTTTTTTTTCTTCTGTCCTTAATTATCTTGTTTTCTTCGGGAGTCAACTGCCTTGTCTGTTCCACTTGGACATTCTCATTTTTGCTGTTAGTTATTTCTAAGTTTTTGTTGTTGTTCTTGTTTATTTCTTTTTTTGCATATTTATGAATTATGGAAAAGGTTGATCAATATTGGTAGCATAGCTTCCACTGTGGTTGTGTACATATGTTACCTATTAATGCCTCTCCCTTGAATGAAAAGACAGATGGTATTGTCTAGGTATGTATAAGCTATGGGTACTATTTTAGGGTATATTTACTTTTTTCATCATGTATTTTTTTGCTATCATTTTAACTTTTAAAATAATTAGAGTATTATTTATCTTGATTACTTAGGTTTTTTGGTGCACTCTTAAATTTTGTGTCCCAAGGCTCACCTCACCTTGGGCTAAGGGCCTGAAAAGTTAAATATAATTTCCAATTGTGGCCAGCAGGGGGCAGCAAATGTAGTGGAGCAAGTACTTACTTCCAGGGCTCCTCACTTTGTGGAAGTAAAAATCATTTTGTGGGAAATAGAGTGTCCAGAGTATCAGAAGCAGGAGGCAAATTACTGAAAGGGATGGTGACTCAGGGGGGAAATCAAGTTGACGATGGATTGGAAAGGTATAATCAAAAGAGAGCCACGATCCACAGCCAAGTATTGCCATGGGGATGAAAACAACTAGACTTCAGGAGGTGAATCATCAATTAAAGCATTTTCTCAGTCTTGACTGCTACTCCCAGACTGCTTAAAGCAAAATATCTAGGTCCTTAAAATTATAGGAGTCTACTATCAACCTTGGGAACTGATGCAAACTCCCTGTCTGAGAGCAGTGACTAAAGGTTCCAGAGCCAGCCATTTCAGGGAGGAGAGACTAAGTGGGGTATGGGCACCAAATATAAATGCTGACAAGTGATGAAGACACTATCAGGTACATGCCAATTAAATAATGTAGACACCTACCTAAAAGTGGTATGTCCTATAACATGTTTTCTTCCCTTCTCTTTGTGGAGAATCATTATTTAGTTATGGAAACACTGTATGACTTTGGACTCAGAGAATCCTGACTCGGTGAATTTTCAGATATGTACTCTCAGTTACTTAACTTTGAGGCTCTGTTTCTCCATCTATAAGAGTGGAAATAATGATTCTTTCCTCACAAGGCTACTACAAGGAAGTGAGATGACATATATAAACTAACTTTCAGAGAACCTGGTAATTTGTAGTTTCTCAATAATTTTAGTATTTGTTACCTCTCTCTCTCCCTTCTCTTTGGTCATAGAAGAATATCCATGATATTACTGGCGATTTTTGAATATAAAGTCTTTTTGTCTCGTGTAAACATGACTAATATTAAATGATACTGCGACAAGAACCATGCTAAGTTTTCTTTACCATTATCTCATTTAATTCTTTTAACAACCATATGAGGTAGGTACTATTATTATCATGTCTTATATGAAAAGGACACTGAGGCTTTAAAAGTATAACTGATTTGCCCAGTTTCACACTGGCAGTAAATATTGTGGAATTCAAAACCAGGTAGTTTGATTCCAGAGCTCATGCCTTTGACACCACGCAACTTGCTTTCTTATATAGAGACCTTTAATCAACAAATTAAAAAATTAAGAGAAAAAAATAGATTAAGAAAATAGACTTATCTTTGCAATGTGCTTAAATGTTAGTATTATTAGCATATCTTACCTCATACCATCTCTTCTACTTGAGATTTATGGTAAAAATTTCACTATTCAATGAAATAAAGGAAAACAGATCCTGTTAATGTTTACATTTACATCTCTTTCTTGAAATTGAAAGAAATAACAATGATATTTTGAAAGAAAATTAAGCTTAAGCTATGCTATGTCGAGGTAACTATTACATGTAACTACAAGACTAAGGAAGGTTCTTCATTTTTCAAAAAACAAACTTCTCTCCTCTTCACTAAAAGGGGCAGATGGTATCAGAACAGCATTTCTTTTTCCATGGATATCCAAAGAACAGTAATTCACAATCCTAGTTGCACATCAGAATCGACTGAAAAGTTTTTTTAAAATACAGATATTCCAGATTTTATGAATAGAACCTCTGCAGGGAGTGGGAAGGGGGATGGGGGTGGGGGGTGCTGCCTAAAAAGCTTTCCCATGAGATTCTGATGTACACCAAAATTGATTTCCAGTAACTGGCTTGCAGAAAGAGGGAGGTTTCTTGGCCTCTGACCACTCTGAAGGCTAGAGGCAAGGGTGGGATGGTCACCTGTATATAATTTGGAAATTTGGAGACGGTGCAGAGATAAACTTGCCTACATGTCTTGTCATAAAATGATTCTGACAGATGCTTGCTGGGAGACCAGTAAGAGATGCCTGCTAAACTGAAATGTTTCTAACTACAGTAGGCATGTCCCAGACTACCACAGTTACTTTAAAATCCTTATGTATCTGGAGGCCATTATCTACATGACACTCCTATGCTAATATGGTTTGGAGATGAAAGGTTTAACAAGGTCTGAAATGACTAAAATCACGTGCATTTCTGGACCCTACCAACTTCTTCATGCTTATCTCACTTTTCTATATCTCCCTCTACCCCCTCTGCCATCCTTGTCCTTTTCCTTGTCCCCTACCATTTCTCTCCTTATCTAGTTTATTCCAAATTATCCTTTAAAGCTCCTTTCAAATAAGCTCTTCTTCAAAGGAACCTACTTTGCCTGCCCTCTCTCTCCAGTCTAAGCAAAGGTAGAGCCCCTCTTTTAATCTCTCATCATTCTCTAGAGGTACTTTAAATACATGCAATGGCCATGTGACCCAGCAATTGCACTTTAGGATATTTATCCCAGAAAATTAGGGCTTATGTTCACACCAAATCCGGTACATGAATGATTATAACAACTTTATTCATAATAGCCAAACACTGTGAGCAACCCAGATGACCCTCAAGGAGTGAGTGGTTAAGCAAACTGTATACATCCCTGCCACGAAACACTTAGTGACTCAAAGGAGTCAACTATTGATACCTGCACTACCCGGGATGAATCCTAGAGAATCATGCTGAATGAAAAAAAGCCCATTAGAAAAGGTTACATACTGTATGACTCCATTGATATAACATGGTTGAAATTACAAAATTTTAGAAATGCCGAATGTATTAGTGGTTGCCAAGTACTAAAGGGGTGGTGGTACTGGGAGGGAAGTTGTTGTGACTGTCAGAGGATACTACGAAGGATTCCTGCAGTGATTGCGGTGTTTCTTGACTGTTTCAATATAAATGTCCTAGTTTCCTAGGGCTGCCACAACAAAATACCCAAACTAAATGGATAAAACA